>CM058041.1:85522559-86122559 GCA_030169165.1 Centaurea solstitialis
GTGGTCAAAAACTTAATGTCTTCCTCTTGTTGGGTCGTTGGTGAAAGTTCTCCCTCATCGGAAGTGTCTTCCTCTTGTACGGGTTGGTAATTGGGTTGGTAACCGGGTACATATTGTGTTGATAAGGAGTACCCCAATCGGTTGGAGGAAATTATGGATTAGGAAACGGTTGATAAGGAAACGATTGATAAGGAAACGGTTGAGGAGCTTGTGAAGAGCTCCCGGGTTGATTGGGTTGTGAAGAGCTCCCGGGTTGAGGAGCTTGAGGATGAGTAATTGTGATACAAAAACCTTTCAGCGAAATTTCGACATCGTAATCGGGTGGATATTGTGGAGGGAACCCGGTATGCGTAACGTCGACTTTGAAAGAGGGCTTCGAAGGGGTCTCGGGTTCCGCCCGACGTTTACATTTCGCACGCCGTGATGAAGATCCGAGGTTTCGATCGTTTGGATTCATTGTTTGAACAGTGGGAGGTTTGAAGAATTGGAGGTTTAAAAAGAGTTGAAGAATTGAAGGTTTAGAGTTTGTGTGAAAAAATAAGTTGGGTATAAATGAGTATTTATATAGGAGTAAAAAATGAAAAAAAAAAAGTAAAAAAAAAATTAAATATTTTACCGTTGAAGAGAGCCGTTTGCCAACGGCTCTCCCAACCCGCATACCTCCCAACCCGCCGGCTTGAAGAGATCGCACACCCGACCCACTGAACCCGGCGGGCTTACTCGATGGAACCCGCTGTGAACCCAACACACGGGTGCGTGTAGCCTAAACATGGTGTATATATATAGAGAGAGAAAGATTCAAATGAGAATGATAGCTTTTTAAGAAAATGCGAGGACGATTCTCAACCATTCATCCGGTCAATAAATGCGGCTTTGACCGGGTCACCCTCCTTTAATCATCTCCACCCTGCATAAATTGTGTGGCTGAGAATCGTCATCGCGTTTTCTTATATTGACATCGTTCTAGTATGAACCCACCTCTATATATGTGTGTGTGTGTGTGTGTGTATAAAACATACGTACGCACATGAATCAGAAACCAATCTCCGACCATTCTTCTTTGGTGTCTTCTAAGTTGACCCTGCAACACACCATTTTCAGCCTTCTTTTTCATGTGTAAACAAGCTACCTCTCCTCTCCATTTCACAATGGCCAACATCGTGTGAACCACCTCCATCTCCAGTGATTTTCGATAAACTGAAACAAAAACCATAGTAACCCCTTGGTGTCCTCGTCGTGGTCATGAACTGAGCAAGTAACCAAAACCCCCTCCCGCGGTGTCCTCCACCCCGATTCATGAATCAAGAACCACAAGTTCCCCTTTTGGAGTACCACTTTTTTTTATTGATATTTAGTTTAAGTTTTGGTTTGGTTTTAGATTTGATTTCAGTTGGATATCATTTCAGCTTCTATTTCACGTTTTATTGTAGTTGGCCGAAGATGGTGACCCACAGGTCATCAATGACGATGAGACACAGTCATCTAGAGGAGACTAAGGGTTTGGCCGGATGGGGTGGCAGTTTGATGAATGTTGCTCATGACGGAGGGACGATGATTGGTTGGTGGCCGAAGATATCTTGGTCGCCGGAGATGAAGGTCTCCCCTCTCTCTCTCTCTCTATATATATATATATATATAAAGCAGGTTCAAATGTGAACTCAATTTTGGTTGTGAACGTGAGGACGAATCTTAGCCAAACATCTGCGGTTACAATGGACGGCATCACGGAGGATTGACACGATTCATGGGAGGGTGGAGATATTATTAAAGTGTGGGACTCGGTCAAAGCCGCATTTATTGACTGAATGAGTGACTGAGATTCGTCCTTATATTCACAACCAAAACTGAGTTCACATTTGAACTTTCCTCCCTCTCTCTACATATGTATATATATACACCTTTGTGTGCGCCTGTGTATAAGAAAGAGAAAGGAGATAAAAAACAAAGAGTTTACAATTTTGACCCTTCCTCTTTTATTTTAGTAAAGACAAGATTAAAAAGGGAAAAAAATTAAAAATACAAAAGTATCCCTCATTTAACTAAGTTTTTAAATGGAGTTAACGCTTAGGGACCACTTTCAATACAAAATACAAATAGTAAAGACGATAATTATACTTATTGAATTCTAGGGACCATTTTCGTTGCCGGATGTAAACCACATGCACCAAAATTGTAGTCTGCTCTTAAATAAAATATGTTATCTTTTTTTCGATCACATTTTCAATGCATGTTTTACGTGGGCTTCAATAATTACATCTTTGAGCCTATGGTTTTACATTTTGGTTATGTTTGACAAAAATAAAGTAATTTATTTTTAAGGTATGTTTAGATAAACATAAGCTAACTTATATTTGTATTACTATTTGAAAAGATTTTGTCTTGAAAATTTAAAAGCAATTTTCTTATACATACGTCCATATATGTAAATAGCGGTGGAGGTTGTTGCATTAACAAATTGTGGTTGAGGTAGCGGTGGTCCTATATCTCAATATCTCATCTGGTACACACATAACTTTATATATAAACTCGTTAGAGTTGTGATTAATTTTTTTGCAAAAGTAACTGACAGTAATGAATATGGAATGGCCGGTAGATTTATCAATAGGTTTTTTTTGTAGCATATATGTCTTTCACAACCTTTTGAAGTTTAGGGTTTGTAATAGGATTTAGAAATATTTAATTAGTAAATAGGTTTTTTAATGATTAAACCTCTAAAAACTTCTATTGTCATAACTTTTTTTTGTCACATTATCATCATCTTAATAAAGTAAGAATCTTAATAAAATTCTATGATGAAGATTCTCATGTTCCTTTTTCTATTTATAAGTATTTAGAGCATATGTCAACTAGGGCTACCCCGATTGGTAGAGGGGTCACCTTCTTGGAGTAGAAGTCCCGGGTTCGAATACGGGCAAAGACGTATTTAATCTAACTGAGGTGTATACTAACAACTAACCTGTCGTTCAAAAAAAGTATTTAGAGCATATCCAACAGATTCTCCAAGATTGAGAAAATGGATATTTTGCATTAATTTGGTCTCCAATAGATTCTTCAAAACTTTTTCCAAAATGGAGAAAGTGGGAGAAACAGAGAGAGAGTAAGGTTGTGTTTAGTTGTGGAAAACTGTTTTTGTTTTCCAAGAAAATGAAAATAGAAAATGGAGTTGATTTTTCATTTTCAGTTTTCTAGGAAAATTTTGGAAAACTTGTTTACTTGAAATCATGGAGTTTTCATTTTCCATTTTTAGAAAATTAGAAAACTCGTTTAGTTGTGCATTTTTCATTACTTTTCATTTTCCATTTTCCATTTTTCCAAATATTGCAACGGCGGCGGCGACGATGGTGGCAGTGGCCTTGGTGGCCTCGACGGTGGTGGTGGTGGCCTCGGTGGCCTTGGCGGCGATGGCGGTGGCCTTGGAGGCCTCGACGGCGATGGCGGCAGTGGCCTCAGCGGGGATGGCGGTGGCCTCGGGGGGCTCGGCGGCGATGGCGATGGCCTCGGGGACGACGGCGGTGGCCTGCGGTGGCCTCGGCGGTGGCCTCGGCGGTGACGACGGTGGCCTCGGTGGCGACGGCAATGGCCTTAACGGCGGCCTCGGCGGCGACGGCGGTGGCCACGGTGGCGACGGCGGTGGCCACGGTGGCGACGGCGGTGGCCTCGGTGGACTCGGCGGCGACGGCGGTGGCCACGGTGGCGACGGCGGTGGCCTCGGTGGACTCGGCGGCGATGGCAGTGGCCTCGGGGGCCTCGGCGATGGTGGCGGTGGCCTCGGCGGCGACGGCGGTGGCCTTGGAGGCCTCGGCAGCGATGGCGATGGTGGCGGTGGCGGCGACGACGGCGGCGGAGATGGTGGTGGCGACGGTGGGGCGGTGGTGAGATGGTGGTCGCGGCGGTGGTTGAGGCGGCGATGGCGGCGACGGTGGTCACGGCGACGAGAAGGGGATGACGGTAGCGTGACGGCGGTGGCGGCGAGCGGCGGTGCTGGTGGCGGTGGCAGCGAGCGGCGGCGGCTGGTGGCTGGTGGCGGCAGCGGCAGGCGCGACGGTGGCGGTGGCCGGAGCCGAGAAGGGGACGACAATTGAAAATGAAAATGGAAAATGAAAATGAGAATTGGAAAACTATAAAAAGTAGTTTTCTAATTCAAGTGTAAATTTGGAAAATGAAAATTTTGTTTTCTTGGAAAAAATTTTCTAGATTGAATCAACTAAATAAGTTTTCTAAATTTTCAGTTTTCATGGAAAAATTTTCTAGAAAACAGAAAATTTTTCCACAACTAAACACACCCTAAGAATCTCCAAATTTGGAAAACTCTCCAAAATCCCAAAAAATGATTACTATGAGTGAGAAAATGTTTTCTTTATTGTGTTCCACCAATAAGAATTTTTGAAATAAAATATTTAGGAGAGATAAATAATATTTTATTAAATATATATAATATTTTAATAATACAAATAATGATGTTATCTTCAAAATGTAGAATCTGTTGGAGTTGAAAACATTTTATTATAGAGATTTTGTAGTTTGGTTCTCCATTTTGAAGAACAAAATAAAGAAGTTGTTGGAGATGCTCTTATAATTTATAAAATAATTTTATTTTACATGCATACAAGTATTTTAAAGATAATCTATGCATAATAATTTAATGACATAATTAAAAATAAACATATTAAAACAACAAACTAAATTTGTATAAAATTTTACATGAAACAAAATACAAAATACAAAATACTCTATAATAATATATTTATTTTTTTTTAGCAATTTTAACGTATAGATCTTAATAGATTTAATAAAAAAATTTGGTTAAGAAATAACAAAATAAAAAAGTATATAAGAATCCAAGCCCCTATTCAAGCACTTGGATGGTAATAAAAATGACTAAAGACTTCTGTGGCATAATGGAGATTCTTATAAAACTTTTAAATTAATAGGAACCTTCATTGTGGATGCACTTGTATAGATAGATTATAAAATCAAAATTTTATAATTTTAAACCTAATATACCAAAACTTCCTACATAAATTAGCATATGATTGAAGAAAATCTGTAAATTCACATGACTTGCATAAAGAATGAAAAAGAATTGAAACATCCATCAAATCTAGGGGAAATGCAAAATGATGATACTTTCATTCATGAACATTTGACTGTGGTTTTCTACTACCAATTTGTAGCTTTATTTTATCACTAATTCATCACAAAACACATGTGGTTGAATAAGCTATAGTTGATCACCAATACATATACATATCACATTTTAAAGTTATATTGAAGTAATATTATCTTGTGAAGATGTAGACCTCATCATATCCCTTCCTGTGCCCAAAAAAGAAGAGCAGGTATTAGAATATTAGACTCGAGGTTGTTTACTTACCGCTTAATGAACTTAATGGTCTGAGCGGCTTATTCCCTAAGCCATATAGGAGTGTTTCGTTACAGCTTAATAGTTAAGCCATCAAGCCAAAATGGCTATAGGGAATAAACCAGGACCCCTTACTTGTCCCCTGTTAAGCCACTATTATTTTTCAAGCCTTTAGCCACTCGGATTTAGAAGCCACACCTTACATATCTTTCTTTTGTCTCCTTTTTATTATTCATCTTCTTCTCCAACATTTCTAGAGCTCAATAACACCATAGATTATTTCCTCCATTGTTGTAAGTTTGTAACATCTCAAGTGTATTATTATCAAGTGATAGTGGATCAGTTCTCGGCGTTCTCCGCCCATTGTTTTTCCCGATTCGGGTTTTCCACGTAAAAATCTCAGTGTCTCTCTTTCCTTGCTTTATTTTGCATTTTATGGTTGGTTATTGTTGCATATACTTGGTAGTTGATTATCTCATTTTCGTTGATCATATATTCCGCTATTATCTCGTTGTAAGAACCTAGTTCATTGTTCTTATGGGTTTTGTGTTTATTACCATTATATATTATAATTTTAATGCCGAAAAGTATTTCTGAAAGAACTTACCCAGCATACCCACAATAAGTAGGGGGATAATTGTAAATAAGGTTATCCAGCACTTCCTTAGCGGGTGGCCTGTTGAAGGATTTTCTAGCCTCGCTGCAAAATGCAACCAAAACCAATCTTCCATTACATGTTTCACTGCTCAAAAGTTAACCTTTTTTATGGGGGATAAAATGATCAATATAATAAACTGAAAACTTGATCGAATCAACACTTTCTTTAAAGGCATTCAACTGCTCGAAAAACCCACCCAAATTAACACCCGACTAATCGGGAACGTACCTTATGAAAGAGTTGGCAACACTTTGAGTCACTTGAATTGCATCATCTGAATGTGGAATCATCGACAAGCCCCACTCGAAAGCATTTTTCTGCATCACATCACATTTACACCGGTAACTTTCATACAGTCAGAACACTACCCATGAAAACTACACAACACCCAATGACCTTTTAAAGGTCATTCTGGAAGTGTCACGAATTAAGCTTTCTGATACATAATTATATACCCTTTATTATATAGAAATGAAATGAGAAAAGCTCGATGACGTACAATAGACTGATTTGTAAACCTTACGTCTCTACAGATGACCAACTTGCTGACGTACTCACGAAAGGGTTAAGTAAATGTTTCAGAATTTTGTATCCAAGCTGGGAATGATGCATGGCTTTTCACTAGCTTGACGAGTTTGTGAAGAAGAGTATGGTTTACTGTATCCCCCATAGGTAGAAAATAAAAAATAATTTAGGATAATAGGATTTTTGTATTTAAATAATGGGGTTTTCACCCGCTCTCTCGCTCTCGCTCCCGCTCCCACCCTCCCTCACGCCCTCCCTCCTTTAGTTTCCCGTGTGAAGTATGAACAAGCAACGAGGGAGGTATTAGGTGATAACAGTAGTTGTGAGGTTCCAAAGAAGGTGGTATGCAATAGACAATAAGGTGGCATTTGTTTTCTAGAAAGTGTTGAAGTCTAAAGTCTGATTTCACTTTTGATTTTTTAAGAGGTGGTGATGAAGTCAGAAATCTGAATCAATAAGACTGTTTTTGTAAACTTACAATGTTTGAATATGTATAATTGTCTATATTTTATCCCTAAAAAAATTCAACTTAAATATGTCAATTGAAGTGAGCACCGATGATCGAAGGACGGAACAAGAAAAAAAACAAAAAAAAAAAACAAAAGAAGGATACAGGCAAATTTGCGAAACTGTGGAGTTTTAATCATACCCCACACACTGAAGCCCCAATTTAAGTGATTTAAGATGTTCCAGAAAGCCAACACATGGATCTAGAATCTTCATGTTTTGCGTTTTGCAAATTTGGTGTGCACCTGGGCTAAAACCGGCGTTGAAATCGGAAGACTGGTGCTAGACAGAAATAAGCGGTGATTAAGTGGCTAGGTTATCACTTAATTTAGCAGAGGACGTTAAGGGTTAAGAGGATCTGAAAAGATAAAAAAGAAACGGTCTGAATTGTCTTATGTCTGACCGAATAAGACATAAGTGGCAATTAAGAGCTTATTTTGAAATAACAAACACCACCTAAGAGATTGCGGTCAAGGGGTTGGATTTTAAAAAGTGGTGTGGTGGTGGGAGTGATATCAAAGAAAAAAGAGATGTTTCTTTTCCCTTCCACGTTCAAAAAAAATTTGGGCGTTGGGATTCTTTCACAATCCATAAAAGAACAGAAACAAGTTTTGATTAACAAAAGTCAACCATTTAGTAGTAAAAATGCAGGGCTTAAATTTAAGGGTTAAAGATAATGTTTTTGTGGGGAAGTGACAACAAAATGCAAGGCATAGGCATAGTTGATAAACACCATAACATTAATACCTCTGGGTGCCACTGGAGAGCAGTCACCGGATAGCTTTCTGATTGAACTGTTGATACATATACCTGATCCAATCATTTTTAACAATTTAGATCTTTGAACCATAGAGAAAAGTTCACCTAGAATGATTACATGATTGATCTGAAAGCTATTATTATAATGCACAATATGATTAAGCCAAGCACCTTGTTATTTTCATCTGTACTAGTTGTTAAGATCTTGAAGAAGCTGCCGAGTTCCTTGTTCCCTTGTAACGTTTCTGGCGATATGCCAAACTATTACATACACAAATCAAACCTAGGATTAGAAAGGATTTTTTGGATATGCTCACATGCAAGTATCCCAATCCAGATTAAGGCCATTTAATATACATCTAAGATCATATAACACACGATGTTTGAACTCACTTTATGGTTTTGCATCACAAGGCATTCTGTGCTCAACTTTGCAAGCAACTCAGGAGCAAATCTGTATTAAAGCAAAAACATTTAACTTAAATTTTAGTTCTAGAAATCATACAAGTGTTACAGAGAAAGGGATGGGGACATGGGGTATGTGAGTGAGTGACAGCTAGACAGAACATACACACACTGATAAGTATAGTGAATATAGTACCAGCAATGGGTGCAGAAAACAACCACATGCCTTCCCGATATACGAACATAATCCAATAAATCTTTATCCAAAAACCAGTACACAGATTCTCCTTTTTTATTATGGTAACCCCACCATTAACTACTTCATTTATGAAGTCTAATGTTTTTTAGTCCCGAGAACTAACTGGAGTTACATAACTTTGCAAATGGAAAAGGAACAACAACAAACAAACTTAACCAACACCACCAGTAAATGAGTGCTACCATGTGAGGGTCGAATGAAAGGACCAAATAGTGACACTGTCATGATTGAAACTGATATGCATATTCATTTTTAACAACAATATTTTCAATAGAAAAGGTAAAAAACTTTAACTAGCAAACTACCAAACCATGTCATACCTTTGAAATAAAGTTCCTTCAATATTTAAGTCCTTCACGAATTGGAGCGTAGACGCTTGATTTGATGCACTGAAGGATTCAAGGATTTCATTGTTCTAGTGACATAAAAAACATACAAATAGTCATACCCAATACAAGAGAAATCAGATCAAACAGTAAAAAGGTGGATTAACATGAAGAATAAAAATCCAGCAAAGAAATAATGGTTAAGCAGGAATTAACATAAAATTATCTATATAACTAAAAATTCCCAATCATGAAATGATGAACAAGTTTTCAGATATCAAACAAGTAAAGACATCAAGTATTCCATACAAAAAGGAAGTATGTGCAAGGAGTAAATGGCATGTATTCATCCTTTGCAATGTATAGACATTGAATTCTAGCAATTGCAACGAACTCTAAACATTGTATTCGGAAAAATTCTATCCCAGATAAAAAAGATTCTTAAGAAGCAAGTGTAGAAAAGTGTGATCAAAACAGGTGAAAAGTGAAAGGTGATGCATAAACAAACAGTGTACATAAGTGAGTATGGCTTACTTTGCTAACAGCCATCATTACGAGTTCAAAACCTAAGCATAATGCAAGCAATGGGAAATGATGACCTGCATCATTCTTCTTTAGGACTTGCTGCAAAAGAGAATAAAAGAAGCCAATAATGTTAAGAGCGCATGACTATGAATCACGAAGTTATGAAGTATATCAGGTTTCATAGCAACAAATTTCAAGAAACCGTTTGACAACGTTCGGAAGTTCAATTTTCAGCCTACCGCCCGCCCTACCCCAAAAAGTTTGAGATTAAAGGTTTAATGTTATTTGTAGACTAGCTATCCCATGTGACTTCTATAATTTAATTGTAAATAGATTGTTTTCTAGATGGGGTAATTATATGAAGATTAATTCATTAATTACATTACTCAAAGCCATCTTTTGTTGGAAATTTTTCCGAGGTGTCTTTAAAAAGATAAGTAACATCACACTCTTTTTGGTAAGTCAATGGAATAATAATCACCCAATTTTACTCTTGCCTTTTGACGTAGTGTATGTATTTCGGTATTTGTATAAAAAGGTGCACTTACATTAAAAATTCCCTCAACGACATCAAAGTATAGGCCAGTCTTAGCCCATCCACCGGTAAAGATCACTCCATTGACCAGATTGAGTTTCTGTGATGCAATTAAACAAGTTACCATAAGAAACACTTTCGAAATATAACGTGCATGCCTAAATTCAACAATATTGTTTCAAATATAAAACACAAATCAGTCAAAATACAGTTACTGCCTCTACTCTAAAGTTATACAAGTATAATTGGGATTTTGGGGTGAAAATGAATCAAATATCAGTTGATCTTATTGAATGCTATATTGATATTTCTCTTCTTTTATCATAACCACCGACACTGGTGATGACTGTGGATAGCATGAGTGCATCAGTTGAGTTCAGTGATGTTGGTTGTATGACAGTTGCACATAAGACTTGTAGTTTATGATGGATCTTATTACATTAAGGGGCTGTTTACTTGAACACTTACTGGTAAGTGCTTAGTGCTTACCGGTAAAATTGAACACTATCACTATTCACTACCATATCGGACAATATTTTAGTCTCTCGAAACGGTATCGTACGCAATAATTTATCCGGTAAGCTCTTACCGGGTAAGAGTCTCGGTTCATGCTATCGCTCTTACCGGGTAAGATTCTAGTCATTTTCATGTTCGTCTTGTAGGGTAAATTGATCCGGTAAGCACTTCCTTGGTAAGCGCCATGTAAACGGCCCCTAAGTCAGAAACAATAAAGATCCATAACTGCAATTGATTTTATAAGGTAACTATAATCATAGAAATGGTCAACTGTTTACATCGCCTATGTCCACCAACTACTTTATAGAGTAACAGAATTTCAAAGAGATCTGAGCAATTATCCCTCAGATTTCGGACACTTAGAGGTTAATTTCAAAGTTCACTCTATTAGCAGTACTGATTAACCAATTCAATCAAAGTATAGAAAATGAAAACTTATAAAACCACAATCGTCATATAGTGATATAGATTGAATAGAGATGAGAAATTACAGTCTGTAGAACCTCAGGAGGTTCGTTATAGATGAGAGGAATAACCCTAGCTCCGGCGGATTCAACAAACTTCACATACGAAGCAGCAATATACGAAGCATCAGTTGCGTTGCTAAGCCGACCGGAGGCACCATCTCCGGGATGGCTGAGAATTCCGATCACCGGCCGGTAGTTCAGCCTAGGGTCGAGCGCAGGACACGTGGAAGTCAATCCAGCAACAGAAGCAGTAGATTTAGCAAAGGTGAATTCAATGAGAAGAAGAAGAGAAATCAGGAATTGGATCCATATGTAGTTCCACTTCCACATATCTGAACTAGCAGGTGAAGAACTGGAGGATGATGATGAGTGCTATCAGCAGATGAGGTGAGAGAAACCGGCGGAGGAGCTAGTCGACGGCGCGTGAAATTCAGACGACGGCGCGTGAAATTCAGACGACGGCGCGTGAGGTTCAGACGGTCCTCCTGACCGGATCGAGAAATATTCGGACGTCGGGCAGGTCAATGGAAGTATTTACATTTGATTTTTAGTATTATTTAAATAAAATAAAATATATTATCTCTATTTTTTTATTTCTGCGTGAATCACATTTTAAGTGTGTGTTTGACCAAAACTTCGGTAGTCGTCCCTCGGCTTTCAATAATTACATCTTTGAGCCTATAGTTTACATTTTCAAAAGTTCTTAATTAATTATGTCAATTCTTATCTAAGAGCATATTCAACAGCTTCTCCAAAACGAAGAAAATGAAACAAAAAATAGGGATTTTTACTTAGAATGTTCTCCAATAGCTTTCCAAAAGTTTTCTCCAAGATGGATATAGTATGAAAAAGAATAAGTTTTTCTCTAAATGTAAAGATAACTCTAAAAATCATTTCCCTTTAAAACAACCAATAAAAAAGTAAAAAACCTTGACAATAATAATTTAGAGAGAGAAGTAGTTTTTTATTGGATGAATGGATTATTTCAATATTATAATTGATTTAGAAATCTCCAAAATAAGAAAGCTGTTGAAGATGGAAGCAATACTTTTTGGAGATTTTAATTTTTAAAATTTTCATTTTGAAGCAAATATAGAGGAGCTCTTGAAGATGCTCTAATATATTTAGTTATCAAAAATAAACATAACAATTTTTTAAATATTTATGAAAGTTTTTTTTACGGATTTATGTAAGTTATATAGTTATTAAGGTTATAATTTTTTCATAGATATTTAAAACATGTTCAATATTTTAATAAAAATTATTCTTAATTATATATTTTTAAAGTTACTAATTATATAGGATATGTGATGTTGATCCATTTTGTTTTTTATTTTAAGTAATATTAATTTAAATCATAAATGAACGTAATTTTTTTTTAGAAAATGTTTTAACAAATTCTAGATTTATTGTGTGTATATGTATAATAATTAGTTTTATATTATTTCAATCAATATATTATAATATTTAATTCATTTTACTATCTTTTTTGTATTAATTAACATACTATGTTATTGGAATATTGTTTTAATTATATTATATAATATTTATAATTGATTATTTATAAGATATCATTCTAAACAAAGCTCTAGCGATAGTTCTCTTATCAATTCCTCCTATTCCACTAATCCCTATCATCCGTACCCCATGTGTTGTTTCTGTACCCGATAATGAACTCAATTCATTGATACGAGATTCCATACCAATTTAGATTGTTCTCCATCGTGCAAGGACATATATAGCCAGGAATCTCTTAAACAATCTTTTTGATAAATAAAGATTCGCCCATGTATGCTTAACAACATTGTTAGCATTTAGCAAGTTAATTGACATGTAAACCATGGATCTAACAAAATTTCAAATGAGCCATAATTTTAGATTGTTTTTATGAAAACTTTCATATATGATTTTGGACGTCAAGGCAGACCTATTTTGTAATTTCTACTTCATTTTCACGGAGACCAGAGACATGATAAGCTTACCTAATATGATAGGTGATGGAGCCAATCTTCCTAAACATTAAAATACTACCTACAAAGAGACTTAGTCATGGAATACATGAAAATAGCAATAAAGTCAAATCATAGGAATGAAAATTGTAAATATCAAACCATATGATTGAGAATCATAATCTATTTTTGTTTGGGAGCATGAATAAAAGTAAAATGATTATAAACCGTGAGAAACTAAAAAAAAAACGAATGTATTAAATATTGTAAAAAAGAAAAAAAATATCCGACCTGCCGGATTCGAACCAGCGACCTAAGGATAGCCATGAAACCACTACAGTCCTCCGCTCTACCAACTGAGCTAAGGTCGGATTGATGTTAATTTATACAATTTATATAATATAAGCAAAGAGTAAAATGATTAATGGCTTTTAATACTTTGACTAAGTTAAAGTAAAAGGTATTATTATGAATTTATGATGTAACTTTGTTACGATGAACATCATTTTATTTTAAATTTTAAGATTTCTTCGCCTTTTGTGTGCCATCCAGACCACACTTTTGGCTTTTAGTTTTTGCCTTTTCATAATTTTATGATAGAATAGAAAATACTACCTTTTCAAATGTAAAAATTATTCAGTTTTTCGCATTTAGAATGATTATGTCTCTTAATTCATTATTTTAGATGAAAAAACCATAAACCTATTCATTTTAAATGATTAAATTCTTGAATATTATTTAGGTAGAAAATTAAAGACACCATGTTAGCCATCCATATATAACATGCCACCTTACTTAGAAAATCAAAAATAATAATTACAAAGGATGACATAATAACAAATTGGTATTATACATACCATATAATTTGAATTATAGTTGGTTACTGAAAGGGAGAATCAAAACAGAAACATATCTATAATTAGATAACATGAATACAACCAAATTAAATACGATTTTATATTAAAATCGTACGTGGTTATGAATCACAGTCTACAAATAGATGCATGAATGACTTGACCAACAATGCATTATTGCACTTTATAAGTGAACTTGATGTAAATCATATATGATTTGACTTTTTTTGTTTCTACCTTATTTCACATCCCTCCCTATTTGTTAAGTTCACCATACTATATCATTAATTCAAAAGTCATGTTTTCCAAGGAATAATAATGCAAATGAATTTTGTATATAAAAAGCAAAATTAGGCCTACAGAAGTATATATGGTTGTTCACATGGTTGCTATGATTGCTTGTTCACATATGCCTAATTAAAGCCAAGCCAAACAACCTCCACTTGTGCAAAAGCATTACAAATAAGACACAAAACATATTGAAACATGTAATAAGTAAGGAAAGTTACATATACTTGTTTACAATTTCCATTGAGCATATAACCAAAAAGTTTATTACAATATTTACATATACAAAATGATAGTTGAATGTAACTAAGATAAAAAATGATTTGTGAGGCTAGTGGAAGCAAAAATTTTGCAATAAAAGACTCCTACTATATAACTTAAAACACAAGGATTTCCACAATATTAAATGAATTCAAATATCGACATCGTAAAGATCGGGAAGAAGTTTTTTCTCCGAAGTAGAACTTTCCCGGGTCGAGTCCTTATAGAGTGACGTGTCTGCCCACGGACCATCGGTCGATAAGCTCCTCGGCCCAAGACTGTCTGCTGAGACGGAAGAGACTTGTGTCTGGCTGTCTTGTGATACCATGTCAAACGCTTTGAACCTCATGTCCGGGTTCCCTGCCACTCGTTTGACCATCGGGGCTGAACCGGGATTTTACCATCAAGCATTTTGACCACGGATGACATGGGTGGCCTAAGGGTGGGAGATGGATTGGTGCATAGGAGAGCCAAGTTCAACATCCTCAATGCCTCTTCTTTCGGGTATTTCGAACCAAGACCAGGGTCCACTAGTTCCAAAAGGCTCCCTTGCTCTTCTAGGACATATGCCTAAACAAATCAAAATTGAAGTTATCAGTTGTGGCCTTTTTAGTAGCAAAGATGGTTTTCCCAGTTTGAAAGATTAAACTTACCCAGTCAAGAAGATAGACAAACTCCTCCTTTGGCCTGTAATTTGTATTGCTTTTCCCACTCACAATCTCTAATGCGACAACTCCGAAGCTGTAAACATCTGCTTTATCGGTCAAGTATCCTCTCATTGCATATTCTGGAGCCATGTACCCTCTACAAGTTTACACCATAAATGTATCAGATTTTAATGAATACATACAACAAAATACTAAAAAATATGAGAGAAGGAATATAAGATTCAAAGGATGAAAGCTCACATCGTTCCAGCAATTCGTGTGCTGATATGAGTATTCTCTTCTTCATCCAGTTTTGCTAGACCAAAATCAGATATCTTAGCGTTAAGATCCCTGTCCAGAAGCACATTGGTGGCCTTTATGTCTCTATGAACTATTTTCAACCTTGATTCCTCATGGAGATAAGACAAGCCCCGGGCTATTCCCATGCATATCTTCTTTCTTGTGGACCAGTCCAGATTAAGCTTCTGGTCCTCACGACCTACATAGAATGAGAGATCGTAACTTTTACCTTCACTAGATTATATATACAGCGGGCAAATAGTGGCATGATGAAGTATTTACCAAAAAGGGCACGGGCGAGACTGTTATTTTCGAGGTATTCATATACCAGCAACAACTCCTTTCCTTCAATGCAACAACCATACAGCTTAACAAGGTTTGGATGCTGCAAAGCTGATATCATGCCTATCTCAGTCACGAATTCACGGTTCCCCTGTTTTGATCTGGCGGAGAGTTGCTTAACAGCAATCTCAGAACCATCCGAGAGTACACCCTGGAAATAAAACAGGAAAACAATCGTAAATCATCTCAAACATAAAAGAGACATAAAATTCACGTTGACAGTGATGATGTTTATGAGAAACTACCTTATAAACAGGTCCAAAGCCTCCTTCACCAATCTTGTTTGCAGAGTCGAAGTTATGAGTAGCGGCTTTGAGTTGTCGCAGGCTATAATAACCCGTCTGTAGTTCAAGTGCTCGAAGCTCTGTGACAAAAAAAAAAAAACCCGATTAAAACTACAACTTGAAACATTACAAGAGCCAACTAATACTCAATCTCCTATATATAATTCTTACCCTTATCTTCTTTGTCTCCTAGATAACCTTTCTTCCAAAGCACAAGTAAAATTAGCGCGATAGCTGCGCAGGAACCAACCACAATTCCAGCTATAGCTCCAGCCGCGAGCCCTCCTCCTGTACTGACATCAAAGTCTGCAAGAAGGGGAGATGATAAGTAGGTTATAACTTATACATGCTCTTAAAGTGTGACCAATGGAAATGAAACATATAATAATATAATATAAAGAAAGTACTTACTTGGTGTTATCGTGATAGCGGATATAAGAGGTCCATATACACCTCGATCTGGAATTGCAGTAGTCCCCTTCCCTGCCCAGTACAGGTGAATCTCGAGGGTGCTACCGTTAACCATAACCTCATCAACATCTACAACGGTACCCCTGCCAACACCATTAGCTGCTTCCATGATGTTGAAGTCCCTTCTTATCAGAGCCCCCTATATAAAAACCAAATTAAGAAGTTTGTAACTAATTCTCCAACTGAAATATCCGATTCAAACAAAAACTGGCATGTCACTTACTTGGACAGATATATCGAAATAGCGTCTTCCGAGGCTGCTAAATGTCATGTCATCAGAATAACTAATTTCGGCAAAGTGGAGCCTCACTTTATAACTTCCCTGCCGCAAACACAGTCCATAGTACCGGAGCGAAGAGGGAGAAAAGCGAGCTGTTCTGTATATATCTCCACCTGTCACATTTTCTCCTCTTGCCGTAAATGGAGCAGCATCGTTGCCAAGGAAAACACCATTTGTACTATAAGCCCATCTCTCAGAATTAGAAAAGAAGTAAGATTGCTGGTCGGTTAAATCATCTTCGTATTCATTTCCTTCAAAGTCTGTTCTGGATCCACCACAATTAATAAACAAGGAATGACCTGCATTTTGTAAGGTTTATTTGTCAACATTTATTACAAATGGATATAACATATTCAGAATTAACCTAAAGGTAGTGGTTAGTTTGTTATTCATACGGTTGGGGTTTCGGCTGCAACTAAGTTCGTCTGTCAAACACCAACCATCTCTGTAAGAGTAGTTCATGTTAGATCACATCATTGTGAACAATTCAAAAGTGTGTGTGTGTGTGTGTGTGTGTATAGGTTGGTGATGTGTATACCTGTGTCTTTCGGCTGAAGATGATAGGGCTGAAACTAAGTTCCTGTGGTAAAGGTACTGGTGATAAGCGAACATACAAAAAATATATATGTTGTAATATAGTAAAGCGTAGGATTGCAAAGAACATACAAGTTGGATGACTGACAGCCCTGTGGTGAAGATATACGTGTAAAATTGTTGTAAGACAAATCACTGCAATAAAATTAGCTTTAGCTCCAAGTCCACAATATATAAATGATTAAAAAGAAACTATTGTAACGTAAGAGACCACAGTGATATAATCATCTATATGATCATAGATCACCATTCGTGTAAACATGTAGCATAAAAATGATAATCAAGGGGAATAACTTACATCTTTTCTCTCTTCTCAAATATCCATTCAGGAATATCTCCAGATAGTGAGTTGTTATTCAGAAACCTACATTATAACATTCTATCTCAATTTTACCCAAATAAGAAATCCAAATATGCAGGGTGTGTGTGACAGATAGATGTAACATCTTTCTAAGTAGTTCCATACATTGTGTCAAAGTCTATTCTCTGCAAATTGGGTATTGGACCGTTCAGCCTGTTGAAGCTCAGGTCTCTGCAAAAGAAATGATTCAGTTGAAAATATCCATGAGCTTAAATCAACTGAAAGTGTGGATAATGCAAAATCAGCAAAGATATAATATCACGTCAAAAATTGATAAAACTAGAGACTTGAAACGGGGAACGTCAGAAGATGAAGTTAACTCCACAAACGGATGATATCATTGGAAATCGATAAAACGTACAAAGGTATCTTTGCTATAAGAGACATGTTAAGACTTAAGACCGCTTTAAAACCAATGATGACAAAAAAATTCATAAATTGTGTCATGTTAGGGGAAAGACCATTGCCGGACACAGAATTATACCATTGACTGTTTTCAATATGTTTAGTACTTCATTATTTAATTGGACCATATACTGAGAAATATTTTGAACCATTTAAAATAGGTTCTAATGAAGACATATATCATGAACTTCATGCAGAAGAAGCTAAAGATTATATCAGTTTATGTCAACATTAAGTTTCATAAAGAAAAGGGCATCTAGTTTGTAGGTACTTTTGCCACCATTACACTGGTCCTAAAACTCGCTTAATCTATCATCATCGAAGCATGAAATTGCTCACGTAAACTCCAAATTTAGAGATAAAACTGTATAAAGACTTACAAGTTTTTCATCACAGTCATCTGTCCTATGTAGTCTGGTATTGGGCCCGTAAGCAAGCAATTTCTCAGGTGCCTGCAGCAAAATTATTTATAATACACTTATTAGTTATTATGTCAACTTTCTGTACAAATTTAACTCATTATTTCACACTTTTTGTCACACGACTATGGAATCAACTCACAGTCTAATCATTCGTGTCATGCCTTGCAGATTAGGAAATCTCATACTCGACGATCCAGCTAAATCAGATATCCTCCTGACAACCATAATGCATATATAAAATAAGTTCAAGGCTCAAAACTATTACCACCCATTTATTGACCGAAAGCTCAACTAAAATAACTTGAGACTTAGTAAGTAATGTGCTCACAATTCGGTCAAATTTGTCAATAGAGATATGGAAGAAGGAATCGGTCCCTCCATTGATGTTCCTTGCAAATCACTACACAATAGATTATATATGATCAAAATTTAGATGTTAAACAGTCAACAGAAGAGAAAGTAAAAGAGTACTCACAGTCTCACAAGTTTTGTCCAGTTTCCAATAAAATCAGGTATTCTCCCTGATAATGTACTCCCATCTATCCTACTGCAAGAAGTGTAAAAAAGATTTCAGTAATTTGTAAAATATGTGGTGTATCAAGGCAAAGATCTCTAGGACTTACAAATCTTCCATATTAGTCAGATTGCCAAACGATGCCGGTATGGTTCCTGTAAAGTTATTTGCGGAAGCAAGGCTGCAAAAAAAAACGTTCATTGTGAACAACATAAGCATCTATGAAAAAAACTACCAAAACGAAGAAATAATAGTGGAATTCTAAAGGGTAAACGGAACAAGGTAGCATAATCTTACAATCTTCTCAATCGAGTCAAACGGCCAAGGTTTTGAGGAAGTTGTCCACCAAGCAAATTGTCTTCAATGACTCTGTTGTAACAGGTCAAACTTGTAAGAACAATGAAATCCCTTAGTTATGATAAGACTTGTCAGCTAAGGATCTTTACTTACATCTCCTCAAGGGTAGAAATATCACCGATTTCTCCAGGTATGGGACCGCTGAGGCGGTTCCCCAAAAGACTTCTGTGGAAATAAATGTGTTATTAGTACAATCACCAAGTTCAGGTGAAAGACCGAGGAAATTAAAGCAGAAAAAAGTCTTACAAAATGGTAAGAGGAAGCCGCCCAAAACTTGCCGGAATAGTGCCATTGAGATAGTTGCGAGCCAGATCTCTGTGTAAATAGTACAAAAACCCACATTATCATTTCAAGACATATTGAAGATGTACAACATGGCTTTTGAATAAAGTGAATGCATTGCACCTTAGAAAACTGAATGTAGTAACAGAAAAATGAAAGGAAGGAAGGTTATGCATAATAATATTTATTACTTTCAGCATGATGAAACTTACAGTTCTCGAAGAAAAGTGAGATTCGCAAATTCTTCAGGTAGAACTCCTGTCAAATTGAGTCCTTTTATCTGGCTGCAATTTGATACAAGTACGGAAAGATATCCAAAACACTGATTAGGAACCGAAATGGACAGAAAACGATTCTTATTGTCTAGCAGATGATATTTTCCTAGCCTATATATAATAACTATACATGACAAATCAATAAATATAAAACTTGTATGGATAATCGTTGGTAGAAATAAGAAAAGATTCACTCAGCAGTTTACACTTGTAAACTAGCATTTTGGTTAAAACCGGAAACTGAAATATGCATACACATACATATATACATACAGACATATAAAGAGATAGATGCCTACATGTTTGTTACGTGGCAGACAGTGCTGTTACAGCTACACGTTACATTGCTACCGAATCTCATAACCCCCCGGCTGTTCACGGAAAGTGTCTGATTAAGCCCTCGACCTGTGCTGCATGAATTTCCAGCAACACTACTCCAACCGTCATATTGTAGCTTTGAGGCTATCGTGCGCAAAGCATCGACTGTTACAAACAGGAAACTGAATCAATGAATTGGCATAACAGATATTGTGTCCAGTGTCATGAACGATTTTTATTATTACCATCCAAGTGGAATACTTAATACTATGGCTTAGTCATAATATATTAATTAGTAATTACAGAAGTTTATATATGAGTTAATTATTTTGTAATCGTATCAAGAAGGAAATGTTAAAATCTGAGTGTCACGTGAGCATGTGACAAAGGAACAGGAACCATTTAATTAAATTATAGACGTCTATATTTCTGCATGGTTGACCCACACATCCGCCATATACCTCTCTACATCAATTGTCTTTTTATGCCAGCAGCCAACTGGCCAAACGTGTTAATATAGTCAAACTTCTTTAAAAAAAAAAAAAAAGATGCGCCATTATTTCAAACAACTCCTACCCGCCTCATACAAGATGGTATAGGTATACCTTTCATACCATAAATTTAATTCTTTAAATAATCATGGTATGATCATATATACATCTATATTATAGACGAAAGTTCCGTTGCGAACGTGAGGACAACCGAGAACGCGTCTCGTGACATAGTCACTTTTAATAATCATGTATTATTCCCTCTGAATAACAATGAATATTGTGATATTTACTCTGCCTAATCATGTGACGCGCTCTAGGTTGTCCTTATGTTCGCAATGAAAATGAGTTTTCATTGTAATTTAAGAGTGGCTTGTATTTGATCGCTCCTATATATATATATATATATATATAGGGTCAGGTTCAATTTTCAAATGTGAAGTCAATTTTGGTTGTGAACGTGAGGACGCATCTCAGTCACACACCTCCGGTTATAGTGGACACGATCACGGAGGATTGACGCGATTCATGGGATAGTGGAGATTATTAAAGGAGGAGACCTGATCAAAACTCAAAACCGCGGGAGTAACCGGATGAGTGACTGAGATTCGTCCTCACCCTGACAACTAAAATTAAGTTCACATTTGAACTTTTCTATATATATATATCCAAATTTTAACCAAAAAGATTTATGACTCGAGGGTCTTTTGCAAGATGAGATAACTATTTCATCCTTGTAAAAAGGATTCAAAGAAAGTTTGCTAATTGTACACGACCGGTCCAAAAAAGTGGGCATAAAGGAAAAAGAGGCAGTAAAAAGGATCAAAATTTAGCAAGGAAGGATAATGTCTTTAATTATATTATATGGTCAAAATCAAGAAACAAAAAACAAAGGGCCCATCAAAGCTGACATGTTATGGATGCACGTTATCTATAACCAATATTTTATAGGCCGAATTCAATAGGGAAGCAAGTTGGAATGAACCCACGGGGCCCACTTAAAATGGCTGAATATAATAAGTTCATACACATATATACCACATTAAATATTTACTATTATACAAAGTGATTAAGTTACGACATTAAAATTACTTGGCACAACAATTTTTTTTCAATTTTCATAATTTAATTACTGATGAATTTTCTTTTGTAAAATGCTAATTAAGTTAATGGTAGTTTTACTTTTATTTCCTCTTGTTCTTCAACACTTTTCAATGTTAAAAAATTCATAATTTTCTATATTTTTTTATCCTGCTTTAACTAGTAACTACCGCATAGATATTTATTGCTAAAATACGCCGAATCCAATATTTGACAGTTTTCTTAATAGAAAATCAAAATCACAATAAATAATCAAAACGTTTATAACTTTAAAATTCTGGAGTAAAACATCTTCTTCTTCTCTTGTCTCTTATTATAATTTGCATTTCCACAAAGTTTTGTCTTAACGTTCATCAGTCATCGTAAAAAGCTCCCAAAAACTCTTATTTGACTTCAAACAGTAATAAACAAAAAATAAACAAAAAGCGATGATAACAAGATAACGTTTTCTCAAAACGCAAATTCCAAAATCAAACTCCAATTAAGCATTCAGACGAAACTTCTAGTAACCAAAACAAAAAAAAACGATGAACAGATAAGAACATATAGAGTAGTGATTAATTAACGAGCACTGTACGTACCTTCTTCATCAGGCAAAAGTTGGGCGTAAGATCCGAAATCACAGAGATTGATCGTCGATAAAACCAAAACAACAATGAAGAACTTGAATCCGGCCGTCGTCCGGCGAGACGACTCCATTAATGTGACTTCCTTATATCAAAATTGAACGCCGGAATTACAGTTTTCCGGCTGTTTTACCGTCGAATTTGTTGTTTCTGTGAGTTTGTGATTGAATCGGAGGGAAGATGAAGGACGATTGCAGACTTAATTACAGTTGGTTGTTCTTATTTGCAGAGAGAGAGAGAAAGAGGGAAAAAAGAGAACCAAAATGGTAAGCGGTTGGTAACAAGAAGGGGGGTGTTTAAAAAAGTTTTAGTCGGCAAAGAAACGGAGTAAATTTACATTTTTGGTCCCTATGGTTTGTTAGTAATTACTTTTTTTGGTCCCTGTGGTTTATTAATTAATTTGCTAGTTTTGGTCTCTGTTTGGTTTATTAATGGTTATGGATTCTGTTCTTGTGGTTTTGAAATTTCTGTTGTTTGTTTTCATAGTTTACAGTTTAAAGATTTATTACTGTTTTTCCTACTTATGGTAAGTCTAACCATTAGAAGTATGAAGGGGTAAAAAGTTACGAGAACAATTAAGTGTAGGTGTATAAGGATGAAAATAATAAAAACTATATCCGTAAGGATGTCGATGAATTAATGAATCCTATACGGAAGAAGAAGATAGGGTTGCATATTGGTTGTGTTGGTCGAGTTGAGGTAGAGTTGTTCACGGTTCGATTTGGACGAATTAACACCCTAAATCGTAAAATAAAATAAAAATTGTTTGGGTTTGACCGATTTAGGGTGGTGGTTGAGCCTCGTATAGGTTTCTAAATAAAAAATAATGACATTTATATCTAAGATGAAAATTTTAGAACGTGACCGTTATCAAACAATGGTTTGGAAACAAGTCCACCACACTAGTTAACTTTTGTACTGACATTGTCAAACGATGATATGGAATTTTGGATTTCATTTTTTATGGATTTTGGGATTTTGCCAATTCAGATATGGTCAATTAAGAAATAAAAACTTCAATCGAACTTTTAGCAGTCGGTTTGGTCTAGACCGTTAAAAAAAACATTTAAACCACATATCGGATTGGATTTGAGCGGTTAGACTGCACTGGATCGTCTGACCATTCAAATCGTCAAAAGGGGTCTGATACTACTTGGTTCGACTTAAATAAACGGTACGACGGGTTTTTTTTAACACCCATAAGTTGAAGACATTTGAATAACCTAAACAAAATTACAAACCAATGAACTAAATCATACAAGTTGAGTTGGGATTTGATATATCATTTTAAAGTCTAGCTAACCAATTTGCTTAAAATAAGTAAAATTAAAACGAGAGCATACAAAAAATCTAACAATTGCAATGAAAATATTAAAAGATATTTGCATGAGACTTTCATTGAGGATAACAATTAAGTTTATTAACTAATGACTTAACAATCAAATTAAATCCATGGTATCAAAAGACACTGAATTCATTGATTCGAGTTGTGTTTAAATGACGATAGTCATATTACAACACAATACATATAGACTATAGTATGAAGATTTTATAACTCGATTAGATATTGACTAGCTTTTCACTAAATTGAACTGACTGTATTAATCAGATTAGTAGGTTTGGAAAATAGTAATTTTTAACAAATCATAGGTAACAAGTACGTAATTTACTCACAGAAAAAAAACTATTACGACGTTACCATTAACTGTTTACGATCTTCTTAAATAAAACCTATTGTTTTTTTTTTTAACAGCAAATCTACTATACTTCTAAACTACACTTTTATCCACAAGCAAGACTCGAACCCCTGACCAAAGACAAAAAAAACACCTTACAAATACCTTAATACAGCTGAGATACAAGCCCTTTGGTACCCACTGTTACTAAACGTTTGACTTTCAACTAAATTGAAAAAAGAACGTCGTTAAAGTTATAGAAACTACAAAAAGGGTTTTCCAAACACATCATCCTGTGTACTAATGTCCTTTGTCGTTTTTTAATTATTTTCTTTTATCTCGTTTATTTAATTTGCGTTTACCATTTCAAAAGCTATCTCCATCTACTCTATTGTCGTTTTTTGAATTTGATTAATTGATTCTAACACTTTATTTATTTAGGATCATGTTCTCATTGTTTCGATCGCAAAAATTAAACTATATATGTTAAAAATATATAACTTAGAAATAGATGCTAGACATATTTATTATTTACTAAAAAATGCAAAACATTGTTTATAAGGTAAGATCTAATATTCATATTAATATAAACAGATTTTTTTAATTCATTGATGTTTCAATAGTTTCTATTGGTGTTGATCGGGTTCAATCTATTTTTAGGATTTATGTTAGTTAGATAACACTTTACTCATTTTATATTATTTAAGATAAAAGAAAGAATATATAATTTATGATATTACCTATTAATGCAACTTGATTAACAAATGTTGGAATTCATTTAAATGAAAATGCATTATATCTTTAACTATATATGAAAAGTAACAAATTAACTAGGAATGTTAAGAAGAATTACTACATACATAAAAAAAAGTAATTGAACCAAACTTAACCAAGACAAACCAATTAGTCATAGCTAGGTTTTGCATTATAATATAGTGATCATGTTGTAATTGAGAGTCCTAACCATATATTGGATTGTGTTATTAGATTGGGATTTTAATAATCAGACTAAATCACTTGTTGGGCTAGTGGTAAGATTGTCCCTTGGCTTCCTTGAGGTCAAGGGTTCAATCCTTGCACTACGCAATATTTGATGGGTACCTCCACCTCGCAAATGCCTATGGGGCTCGCAGTTTGGGGAGTATTTGAAAGATATGGTCCTGGGTTTAATTCCAACCGGCTGCGGGAGACCGGGACAGAGGGTTGCCAGGGACGCGCTCATGGAGGTAGAGTGGCGTCGGTCCAATGGGACCCGGGTTAGAGTGTCTCCGCCAAAACACACTTTTTGGAAGACTAAAAGTAATTTTCTTTTGTGCATGTGGAGTTGTATCTCTTGGATTGTGTTAATTGGGATTGGACTTCTTCGTCTAGCAGGAACTAGCGGGAATGTGGTATGATTTAGCTGGCTTACAACATTAAACATTGACTAAATTTGTGTATTTATATGGTTTAATAATTCATATCTTGGTTTGACCAAATTGATTAGAAAACGGTTTTATTAAGCTAGTTTGACAATTTAACTCATAAGGAGGTTGGATTTTTTTTTTTCAAATTGAAGTAGTAATTCCTTTTAAAATCAAAGCTTGAATCAAGTAGGAAGAAATTGATTAAAAAAAATGGAACACATTTATAGTCCCACTAATTCTAGAGGTAGTCAAACAACTGATGAGAATTATCAGATATATATGTCGGTTTGGTTCACACACAACCCCTTAATCTTATGAGCATAGACGCATGTGTTCAATGTTTATGAAACTCAAAAGACATTTAGATCGAAAGAAGAAGAAACTAAACCATAGAAGACCAAGCAACAATTTAAGTGTATGCCATGTTAAGAATAAGTAGTTGAAAACAATCATTGAGCATTTATGGCAATATTTATTTATAACTTTAATATGTTACTTGTATTTATGGTATTGTTTGGTTGACGATGCTAATTTCAAACGATTCAATTAATTCATATTTGAACTGATCAAGTCATCTAAATTGTTTCGGTTTGACCAACTTACTTAGTTTTAATGAAAGTATGAAACCATGCCCACTCCCTACATTACCGAATCTTATAAGGAGTAAATATAATGTATGTACTATGTATGTAAATGGTTGTTGTCGAATGATGTATAAAAAAACTTAATCAACCATCGTCTATAAAACAATATGAAACATGCAATAAAATTACGTCAATATCAAATAATTTTTGAAGTTGTTATAATTACAAACAAATATACATAAAAGCAGGTTACTAATGATTTCTTGACATAGTCATTCGAAGTTATTTTAATCACGAGTTAATTTTTTATCATGATAATTTTTTAATGAACTTTGGACTACACGAATCTATATTATATTATTTATGATAAAAAAAAGTATTGTGAAATTTTCATCATGATATTACATTGTTTTGTTCTAGAATAGCTTTATCTTTGAAAAACTTGACAAGGTTTTTTTTTTATAAGAATATATTAATCAATTTATTTAATTATCTATTCGAAAGGACTATGGTGATGTAGATGATACTGACATTTATCTTGATCATGCTCAAATGTATTAGGTATTAGGTAATCATCTTTGGTTCAAAAAAACAAAATGGACACACTTTGTTTTCATTAAGTTCATTGCTGATTATTCATAAATTGTTTTTTGATTTGTAAACTTATTCCATTAATTTTTTGTGCAACATATATATTGGCAATTTAAAATAACATTTTTTAAACGATATAGTCAATTAACTATCACACTGAATTGAAAGTATTACAAGATTTTTATTTATTCTATCTTTATCTATCTTTATAAACTTTCTGAACTATTTCTTTTAAAAAAGCCATCAACATGAACACGATAAATAAAGTCAATAAATTTTGATAAATTATCAAAATGAAGACAACAATGATCATATAAACCGATAAATTTGTAATATCTCAAGCTAATCATGTCATATATTTTCTGCTTTGTTTTACTATTTTAATACGTGTTTGATAAATGAAATATTTAATCTCTTATGAATCTAACATTTAGCTCCCTTTCTCAATCGATAAGAGATTTTACAAAACCGCATAAAGAAATCAAATCTGTAATATCTTTATTGAGAATCCAACCCCATTTGTACTCAAAATATAGAACACAAATCGCTATACAAAATTGAAACACACATTTATCTCATAAGTTATACTTAAACACCACACACACACCCTCACATAAAGAAACGTCTTTACCCCTTGGTCTAATTATATTTGCTTATAGAACAATAATCCGGTTAAATTATTTTAAGAAATATTCTAAGCTAGCTTATACATGGTAGAGTTATCTGTTTCACAAACATATCAAAAAGTTTCACATTTTGGAAACATGTACATATAAATCAATAATGATTGGCCCATCAAGTGAATAATAAAAATACATTATATATGTAATAGGCAAAGTTTTATGTGAGAAGTAAATGATAACCCTTGATCATTTTTAATTTGATGTCTTCCCGTGAACAACGCTTTAGAAGAGAATTGATGCGGTACATTATAACTCCTATCATTTACCAACTTTTTTTCGCTATTCCTAAGGAATAGTGAAAAAAATATTAATAAACAATAAAAACAAAACATAAATATATTTAAAAATATATTTCATAAGACACATCCAAATATATTCAAGTTTATTTTATTTAATTATTATAAAAATTTACATTTTTCATCCTTATAGTTATGTAATTATTTACTTTTATACTTTTTAGTTTTTAATCTTTCATTTTTCATTTTCATTATATTAACCAATATAATCGTATTTCAACTAAAACACATTAAAAGTTAGGTTTTATTTTTAACAAGTTATATTATTATAATCGTCTCTTCGACACCTTTCAAATGAGTCCAATATTGAATATTTTTAATTTAATTTTGATCTTTTATATAGCATATACTACGTAAAAATATTTTAAATATTTACAATCCATGCCATTATATAGTCTTTTAGAAAATGTTTAAACACCTAATTGTTAAAAGAATGAGTCTTAATTCCGAAGACTTGATTCTTATTTATTTCAAAGAATTAATCGTTATTTTATTTTGAAGATCTAATCCTAATTTTAATCGCTATGGTTAATTAAAGATATTGACCATACCAAAAGCTACATCAACCCAATTTCAATTTTATATTTTCTTATGAAATTTTATTTTCTAGGTTAATCGTCACTTGAGTCATAGTTGTCCTATCAATTTATGTTATATTTCAACTGTTTTTATTCATTTATATTGTTATATTTTTATAACCTCCCATCTCCCTGCAACGCGGGATAAAAAACCTAGTTTCATCCTAAAATACATCTAGTGATTGCAAACAACTTCTTACGTTTCTCAAGTTACATGACTTTTCATCATAACTCAACCTTTGTATATATATATAGGAAGGTTCATACAAGAACAACCCAATTTGCAAAAACAAATGAACCAAGAAAATCACATGTGATTTTGTGCTGCGATGGAAAAAGCGTGCGTAGGCCACGCTCCGACAAGGCGAGTGGGTGAGCCGCGAGTGGCGTCCATGCACAAAATCACGTGTGATTTTGTTGGTTTCTTCATTCTTGCAATTTGGTTTTGTTCTTGTTTGAACCTAATTAGTAAAACGCTTTTTCCATCGCAGCACAAAATCACATGTGATTTTCTTGGTTCCTTTGTTCTTGCAAATTGGGTTGTTCTGGTATGAACCTCCCTATATATACATACCAAAGTATGATATAAAAATCATGAGTAAATTACATATATTGGTCCCTGTGGTTTACGTATAATTGCACTATTGGTCCCTTAACCCTAACTCCATGTGAAATCAATTTGTTAAGCATATGGACCAATAGTGCAAACCATAGGGACCAATAGTGCAATACAGTGTAAATCATAGGGACGAATAGTGCAATATAATGTAAACCAGAAGGACCTTTTTTATAATTATTTTAAAGTAAGGATCAATAATGCAATTATATATAAACCACATGGACCAAATATGTAATTTACTCAAAAACCAATTATATGTCACATGCTTAATTAAAAGCATCTAAAAATACTATATTCATGGTAATTAGAAGTTGAAATTAGTGAATCCACTTTACGTCAATTGTATAGTTAAGATTCTTTTACCTTTTTTTTTAGAGTGAATTACGGATTTGGTCCCTGTGGTTTGGTGGGTTTTACGGATTTGGTCCCTAAACTTCATTTATTACAGATATGGACTCGAGGTATGTCATTTTATAACGAATTGGTCCCTCCTTCTAACTGTCATCCATTCCCTCCGTTAGGCTTGAGGGCATTCTCGTCCTTTTCCATTTTTTGTCTTTATGTGAGGGACCAAAACCATAAAAACCACACAAACTACAGGGACCAAATCCGTAATAATTCCTGGAAAAATAAAAAAACTTATTTTTCATACTTAAATTAATTAACTATTATATTTTAGCATGCATTAATTATTATACTTTATGCTTAATATTATATTTAGACATCTTTTCTTTCAAATAAAAATACTACTACAAATATTTATTTATTTTACTTCGAATTTATTAAAATACTTAATTATTATATTTTGATATACATATATTAATTACTATACTTTAAGTTGAGTTTAATATATAATATATTTTATTTCTAAAAAAAGTATGTATTACGTATATACTGTTGGAGATATGCCCATTATCACAACGACAATAATAGTATTAAAATATATTAGCCTATTGGGTCGCACACAAAGTTCGGTCACGTAAATGCAAGAAATAATTTTAGAGGCTAACGAGTAATTAATTAAAAGTGTTTTAATTAATTTGGAATTACTAGAAGGACTAACTAGTAATTAGTCCATACTTGTTATAAGATTATATCTAAAATCTAGATAATTATGGGAAATAATTATTAGATTAATTTAAATATTATCTAATTTATAGATAATATTTAGATAAATGTAAAACTCTAAAATTAAGAGATATATATATCTCACTTTTCTCTCTAGATGGACGCATCACCAAAACAAAAAGAAAGAAATTGTTTTGTTTGTTTTTCTTGATTATAAATCCACGGCAGAAACAAAAGCTAAGTTTTCTCTTGGTTTTGTTTTGAAAATACAAACATCTAATTTAGAGTGTTGTTTTACTTGGTGATCGTTGCATCGGAAAGAGAGGAAGAGATACGTGACTGGTTTTGGGGTGCGCTCCTGATAGAGAGGTTCCTGCTATTGGAATCTTCCTGGTCATCAAAAGGTCTTTCCTATCACTCTATTGTATTAGTTTATTTGTTACTTGTATTTTGATTGTAACCAGATCTCTGGAAGATTGTGTGTTTTTTTTTTTTTGTTTTTCGCTTCCGTTATAATATATTGTATGATCTGTATGGTTTTTATTATACACACAATCCAACATATACACACATATTTTTTTTCATGTATTGACATTAATTTTGGTATATTTTTCTCATATTGTCTTTTTGGTATAATTTATTTCAGTTGATTTTTGTATACATTATAGTAAACAATATTAGCTTACAGATTTTAGGTGCATTTTTTTCTTACAAATTTAAAATAACTTATATTTTTTGGGTGAAATAAATTACAAAAGAAGCACAATTTGTGAGAAAAATATAAGTTATCTTAAACTTGTGCTTTTTGAGAAAAATATAATTGTGCTTTTTGTGCAATTTATTTCACCCGAAAAATATAAGTTATCTTAAATTTGTGAGGAAAAAATGCTCTTAAAATCTGTAAGTTAATATTGTGCTTTTTGTGTAATTTATTGTGCCAATATTGTGTTTTTTGTGTAATTTATTTGTGTAATTTATTTGAGAAAAATATAATTGTGCTTTTTGTGTAATTTATTTGAGAAAAATATAACTGTGCTTTTTGTGTAATTTATTTCACCAAAAAAAATATAAGTTATTTTAAATTTGTGAGAAAAAAATGCACCTAAAATCTGTAAGCTAATACTGTTTACTAATGTATACAAAAATCAACTGAAATAAATTATACCAAAAAGATAATATGAGAAAAATATACCAAAATTGATGTCAATACATGAAAAAAAATGTGTGTATATGTACGTAATACATACTTTTTTTAGAAATAAAGTATATTATATATTAAACTCAACTTAAAGTATAGTAATTAATATATATATATATATATGTATATCAAAATATAATAATTAAGTACTTTAATAAATTCGAAGTAAAATAAATAAATATTTGTAGTAGTGTTTTTATTTGAAAGAAAAAATGTTTAAATATAATATTAAGCATAAAGTATAATAATTTATGCATGCTAAAATATAATAGTTAATTAATTTAAGTATGAAAAATAAGTTTTTTTTATTTTTTCAGGAATAATTACGGATTTGGTCCCTGTGGTTTGTGTGGTTTTTATGGTTTTGGTCCCTCGCATAAAGACAAAAAATGGAAAAGGACGAGAATGCCCTCAAGCCTAACGGAGGGAATGGATGGCAGTTAGAAGGAGGGACCAATTCGTTATAAAATGACATACCTCGAGTCCATATCTGTAATAAATGAAGTTTAGGGACCAAATCCGTAAAACCCACCAAACCACAGGGACCAAATCCGTAATTCACTCTTTTTTTTATCATAATAATATAATATTTATATACTTTTATATAATAGTGAAAAAATGGATTGAAATTGATGAAGCGAATGCATGGTATGATCGAATAATAATTGAATTGCTTTCTTGGTGCAAAAAGTCAAAGTCAACATTATAGGTTTGATGTCAAATTTAATAAAGGAAAAAGCAAATTACAGATTTGGTCCATGTTATTATATACAAAACATCCAAATAAGATAATGAGTAAATTATGGATTTGGTCCCTGTGGTTCTTGTTTTTTTACTACTAAGGTCCCTAAACTAGAGAAATTATGGATTGGGTCCTTATGGTATTCAATTTTGCACTACTAGGGTCCCTCTCCTTAACTTTGTTAACGGAGACTCCGTTAACTCAGGGGTATTAAAGTCATTTTATCTATTTTTATATTAAATTATTTTATATATTTTATATATTTTAATATTTTTTATTTTTTATAATAAGGACTCTCTCTCTACACTTATCATTACCTACAACCCCATGTCTACTATCATCGTCATTCTTCAATCCACAAAACAATTGTTGAGTTGTAGTGCTTTGAAGAAGCGTAAAGCCTTTGTCCCAGAATCCGTGTCGAAGAATCTTCGAGGATTCGCCGAAAATTGCAAGCCGGTTGAGTGTTTGATGAGAGAGAGAGAGAGAGAGAGAGAGAGTTGTCACAGGTCTGGGAAGACGGGGTTTTCAGATCTACAGGTTCCTTTTTTTTGCTCTGGGATTTGAATTAGACAGGGTGTCAAGGTAAGGAAGGGAGGGGTCACGGTGATAAAGACGACCGAAGGATGAGTTAAAGGGCGAGTTGCCATCGGAGGATGGTTGTCACCGGAGGGTAGGTTGAGGGTTGAAGGATGACGATGATGGTAAACATAGGGTTGTAGGTAATGATACGTGTACAGAGAGAGGGAGAGAGAAAGAGAGGGAGAGAGAAAATCCTTATTATATAAAAAAGAAAAAAGAAAAAAAATAAAAAAATATAAAAAACAAAAAATTTAATTAATATAAAAATAGATAAAATGACTTTAATACCCCTGAGTTAACGGAGTCTCCGTTAACAAAGTTAATGAGAGGGACCCTAGTAGTGCAAAATTGAATACCATAGGGACCCAATCCATAATTTCTCTAGTTTAGGGACCTTAGTAGTAAAAAAACGAAAACCACAGGGACCAAATCCATAATTTACTCTAAGATAATTACATGATATTTTATTATTGTTTTATTTCTCTTAGATAAAGTCCATAGCCTCCATCTATTTAAGGTGTTGTTTGTTTTTTAAGAGATCTGAAATCCCAAATTTGATTTCACATCTAAAAGTAAGAGGTGGATGGTGTATCTCTTAAAATTTCAGAGAACGATAAGAGGCTTTTAAAAGTTTTCTTAAAAATAAAACAAACAATCTTAAGTGTGCAAACGTCTTAATTTCTAGACTTAAGAGGTTTTAAGAGGTATTTTTTTAAAACAAACAGAAGAGCAAGGGGTAAAGACTTTTCTTTATGTTATTTTAAAATAATTTAACCAAGTAATACGTTATATTTATTATATTAATATCGTATTTTTAAAATAAATGAAGGGTATATATATACAAAGTTATACATCTAACATATAAATATAAAGTTGGGTTCGGGTGAAAATGACAATTAAGGCGAGAAGGATTTGGACATTAAGTCAATCATAATTGAATATCAACACTAATGAAATCCATCGAGATGCACTAGATCAATTTTCTTCTAAAAAGCAATTCATGAGTTGTTTTGGTTTTTGATGTTAAAAATGACTAAAGGTTCAAATACCTTCTTACGCTTCTCATTAACGCTTCTTCTCAGGTAACCATTCTTTCGTGTACAAATATCCACCTACAACGTCCTCCCCAAGTTTTTGCATTGATGGAGATCTATGTGATGCCTCTTTTAATTTCTTCCTCTCCTAGTGCAAATTAGGTCATGTAGATACCCTAGAAGAAGCGCTTTGATCTATTTGTCCTCGATAACACCTCTTTGTATAGCTTCAAAGAAGCATCTGAGATGGTCATGACGTCAGCAGTCCCATGGAGGACTAATAACAATTGTTTCAGTTTGTTCATATTGCGTTGCAAATACAATGCGATGTGCATGATCTCCTGACCAGTTCTAACCTTAAATCAATTTGGTATAAACTATCATATAGTTGAGTGTGAAACATTACACGGGTATTTAGAATTTTGATTTCCAAATTTGAATGAAATGGAAATGAAAGGGACCAGTGTAAATGAATCTTTGAACCAAACCCTTGTAAATTGATGCAAAAAACATAGCGCTTTACAACCCCATTGCAGATCGATGCCAAAACCCAAAGAAATAGAAGGGAGGATCGGAATGAAAAAAGAAGAATATGAAAAAATGGTGACCATCAAAGAAGATGACTTAAAATCTCAACCGAATAGGATGTTTAGGAGGGGGGAGGGCATCAAACATCAATGGTGTAGTGAACCTATGTAGAAACTTGTATTATTGGCTTCCAAATTGCATGACTAGAAGAAGATATACTCATCCAAGGGGCACATAAAAAAATTTAACTGATATGTATATTTAACAACACTAGAATAAGAGACCTTATTTGTAAAAAAAATAAATTACAATGAATATTCATGTAATTATTTTGTCAGAAGGATCCAATCATAGTTTGTATATATATGACAAAGGTTCAAATGTGTAATTTAGTCCATAGAAAAAAAATTGATTTAGAATATAATAAAGCAATTTATTAATAGATATTTAAAATATTAACAAATAATAAAGTTTGAAAAAGAAATTATTGAGCGTTAACCTTTTTCAAATAATCAACAATAAAAAAACTGATAGTTTATTGTGAAAATGGGCATGTTTTAGATCACATTAAATATTTTTGTATTTCTGTTCCATCAATTATTTATTGGTTTTTTTATTATTAAAATATTATTTTTTAGTTTTTCGTTGGATGATAAAACCTTATTATTTGAATAAACAATATCAGAATAAATAAAATAATTCATCTTGATTTATTAGAAAATATGGTTGCTACGTTATCAAGTTGAATCAATTAAAATATGTTTCTTTTGTAATGGTCAACAATAATAAAGAGAAGAAAAAAAAAACATTTTTATAGGATTAGAAACAGAGGAGAATTCATATTTTTATTATATTTTGTATTATAATATAATTTTTTTAATTCAAAAAGGTCAACAAGTTGGTAATTATTAATAACGTTTGTGTTTCCATTAAAAGACGTAATCGAATTAGAGAATATGTGATAATGTGACGGTAAAATTCAACTACATATAGATAATTGGTTGACCAAATATTAAATCAATGATATAATTTAAGAAAATCTAAATCTAAATTTCAAATTCATATTGTTTCACATTCATCTGATTTAGAAGTCTCAAGATCCAGTATCGTATTAAAACAATATAAACATACAACAGTAATTTTAAACAAATAGGTTTGATTAAACATAACCCAATTGAAAATGATTTCTCAAACTGTTTTACTGTTATACTCGTCGTGATTCAAATGTATTGATTGGTCTTAACTCTTAACATAGCCCTTAGAACTAATGATTGTATGCGTCATACATGATCTTCGTTTATTTTATTCTTGTTAAAAATATTTTTGTGCAACATGTATGTAAATATGTAATGATGTACTTACGTGTTATTTACCAAACAATTATTATATAAGAATTTTACGGACAAAAGTTGTCACCTTCATTTTTCTAGTCAAATACATTCTTGGGAATCAAAGTGGATTGTGGTAAGCGTTTTTACCTGGAAAGCACTTAGGCCATCCACTGTGGCTTGGATGGGTAGTAATCGGGTAGTGGTACCCAATGGGTACCTTGGATGAACACCACCGTGCCTTCAGCGGGTAGGAGAGAGAAGGGGTTCTCCAAACCGACGACTCCCACCCCCCCACCCTACCCCACCCCACCCTCTCTATCTCTCTCTCTTTCTCTCTATCTCTCTCTTCTATCTCTCTCTTATTTAATTATTTATTTATTTTACTTTTAATTAAATGATAGTGGGTTGATAGTGGATGGATTTGGTAGTTTTAGGTAAAATAATGGAAAGCTGATGTGGCGCTGATGTGACAGTTGAAACTATTGGGTAGTAGTGGGTCGATAGCGGATGGCCTTATTAGAAAAAAGTCTTCTCCTTACTTACCAGATAAGGTTCTTAATCATTAGTATACCCCTTATCATATAAGATTATAGGTCCTTATCATGTTATTTTGTAAAACAAAAGATACCTCATGCATAATCTCTCACCGAGTCATAATTGTTTATTCAAATAACACAACCCTTTTGGCACTAATGAAAGAATTTACAAAATATTTCGAGTAATTGAGCACCCTAAACTATGCTAAACTATCCTTTAAAATAAACCCATCTTTTTTCTATATAGTTGGAAGTTGGAACCCATCTTTTTTTACACAATCCTCATAAAGTAATTTAATATAGTATATTTTTTCTTTCTTCTTTGAGAATGACTTTGCTTTCTGAATGCATTGAAAATTCAGTATTCAATTATTGTGTGCAACATGACTATTTTAAAATGATTTCATTATATTATCATAAAATTAAAAACAAATAGTGCTCGACTGACATTTCAGAGTTGCTACATTATCTAAAGTTTGGAAATTAAACAATTAGTCGTTTAATATTAAATTTTGCAATCTAATAGTTTATTCAGTTATTCAACACAAATATAACTTGAAAATTATGTATTTGGTCCCCTAGTATGTTGAGAATTACCTATTTGAGCAGCCAATCGTATCAAATGTGGGACAAACAGTTAATCTTGTCTTGTTTCATCATATACCATCCCATATTGTCTTGTCTCGTCCCATTACGCCTCCTTAGGAGCAAAATGACATTTTTGTCCTTTTTAGTTAATCTTCTTTTCATGCAAATATTAGCTTTCACCCCACTACAGGATGACCTTTCTCTGAGACAAACCACCACTAGTGCTTTTGCTCTTCTAGGTTGCGTCTTGCAACCTAGAAAGCTTGTTTGTGTAATTGAGCGGTTTTAATAAAGTTGTTGTCGTTCAAAAAAAAAAAAAAACCACTGGTGTACCTTCCCTCCAACCGACCACTATCTCATACAATCCACACTAAATCAATAATTTTGTAATCCAAATAATACAAGTTGACATAAATTTAATATGTATACTTAGTATAAATACATTTTCTTTTTAATTAATTGGATATTAATTAGGTCGCCATAAATTACCCCTATAAGTCTTACAATAGTTATGACGATTTTTCTTATCTTTTTTAGTCTCATCATATTAGAGTTGGATTTGGACTCAAGCCACATACTTCTTGTATTCATGAAACTCGACAAAATAATTTGGTAGCATCACACATAAAATGTTTGGTGGACAGAAATATTTTCTAACCACAAGGGTTGTAGCGTAGTGGTTGATGCGTTGGGGACGTGGTGCAATATTCTATATGTCCATGGTTTAAAACTTTAAATCCAAACGTACACAACAATTGTAGCCACCGGGTTATGAGGGACTGATGTCACAGTCATAAATTGTCGGGATTAGTCTAGACTTAGGCTATGATACCCTTACAACTTTTTTAATCAGTTTTACTATATTTATATTAAATTTGTGAACCAGTGTTTGTTTGTTAAATAACAAATTGATTACTAAGATCAATACTTCTTTTTATAATTAACGCATAGTGTAACAAACCAAGCTTCTTAATCACAATATTTTGTAGCATGTTTAAGATGACCATGAGTGTAAAGAGGGAAAGGAAGCTAATATCGGTGGTCATTTAGGCACCGTTAGGTACAAATAAGCTAGCTTATAAGTCTAGTATATATTTATTCTAAATATACCCTTCTATTTTTTACATTATCAGTTTTTAAACATGCATTTTTTTTTTGTCATTTTACAATTATAAGCTACCTTATCAGCTAGATTTTGTCAAACACATCTTATTTATCACCTAACCCATCAATCATCAGATACCTTATTAGCTTGGTTTTGCCAAACACAACCTTAATCTCTAATATTATGATTAAAAATAATATTTTCTCTAAAAGAATGTTTAATTTAATTTTGACTCTTTGAGAGTGACATTTCAGATTTGACTTTTTGAGATTGATGTTTGAGGTTTGACCTTTTGAGGTCTAATGTTAAGTTTGACTTAAGAAACACAAGGGCTCATCTATAGGGCTGAAGCGAAAGCTGTAAGGAAAAAAGTTGTTGGCTATATCTGTATATCATTTATATATATTTCAAGATTAACATTTCGGTTATTTTATTGTCTATCTTTATAAAAATTTTATTTTTCTTTTCTTATTTATGGTATAATATTTTTTTATTTATTATTAATAAACTTAATTAAATGTACATATATATTAGAAAAATTCGGATATAATATATTAATTTTCATTTTATATCAATTTTAAATTTTAAATTTATATATTCTATTAACAAAAAATAATTAAAACATAAATATAATTTTATATTACAATTAAAAAAGATGTAACATTATAAAAATACTAATCATTAAAAAATATGAGTAAATAGGTTATAGTAATATAGATTATTTACTAGTAATATCAATTCGACTAAACTTGTATAAAAGTTTACAAGAAAAAAATTATTTTATAATATTTTTTTTATCAACTTAATATATATATATATATATATATTATAGATTTATTAAATGAAAACTAGTTAAAAAAGTAATGAAAATAATAATAGAAAAAAAGGTAGACAAGAATCCGAGCTTTTATTCAAACAACTAGATTCCAAGAAAAACCTCTGTTTCACATAAGAGGTTTTTATAAAAACCTTAACAAAAATCCCCATTTTCTTTAAACGATAACAAAAACCTTCATTGTAGATGGTATCGATTTCTAGTTTTCAATCAACAACAAATAGATCATCTTAGCATCAATTACTTTTTGGATAGCCTCAAACCTTATGATTGATTTTTTATCCCTAAATTTTTTAGAGACCATATCCCTCGCAATAAGTTTTAAGTAAAGAAAGATGTTCATTTAGCATTTCAAAAAATATTAAAAAAAATTATTCATAGTGTGAGATGACAGCAAGATCAAGCCTCAAGTTTTACGAGTTATTGCGAGACCATGATGCTTTTTTAAGGCTACTCCCTAAGGTGGCATACACATAATTCGTACTTGTGTATGTTAATGTTATGAATAATACCATAGAACAAATTACATTAATATCAAGTAATACAACTAAAAAAAAAAAGAAATAACCATTGATATAAAATATACATAGCTTATAAAAATGATATCAAGAATGCAAAATCAAGATTAATCTCTATGTACGAAAATGAGATTATGTGTTTACCTATTTTAGGTGTTAGTTTTAATGTTTATTTAAGTCTTAAGTTTCCTACATAATTATCATTTATTTTGGGGATATATTAAAAATAACTGCAAACCTTACAATATAGTACATTCTAACGGTGCCATAACGCGCTACAATACATGCCAAGCCTTAGAGTGGAGTCATACGACGAACTTAGGCCTTGATGCCATAATGAGTTATTTAGAACCATGCATTTTTTCATAAACATACTCCACAAAACATCGCACACATGATATGATATGACATAAAATATTTTTTAGTTTAAAAATTATACCATACAATTTCTTATACTATTTCTTGCCGGTAAAAAATATTTGATTTAACATTAATAATTATCAAAAACCAATTTCCTATTAAAACATCATACTCACAACCATTAAGAGTTTTAAATTAGAAATCCTACATGACAGATTACAAAACAAATCAAAACCCATATTCTGACCAACTTTTAGAGATTATTACATATTTCATTATATTTTCAAATAATGAACACATACAATTAGCTGAATTTAGTTACCACAATTTAATTGGTTTTGACATCCTAAATTTAATTTTGCAATTTCCATTGCAACTTATCAAACTACTACAATATTTAAACACATTGCCCAACTATAACTAACATAAGTATTTGAGTATTTCTATAATCCATAGATATAAATAGAGACATAAACTATACCCATCACTCAACTATAAGTCTATAAATTAACCACCCCTCTCCTCTTACCTTCCCGACTTAAATATCGACGTCATAAGGATCAGTAAAAAGCTTCATTTATGAACTTAATTTCGTGATCCTTGTAAAGTGATTATTCTATTTCTATGCATGGACCTCCATCAGTTGACATGCTCCTCAGTCCTAAACTGTCTGTCGAGATGGTGGAGACTTGTGTCTGATTGTCCTGTGATACCATGTCGAAGGCTTTGAACCTGATATCCGGATTCCCCGCACCTCGTTTGACCATCAGTGGCTGAACGGGAATTTTACCTTCGAGCATTTTGACGACGGATGACATGGTTGGCCTAAGGGTGGGAGATGGATTGGTGCATAGGAGAGCCAAGTTCAACATCATCAATGCCTCTTCTTTCGGGTATTTCGGACCAATACCAGGGTCCACTAGTTCCAAAAGACTCCCTTGCTCTTCTAGGACATATGCCTTCACAAGCCAAAATAAAAGTTATTAGTTATGGCCTTCTTTAGGGTGGAACTGACGGTTTTGAGGAATAAGCTCGAGTAGAGATCACTCCCAAAAGCTTGCTCAAAGGGGGAGGGTGACAAACCAAACTGAACCCAGTATATCCCTTCGTTAGGTTCATGTTCACACTTGAACGGATTGTTAAATCCTCTGAATAGACAGACATCTCACATCTTTAAGTTCTACATGGGACGAATTTTTGTCTAAGGACACTGCGAAGGCAGGTCTCAATATGATTTGGATTCTACCACAAGTTTCTGCAAATTGTAAGTTAGTTCCTATTGTCTATCAATTATCATATACATGGTAAGTTAGTGGCTGTTGAAAGCCTTGTCATAATTTCTAGTGCTTTGTATATGGTTACAAATATTAATACACACACACACACTTACTTTTGTTGGATTTATTATCTTATTGTGCAATGAATATTTGGTTGTTGATTCTAATATCTATAAAGCAAAACAAGTTTTCAAAAAGGTGCATCATGTATGGCGTAAGACGTGTCTCCGCTGTTACAACAAGGCCTATAATGTTTAGATATTGTGCCTTGAGGCACACCACGGTGTGCCGTGGTGTACATGCGTTTATTACAAGGCGTGACTTTCTTTAAAAAGTTAGTTTTTGAAAACTGTTTTTTGATTTTGTGTTTTTACACTTGTAACTTTAGATTTATACTTTTATTAAAAGATATCGCAAACTTAGGTGAAGAATCTCGAACCACCCTCTATCCTCCAAACCCATCCCTTAATATGCATTCCTATAAGCAATTAACTACCCTAATCTGCTGGTTAAATCACTTCTTCAGAAAAGATAAAACAGTTTGAAAGATTAAACTTACCCAGTCAAGAAGGTATACAAAGTCCTCCTTTGGCCTGTAATTTGTATTGCTTTTCCCACTCACAATCTCTAATAGAACAACTCCGAAGCTGTAAACATCTGCTTTATCCGTCAAGTATCCTCTCATTGCATATTCTGGAGCCATGTACCCTCTACAAATTCACACCATAAACGTATCAGATTTAAATGTATACATACAACAAATAGTCAAATACAAAAAGTATGAGATAGATCACTCTAAGATTTGAAGGATGAAAGCTCACATTGTTCCAGCAATTCGTGTGCTGATATGAGTATTCTCTTCTTCGTCCAGTTTTGCTAGGCCAAAATCTGATATCTTAGCGTTAAGATCCTTATCGAGAAGCACATTGGTAGCCTTTATGTCTCTATGAACTATTTTCAACCTTGATTCCTCATGGAGATAGGCTAAGCCCCGTGCTATTCCCATACATATCTTCTTTCTTGTAGGCCACTCCAAATTACGCTTCTGGTCCTCACGACCTATATAGAATGACAGATAGTAACTTTTACCTTGAATAGATATAGACCATAGTGGGATGGTGAAGTATTTACCAAAAAGGGCACATGCAAGACTGTTATTTTCCAGGTATTCATATACCAGCAACAACTCCTTCCCTTCAATGCAACAACCATAAAGCTTAACAAGGTTTGGATGTTGCAAAGCGGATATCATGCCTATCTCAGTCACGAATTCACGGTTCCCCTGCTTTGATCTTGCGGAGAGTTGCTTAACAGCAATCTCAGAACCATCCGTGAGTACACCCTGCAAAATGAAACCGGAAAACTCTCATATAATCACCTCTACTATGAAAAGTAAAACAAAATAAAAGACACCGCGTTCATAGTGATAATTAATATGAGAAAGTACCTTATAAACTGGTCCAAAGCCTCCTTCACCAATCTTATTAGCAGAATCAAAGTTATGAGTAGCAGATTTGATTTGTCGCAGGCTAAAATAACCCGTTTGTAGTTCAAGTGCTCGAAGCTCTGTGACAAATGCAACGATTTAAAGCAGCCAGAATTCAAAGACAAACAATCGGAAAATTACAAAACCAACTTATAATACTCAATATTCGTACCTTTATCTTCTTTATCACCTCCTAGATAACCCTTCCTCCAAAGTACAGCTAAAATTAGCACAATAACTGTACAGCAACCAATCACAATTCCAGCTATAGCTCCAGCTGCAAGTCCTCCTCCTGTACTGATGTCATAGTCTGCAAGAAGGTGAATAAGGATGTGTTTGGCAAAAATAAGCTAGCTGATAAGCTAGTCCATTAATATTAATTGTTAAATTCAAAGATACCCTTTTTGGTCATTTTACATACTCATAAGCTAGTTTTTGCCAAACATAGTTTGTTCATAAGCTAGCTTATCAGCTACTAGCCAGCTTACCAATCAACAACTAGCTCATCACCTAGTTTGCCAAACATAGCCTAAGTAGGTTTTATAAATTGAGACAACATCGAAAATGGAACATATGATATAAAGATTGTACTAACTTGGTTCTATTGAGATAGCAGATATAAGAGGTCCGTATACACCTCGGTCTGGAATTGAAGTAGTCCCCTTCCCTGCCCAATACAAGTGAATCTCTAGGGTGCTACCGTTAACTATAACATTCGACTCTATTTTGGTGGCCTTGCAAACACCTTTAGCTGCTTCCATGATGTTGAAGTCTTTTCTTCTCAAAACCCCCTACATGAAAAACCAAACTAACTTTCTAACTAACTCTCCAAATGAAATTAATATAACAAAATTGGCATGTGACTTACTTGTATGGATACATCAAAATAGCGTCTTCCTAGACTACTAAATGTATTGTCATCAGAATAACCTATTTCAGCAAAGTGGAGCGTGACTTTATAACTGCCCTTCCGCAAACACAGTCCGTAGTACCGGAGTGAGCCGGGAGAAAGGCGAGCTGTTTTGTATATATCTACACCTGTCATATTTGTTGGTGTTGCAATATATGGAGCACGATCGTTGGCCGTGAAAACACCACTGGTGCTGTAAGCCCATCTCTCATCAACAGAATGAAAGTAAGATTGGTCGTCGGTCGAATCATCTTCGTATTCGTTTCCTTTGAAAAAAGTTCTAAGTCCCCCACAATTAATAAATAAAGAATGGCCTGCAATGCAAGAGTCATTTGTGAAGATTATATACAAGGGTTGGGTTGGGTTAATACGAGACCAACATGTTTTCTTGAGACCGTGAGACCAAGTTTTTACACTTGAAACTTCACAGCAAAATGCTGCAAAGGTTAAAAAAATCCGAACCTTCACAGCAAAAACACTGTAAAGGTTACCTTCACAACATTTTGTTGTGAAGTTTCAAGTGTAAAAAATTGGTCTCAACAAGTCTCACAAAAACATGTTGGTGTCACGTGAACCCAAGTCTTATATACAAATATAATAATCAACCAAAAAGGAGTGCTTATTTTGTTACACTTACGGTCGGGGTTTCTGCTGCAAGTAAGTTTGTCTGCCAAACACCAACCACCTCTATAAAAATTTATTCACGTTAGGGCACATCATTGTAAACATTTCAAAAGTGTGTAGGTTGGTGACGGGACATACGTGTTGCTTGCGGCTGAAGATGAAAGGGCTGAAACTAAAATCCTGTGGTATACCAACGTACGAGTGAGAAGCAAACAAAAAAGTAACGTTCATATATATATATATATACACACCAACGTATGAGTGAGAAGCAAATAAAAAAGTAATGTTCATATATATATATATAGGAAAGTTCAAATGTGAACTAAATTTTGGTTGTGAACATGAGGACGAATCTCAGCCACTTATCCGGTGAATAAAGACGGCTTTGACTGGGTCCCCTCCTTTAATAATCTCCACCCTCCCATGAATCGCATCAATCCTCCGTGATCGCGTCCACCGTAACCAAAGATGTGTGGCTGAGATTATATATATATACACACACATATAGAGATGAAAGTTCAAATGAAAGCTCATATTTCATTGTGAATGTGAGGACCACTAAAATCATGCCACGTGGCAATATTCACTCTGAATATCATGCATTATTCAGAGTGAATAAAGGCGCCTAAGCTTTATTCACTTTGAATAATGCATGATATAATTCATAGTGAATATTGTCACGTGGTGTGATTTTAGTGGTCCTCACGTTCACAACCAAAATTGAGTTCACATTTGAACCTAACCCTATATATATATATATATATAGAGGAAAGTTCAAATGTGAACCACTTTTTCATTGTGAACATGAGGACGAATCTCAGCCACACATCCAGTCAATAAAGGCGGATTTGACCGGTCCCCCCCCCCCCCCCCCCCCTTAATAATGTCTAGTTGTCTACCCTCCCATGAATCGCGTCAATCCTCCATGATCACGTAAACCGTAACCGAAGATGTGTGGCTGAGATTCGTCCTCACGTTCACAATGAAAAAGTGGTTCACATTTGAACCTAACCCTATATATATAGTGGGGTTCAAATGAGAATAACACCTATTTAAAATAACATAAGAACCAACAAAATGACATGATTTTGCACTAACTTTTGAAAAAAGCCATGCGGGCGACTATGGACACGACTTGCAAAATCACGTGAATCATATATGATTTTGTTGGTTCTCGTGTTCTTGTAAATAAATATTGTTCTCATTTGATCCTCCCCACTCTCCCTCTCTCTCTCTCTCTATAGATATATATTACGAAGAACTTACACTCTAGATGAAGAACAAGTACTCCGCGGTGGAGATTGTGTAAAATTGTTGTAAGACAAGTCACTGTCATAAAAGTAGTGACAATCAACTCTACAGTACTATACATTTTAAAATGAACTCTCATAATGGCCAAAGTAAGAAACCACAGAGATGAAATAATAATCAAGGGGAATCACTTACATCGTTTTTTTGTTAAATATCCATCCAGGAATCTCTCCAGTTAGTTCGTTGTTATTTAGAAACCTATATTCACGTATTATATTCTATCTCAAATTTTTACCAAAAAAATCCAAATAAGCAAGGAATGTATAACAATTTGCAGGTGTAACATAATTCTAAGTAGTTGCTTACATGGTCATAAAGTTTAGTGTTTGAAATATATCAGGTAATGAACCATTCAGCCTGTTGAAGCTCAGGTCTCTGCGAAATAAATAGTTCAGTTCAGTTGAAGATTTCCTTCAGCTTATATAAATTAGAAAAGTGTGGATCATGCAAAATCAATGAAGATTTAATATCGTCTATAAAAAAGATAGACTTAAAAGATTTCAAGCCGTACTCGAATTAACAAGAAACCAGGAAATGCTCAGAAGATTTTATTGCGAAACTAATGAACAAGTGCAAAAGTATATAAGCTATAAAAGACATGTTAATAACACTTTACAAGCAATGGATGGCGAACAAAGTTCAATAACTGTGTCATGTAAAGGAGAAAAATTCATTGCCGAACACAATACTAATACTGCATGCACTATAACAAAATTGAGTATATAGGACGCCTAAAATAATTAAGTGCCTTCATATTATAGGACCAAATAATAAAGTGTCCTAACTAAAAGTGTTACAATACATTTATAGGACGCTTTTGTGTGTTGTAACAGGTTTTTAGGCCATTTTTCACAAAAAAGTGTCCTATAAAAAGAAATGTTTATAGAACATTTTTCAAAAGCATCATATAAAATAGCTAATACGCATTTTAGTTCGAAAATGTCCTATAAAGATTGTTATAACACCCAAAAGCGTCCTATAAACTTCTTGTAACACTTTAAGATAGAATGTTTTTTCATTTGATCTTATCTTTTTTTAGGTCCTATAAACATCATGTTAGAACACTTATTTATTTAGGCGTCTTATAAACACAACTTTGTTGAATTGTTGTAGTGATGGATAATAGAGATGATAACTCTCCTCACTACCCTTTATTATCCCAACAGAGGAGGAAAAATGTTAGAATTGTTTATAGACATTACAACCTTACTTATCAAATCAATAAGTAATGAGTACGCTTATTCTAGAGATCATTGTTTCCTTCAAAAGGCCAATGATCTTTATCTTAACAGTTAAGATGAATAGAAGCAATTGACTTACAAGCTCTTCATGTCACTCATCTGTCCTATGTACTCTGGTATCGGGCCAGTAAGCAAACAATTTCTCAGGATCCTGCAGCAAAATTATATGCAACACCCGTATCATGTCAACTTTCTGTACAACTTTAACTCATTACTTTTGATTTTTTTTTCTTGGAAGGGTATCGTAGGTTATGCTTAGACTAATCCCGGCAATTTATGACTCTAAGACATGAGCCCCTGATAACTCAGTGACCACAATTGTTGAGTACGCCTGGATTCGAACCCTGGGCAGATGGGATATTCCACCACATCCCCCAGGGCCTCAACCATATATACTTTTGATTTTTTTGTCATGCAATAACGTAATCAACTCACAATCTCTGCATTTTTTTCATCTCTTGCAGATTAGGAAATCTCATACTCGACGATCCAGCTAAATCAGATATCCCCCTGAGAACCATAATGCATATATAAAATAAGTTCAGGGCTCAAAGCTATTACCACCGGATTATTGACTAAAAAACTCAACAAAAATTAATGGAGACTTGATAATGTGCTCACATTTCAGTCAAGTTTGTCAACAGAGATATTGTCAAAGGAATTGGTCCTTCCATTGATGTTCCTTGCAAATAACTACACAAGAAATTATATATGATCAAAATTTTATAAGTTAAACCATCAACAAAGAAAGTAAAGGAATCCTCACAGTATCTTGATTCTTGTCCAGTTTCCGATAAAATGAGGTATTTTCCCAGAAAATGTATTCCCATCTATCCTACTGCAACAAGTTTACAGAATATTCAATATTTTGATAAAAATTATTGGATGAATCAATAATTTACCTGCCATGTCAAAAAAGAAAAACAAAGCAAAGATTTGTGACTTACAGATCTTCTATACTGACCAGATTGCCAAAGGAGACAGGTATGGTTCCTGTAAAGTTATTTCCAGAAAGATAGCTGCAAGAAAAAACCGTACATTGTGAACAATGTTGGATAGTATTCGTGTGTAATGAGAAACAATGTAAAAATAGCCTGGATAAAACTCAAATAATTCAGTAAAATCAACAGCAAACAACACAAAGATATCAACACTAAAAAAGAACTTCCAAAAGAAGAGATAACATGTCAATTCCATGGCATGAAATTGTACAAGTGAAAATGCATATCATCTTTAAGGCACATAAAGCTTTAACCAAATAAACAGTCAAACACACAATTGAGGGCAGCCTATATAGGAAATTAAACTGCTAAAACTTATTGCAAGTAAATTATTGTTGTAAATAATTTTTCTCCACCTCCATTGTCAAGCATGGAGGCTTCACATGGAAATTGCATGGTCAAACATAGAGGTTTCATTTTAGCATGTGTAACTTATGAATTAAACATGAAGGTTACTTGGGTTTGCCACGCAAATCCAGTGTTGTTTTTCTTCTTTATTTATTTCCGTCAATTTACGATTATTATCGTCTATCGTTTCCATTGAGGGTTCAAGTTATCGTTTCCGCATTACAAACTCGTTTGAGTTTATTTTGGGTCTTGGGTTAAACACGATTAAGCTTCTACTCGGTTTATATCGAGTATGGTGTGATCGTTATTTCCAACAATTGTTTTAAGGATGAGCATGACATTGGTTATATTGAACAAAAAGATATAATAAGTACCGCCTGGAGGAGCTGCAAGACAATGTAAGAACATTGATGTTCAAATATGGGGATTAATGGAAATCACTTCTCTTTGACTTCTATTATCGGCTGATATCATGTTTTCTAGCTTCATGCTTTCAGATTAAAAGATGGAATTTTAAAGGGTACACAGGAGCAAAAGGTCAAGTAACCTTACAATCTTCTCAGTCGAGTCAAATTTCCAAGGCTTGGAGGAAGTGGTCCTTCAAGCAAATTGTCTTCCAAGATCCTGTTGTTGTACATGTAAAAGATGTTAGAAAAATGAAAGGTCTCATTGATGACTGGCTTATCAGGTAAGGATCTTTACTTACAACTCCTCAAGGGTAGAAATGTCACCTATTTCTCCAGGTATGCGACCACTGATGCGGTTCCCCGAAAGACATCTGCGGGAAATTAATAAAGTGTCAAGAGTACGTTCACCGAGTTCAGGTGAATGATTGAGAAAATTTGAAGCAGAGTAGATCTTACAGAACGCGAAGACGAAGCTGAGCAAGACGTGGGGGAATAGTGCCACTGATATAGTTGCGAGGCAGATTTCTGTGTAACAGTGTAAAGCTCACTTGCTGTCATTTTCCAATAACCATAAGCTTGACACAAGCAAAGATGTAGAATATAACTCATCATGATTTTTGTAGCAAAGTGAATACATTGCAGCTACTTCTGACAATATGCATAAAAACGTTTACTTCTACTTTCAACGTAATGTAAGTTTGATGGTCCACTTACATTTCTTGTAGAAAAGTGAGATTCGCAAATTCTTCAGGTACAACTCCTGTCATATTGAGTCCTTTCAAAACGCTGCAATTTGATACAAGTATGGAAAGATATCTGATTAGCGCTAAAATGTACAAGGAAACCATTCTAATTATCTAGGAGATGATACTTTCCTAGGCAATATATAATAATACATGAAAAATCAATTAAATTTAGAATTTGCCATTGACATGGATAACCGTTGGTCGAAATGGGAAATACCAAACCATGTATAATATGACACTAGTCTATTTTCTTTTGGTTCATACCGGAAACCGAGATAAACACACATACAGAGAGTAAGGTTCAAACGAGAACAATAACTAAATAAGAGTATACAAAAACGGTCAAATCACGTACAAAGTCACATGTGATTTTACACCTATGATCAATGTAAAGGTGTGCAGGCGACAAGGCCTGCACCTCAAGTACGTGAATCACATGTGATTTTGGTGTAAAATCACTAAAATCACATGTGATTCGACCGATCTCTTATTCTTGTATTTAACTAGGCTGTTCATAACTCTTATATACAGAGAGATACAGATCCATACATGGTTTTTATGTGGCAAACACTGCCGTTGCTACAATCACAAGTTACATTGGCACCAACTCGAAGAACCCCTTGGTTGGTGAAAATTTTCTCATTAGGCGCAAAACCTGTAAAGCATGCATCTCTAGCAAGACGCAAACCTCTATATTTAAGCTTTGAGGCTATCAAACCCAGAGTTTCGACTGTGACAAAAAGGAAAAGAAATAAACGAATTAACATATATAACATATATTGTGTCATGAACAAATTTATTTCTATTATCATCCAAGCCGGTTCACTCAAAAAAACGTTTCTGCATATACTATTACTTAGTCTTGTTTAACGTTTATACCATTCAAATATATAAAAAAACCCATGATATTTTTCAATTTTCAAATGATAACAAGCATACTATTACTTAAGGTGGGAAAAGGATTCAGAATCTTACTCGGTAAGAGAAATAGCAAGGGCTGAAAATATTACGTAGTAAGAAGAATAGTAAGAATCGAGAATCCTATCCGGTATGTGAGGGAAAAAAACTCTTATCGATAAGCATTTACCGGATAAAATACGTTTACCAACAATTTTTGATGCCAAGACTGTTGCTCGATAACTGATAAGGTAAGTGAGGATGGTAACTTTTGCCAATTCATGGTGATATCTAATCGAAATTTTCATGAAACTTTGTGACTTTCTCTTTGGAGAATGTTAAGCTACTACCCCTACCCCCTACCCCCTACCCCTTACCTTACCTCAAAGGTACCTAGACTTAGTCCAAGTACTAAAGAAGTGACTACCCTACCCAACCCATCCTAAGACAGCATCGAACTCAGATTCATAGTTGTATTACTTATAGCTTCCTTGTTCGTACTGTTGGATATTGGTCCACACAAGTGTCCCACATAGGAAACTGAGGGAACGTTTTGTGAGTATATTTGGCCAAACTCACATTAGCTTTCAAGTTAGAGAGAGGATCTTCATTAGGCTTGTGTGAGGGCTTGACTAATATCTGAAAATGATCAAAAGATAGGGCCTTTCCTAGGGCTTGGGCTCTTATGACCACAAATCAATTTTTTATAAAGCACAAAACAGAGGATTCGGCGGAGAGGAGACACCCGATTACCAACGTACGATTGGGGTGAGAAATTTCGTCTTAGGACACATGTTTGGACCATAGTATGTTTGAATCCTAGATTCGCGGGTGAGAAATTTCGTCTTAGGACACATGTTTGGACCTCAGTCCTAGATTCGCGGGTGAGAAATTTCGTCTTAGGACACATGTTTGGACCTATTTCGTCTTAGGACACATGTTTGGACCTCAGTATGTTTGAATCCTAAATTCGCCACTACCTGCCTAGGGCTCATAGCAATTAATATCTTTAGATTATTGATGATAATTTTCTTTTTAATCTTCAAATCACATGTTGCTATTTTCAAATATTAACCCAAAATCAAATTTCTCCGGATGCAAATTTCCAAAAGTAATCAGAAGAAAAGTCTAGCTAGTAGTGAAGGAAACAACAATAAGAAATGGAGAAAATAACAAAAACAGAGAGTGATTAATGATTAAGCAATTAATTAATTAATGTACCTTCTTCAACAGGTAGAAGTTGAGCTGAAGATCCAAATTCACTTAGATTTCTTGTGATGGATAAAATTAAAAACAAATTAACAACGATGAAGAACAAGTTGAACTCCATAATTAATGTGAGTTGCTGTTATCAAATAACGCCTCCATTAACACTTTTCCGTCTGCCCTAACTCTGTGTTCTTCTGTGTGTGTGTGTGTGTGTGAGAGAGAGAGAGAGAGAGAGAGAGAGAGAGAGAGAGAGAGAGAGAGAGAGAGAGAAAGGGCGGGAAATGAAGGAAGGATAACCGTTTGGAGGTGTTATATATTTGTTTGGTAGGTGGAATCGGAATAGAAATTATTGCCAAGTTTACCCTTGACTTTTAGCTTATTTACGTTATCGGTGATGGTGGAACTAGGATATTTTTCTAGTCGGATCATCTTTAGGCTTCGTTTGGTACGTGGGACAGGACGGGACAAGACGGACCAGGACAAAATTCACTGTTCCATGAGTTGACGCAGCATGAGTCACAAAACAAAAATAGGATTGGACTATAGAGAACTAGATAAGTTCACCAAAAAAAATTATTTGATGATTTTATATATCACATAATAGTGATGATTAACACAAATAAAGTAAAGTGTGTAATTTATAAAATGAATTACACAATTTTCATAAACATAAACACATACACACACATATATATAAAAGATGTGATGTAACTGATGTTGTTGGTTATGGTAGAGGTGGAGGTGGTGGTCAACGGTAATATTAGTAGTGACGCTGATTGTGGTGGTCAGTGGTTGTAGACAACATGAGGATGGTGGATGGTGGTGGTGGTCATGGACGGATCTACCTTAGCACCACAAGGTGGTGCAGTGGCTCGCCCTCACCCATTTATTTTTTTTAATGTATTATTAGGTTGTAGTAGGCTTTAATGGGATGATAGGAATGGCAAGAGCGAGTGATACATGTTTACGAGGGCCAATCCTGATATAAACCTATGTGAGTTTGATTTCTAGAAAGTTTAACTGACAAAAAGCTAGTAAAATACATAAAAACAATTAAACCAAGTTAACCAATACATAACTAAACTCAATTACTATTAGTACATTGAAACATGGTGACCCTTTTGTAACAAATGGTTTTAATCATGCCTTGGGTAGTGCTCATGGGGATCGGGCTTCTTAGGATCTACTTCAAACGTACTGTCATTTGTATGCTTTTAGTTATAACTTTTCATCCTTTATCAAGGAAATAGCATGCACATGGTATGATTAAGTTGGCGTGCAACGTAACATGCATTTTGGTATGTATAGTTTGGTAGTTTTTCAATTCATATCTTAGTTTGATCAAACTGATTAGAAAATACTCAGATAGTTTGTCAATTTAAACTTGAAACGAAAAATGCAATTGTTCACACGGAAATAATATTTTCCAAAAAAGAACAAGGTTTGAAAAAGAGAAAGGAAATGAGAAAAAGACGGATCATATTTATTGTCCCACACCGATTGTAGACGAAATGACGAAACAACATATGAGATGTTAAGAACCATCACTATATGTTTGTTTGGCTCATGTGCAAAAACCCTAATTATGATTTAGACCACAATTCCCTTTTTATACATGCACCATGTGACATCATGTGGTTAGTTATTATAGTTGGTAGTTATGGAATACATTCTGGTATTTAGGATATAATTTGTAAATATACCATGTCTAAAAGTGTTGGTCTAAATTGTCTAAGGGTATGGTAACTGGAAATATTTCAACAAACTACACTTTACCGTTGGTCCATTGCGTTATATCAAAATTGAATATATAAAATGTTATCAATTTTTAAGTATCTTAAGAGACTACTTTAATTTATAAAACATAATTTATAGGACAAAAATTTAAACTGTCCTATCTAAAAGTGTTGTAACAAGTTTATAGGACATTTTTAAGCGTCTTAACAAGGTTTTAATGACATTTTTATTACAAAGTATCGCATTAGTTATCATCTAACAGGTGTTATATAAAACCATCTTCTTTTAATTAGGATACTTGTTTTTTTATAACATTTTCTCAAATAGGTCCTGAAAAATAGCTAATATGACATTTTTTATTTAAATGTCATAAAAAACTTGTAACCCGCCAGAAAATGTCTCATAAACTACAATGCCTTTAGTTTAGACACTTTACTTTTTGATCATGTAAAATAAGTCCTATGTTTATTAGGATGCTTTATTTTCTGGTGTCTAATAAACTCAATATATAGAAATGTTCGGTAAATCGAAAAAGAAAATGAAAAACTAGGAACACCTGATAATAATTCATCTGAACTACGCACATGTACATACCGTTCAAATGAACAATTACTAGAGTTTCTCAAATTTTTTTACGTTTTCTCTAGAACCCGGTCATATACAGATACGAATGTTTATTAGTAACTTCAATATTTTGTTTGTATATAGAGGTTTGGTTTCTTTGAGACTGGTAGTTCCATTGTATGTACCTTAAATTGTTTCGGTTTGGTTAAACTGTGCACACTTCTACTACAAGAAAAGTGACTTTCAGAGAAGATTTTCTTTTGTATTTAAAAGCTTCAAAAGCTTCTTTAAAGGTTTTAGAGAAGCTTTTACTTCCATCACAATCTTTCCTATATAAAAGTAGGAAAATGTTTTAGGTAGGAAAAACTTATATTCAGTTACACTTCTCACAATTGTTATATAATACGTTTCCAAATCCTTCTCTAAAACCCGTTTCTCTTGTATTGTTCACGAGGGAAGGACACACTTAACGACAGATAGCTTGACGATTTGATTGAAAATTTGTGTTTCATTTTGGGTGGCTTAAATCAGTCGCAAGGTAGAAGCTTGTTGACACTCAAAATACATATTTATTTTTAAATCTAAACTATTTAAATTATAACAAAACTTTGAGCTAAACAAGTAATACATAAACAAAAAAATTAATCTTTAATTTGACATCAATATGTATATGATTTTTGTGAGCTTTTTTTAGTCGGGTCTTTAAATTAGTTAAACATTATTCTAAGATGTTAAATTTTTTTGTGTAATTCAAACATAAATTGTTGGCAAAATTTTACAATAGTTTGTAAGTCCATTTATTTTGGGTTAAATCTTAGGAGAAAAGATGTGAGATTTCACCTTTCCCTACATAGGTAAAAGAATGAAACAAAAATCAGGTCTTAATGAAAACATTTTCTCTAGGGGGATGTCTATGAGTGTTGTGGTGGGGTGAATAAGGTTTGGGAGGTTCATATCGCCTAATCCAGGTTTGAATCCCTCCATGCGTAACCTGAGAACATTTACAAAAGGGCATGCTTTAGCTCTGATCTTACCGTGGATTAGTCGGGCCATAGGCTCGAACACCCTTCCAAAAAAAATAGAGGGGGATCCACGAGGGTTCAATACACCCTTACACATGCAATGTGGTGCACTTTGCCGCAATTTTATTTCGACAGGTCCTTTCATGACAGCCTTGAATGGATCAGACGGTTTGATAGGATTATCAAACAAACGTAAGGGTTCATGTATCACTACAACAAAATTGAGTTTATAGAACGTCTAAAATAAAAAAACTTCATAATAGATTTTTTTTATAAGACTAAATACAAAAACATTCTATCTAAAAATGTTACAATAAGTTTATAGGACGTCATTGGGCGTCGTAACAAGTTTTTAGGATATTTCTAAAACAAAGTATCGTATTAGCTAACTTTATAGGACGCTTTTGAGATGTGTCCTATAACCCATCTTTCTTTTAGGAAACTTGTGTTTTTAGGATGATTTTTTAAATGGTGTCCTATAAAATAGTTAATAGGACACTTTTTTTAAAAAGTGTTGCAAATGCGACGCTCAAAAGTGTTCTAAAATCTTTTGCAACACTTTTAGATATGACACCTTCGTGTTTGGTTCTATAAACTAGAGTCCTCTAAAACACTCTATTAGAACACCTTTTTTCTATAAACTCATTTTTGTTATAGTCTATGGTGATACCCGTTCGTCGTTAGCAATTGCGATGGTTCACATGAGGGCTGTCTAGAACACACGTGACGATCCAGAAGCGTCACATTCGGTGGTTGTTGACTTTGTTGGTCACTGTTGGAACAATTGGGACGGTCAAGACCGTTGCCAATCATAAACTGTCACAAGAATGATTTTTGTGACAGTTCAGAGAGCTGTCACATTCTGCCTATATATACCCATATATGTACACCAAAATGCGACAACTTCTCTATATAACAGATTACATAATGTAGTGTTGCCATAGAAACACAACATCTAGTTCCTAGAAATCCTTGAAACTCAACCATTTTCACCACTATGAGCAGTGCAATTGGTAATTTCTCTACATACATTGCTTCGTTGTATCTTGGGAAGCTATTCAACAAAAAACCGTAGCACTATGTTCTATCAAACGATGGGGCGAATTTTCTTTAAGGACAAAGAAAACTCGCCTTGAAGCAATTAGCAGTAGATTTTCTATCCTTCATTTACACTCTCAAGTTTAGAACCCCAAAAACAACATAAATTTACAACTTTTTTAATAATATATTGTAAAATCATCTATATATTATTACTTTCAGATATGATACTTTATCTCTAGATCGTAAATAGAATCAAAATTAGTCAACTTAATTCCTATGATATTGACAAGCATGCTTGGATTGATTGTAAACTGCCATTAACCATTGTCTTATGCAATCAACTTGTAGGTTCCAAATCAACCACAATGAATATGCATGAAAACTTAGATCTTTGAATGATGGAAGCCAATAATACAAGATCTATGAAAGAATGATCATAAACATGATGATGATGTATGAACAAGTGTACGTATGGTCATCAATGTATAATGCTCATATAATTTTCTCAAATGATGGAAGAGTGAAAAGTACAAATAAAGCAAACAACTATTTATACTAAGCTAAAAGGGCTAAAAAGCTTTGAAATGGATGGACCCTAAACAATGGGTCTAATCCACAAATTACAACTAAGGAAAGCAACTTTAAAGAATTACAAAATTGACACAACTAACAATATTTCTAACACAACTCGATTTATTCACCACTACATACTTGGTTTTACGTACACTTAATTACAGAAATACTACAGCATTTATAGATACAAAAAAGTTATAAATTTGTGAACAAATCAAGTAGGAGATGGTGTGAGAGGAAGAGGCGACTTGTATGGTGGAGGAGTACCAAATGATAGTGAAGGAGATGTCTCAAAATCAGCGGCTGAACTCTGACTAGGCTGGGAATGATGTATGTCGGCACCGATGTCCTTGCGAGTACCGGAAGGTGCGGTGCTGGTAGATGTGCCTGTCAAAGCTAAGGAGATGCGCCGAGCTCTCTTGGTGATTTCCCCCTCACGGCGATCGGGGTCATCACGGTCGTCGTGCCTCCGCTTTGGTGGCTCGGCTGCTGAACGGCAGGTGGTCTCAAGGACTCTAAACTGAGACTGAATACCGGATAGAGATCCCTTGACCAAAGATATATCGAACTTGACCTCCGTCTTCATGGCATCAAGCTTCCCTTCGAGCCTCTGGATAGAAGAGACTACCTCTTGAGAAGAGGAGATAGCCGGCTCGGGACGGGTCACGGGAAGTGATGTGTCAGTGAACTGCTTCAAGGACCCCAGTAGGTGAACCTCTTTATCATTGAGATCCCCACGGGAAAGTAAAGATGCCATAAGTAGGTTCCGTAACTCATCAGTAGAGGAAGCGGGCGCGATAGATCTCGGAGGTGATGGCGGAAGGGGAGATGGTGGATGATGTCTCTCAGGTTCGACCATATTCCCTTTGCCCTTTATCTGGGCCTCAAGTATCGCAATCCTACCTGCAAACTCCTCACGGACAGCCTTTAGGGCGTTGTCCATCATTTCCCTGACAACGGATGTCAAGTAAGTAACATCGGGCTCATTTAGAGGCTCCGTTTTCACAACGGTCGAATCAACGGTGTGGCCTACGTTCACGGTTGGCATGATGATAGCCGGGGTAGGTCTTCCTGTCGGTCCTCGTGAAACGCTCATCGGGGGAGCCACTCTCGGGGTTCCATTCACGTCACTAAGAATCGTAAATGGTGGAGCAGAGACTGCATCACATAGACTGGCAGTATGTGTACCTAAGGGCGCTAGACTCTGGTGCACATGAAGGAAGTGCGGGGATCGGGGCAATGATCCTTTTGTTTCAATATCATCACCCTCCAAATGAGGGTTTGATAGCCGATGTGCTAAGTCCCCGTGGAATGAAACACCCATCTGTTGAGAAGTGAGTGAGTGGCTGAGGGGGGCATTCAATTGCACCTCTGGGTTGGAGGTGTCTTCTTCAATACCCGCACCCAACATATGAGTGCGAGTAGTAGATGTGGCTGCCCAGCTACTACCTATGGGTAGGGGAGGACCTGTTAAAACCTCTGGTCCTATCTCACTCTCCTCATTTCTTTTACGTCCCACACTCTGCTCACTTTCTTCAACTGTTGTGTCTCCCTCAATCCTTATACCAACCTCACCAGCAGAATAGTGGTCATCATCGGAGTCATCAGAGTCGGAATTAAGTCCCAACATAGATATGAGTGAAGATCTATCACCACGTGAAGTACCAGCTCCGAGACGATCAGAGTCATCGCCTAATCTACCCCCATCATGTCCCCCCGACACTTCATCCTCATGCCCTTGGTCAACACCCCCAGGTGAATGGCCTCGTTCGATACCCCCACTCTCTCGTCTAAGGGATGCCTTCGGGGTGCCAGTCTCTGGCTTTAGAGATTCTGGTGGAGGTGGTAGTCCTAAGTACCGTCTCACAATCGGTGAACTCTGATCAGCGGTCTCTAGAAGTACCCGTGGAATAGGCATACACGCAACATTAGGTGGATCAGATGTATTATCATGTAATCTGTTCATCACATTGTTGGTGCTCATCGGAACGTCTGGTATTTTTGTATCAGCAAAGTGCTCGATAATGATTGCCAAGAATCTTGGGTACGGTATGAAGTTCCTTGCCTTACCAGGTTGCTCCTTTGCCTTGATAACGGATGTGAATTCGTGCCACAGGAAATATAGATAGTTGGTTTTAGGGTTGTGTGTGGCACATCCGATGAATAGTTGCTTCATTTCCGTACTGCATTGATCGGTGCCTCTTGTTCGTGATGATAGGCATTTGTTGAGAATGACGAACAAGGTAGCCCAGATACCTGGAAGTTCCGACCGTTTGAATGCACTAAGTGTGGACAGATTATTGAAGTATCCAAGAGCCATGATGCTATCCAAGAGTTGTTGGTTGGACAAGTGATCGTTATGCATAGGACCTCCCGGAATTCGTAAGATACTTGCAAAGAGGGTTGGTGTCAGGGTGATTTCATGGTCGTCAATCCGGCCTTTGATAGTGTCTTTTGAAGGTCGTTTGCCAGGAATGTACTGCAAAGAATTATAGAACTGTTGGAGATACACCTCAGGTACCTCGATGTGATGGGTGAGTACATGGGTGAGTGGGTGATTCTTGAGGATTTCAGGAATGATGGGATACTGGGTAACCATGTTATATGGATCAAGGTAATGGTTATTGGCTATGTTGGGTAGGTATTTGTGATAAGGAAAGACTTTATCTAACTCGGCTTGCTTAGTGGGTGGAAGGTCAGAGTAGGTGAGGGGTTTGGGTTTAGGGGTGCGTGACTTCTTGGATGTTTTCGCCATTGTACCTGAAAAGAAAAAAACTTTTAGTATCGAGGTATAGGCAAAATTTTGATGGTGTCCCTCACAGCATTGAGATGCAATTTTATGTACCAAGACGAATGTGTTGATATAAGAAAGTGCAAGACATTGGGTGAGGGACGTGTACCCGATAAGAACTTCCCATGAAGCCTTACCAACCATGGTGAATGATGTATCATGAGAAATGTGGTACGGTGATGCAAGTATCATGAAGATAACATCAACCGTGTGGAAGGTAGCAATTGTGTATTTAACGGAATTCAAGCTCAAAGATATGGCAATTTTAAGATCAAGGGGTGAAAGAGAAAGAAAAAAATAGGTATAATAAGAATAAGAAAATATGAATAATAAAAAAAATTTAACGAAAAGAACCGGAACACAAGGCTGAGACTGAATGACCAAGGCCGAGCTCACCCCGTTACTTAGCCGAGAAGTCTCTAAGGCCGGAATGACTCAAGGAAAAAAAAAACTAGTTAAAAATAATAATAGAAATTAATAGAGAATTAAAAACATACCAAATAACAAATAAAAGAAAGAAAGAAAAAATGGTGGAAGTCTTGGAAGTTTAAAAAGCATGTAAGAAAAAAATTAAAAGAAGTGATATAGAAAAAAAGGGTATTTCCAAATACACCTTAGGCTATTTTCCAAATGCACCCTAGTCTATACTAGGATTTATTGGAAAAGAGTGTTGGACCAATTAAACCAATGAAAAGTTAAACATATTTGACTTTAATTAATTGTCATTTCTACCTTTGGTCCCACCATCATTTATTTCATTTTCATTTTTAATTTGTTGTTTCTTTTAAATGGTTTACTTTTTTTATTTTTTTATTTGATAAACATTCTAAATAGAGTTTAAGTATTTTTTTATATATTCTAATTTTTTTATTGATAATAGAGTTTGATTACTCTATTCCAACACATAAAAAATAAACAAAACTAAATGAATACATTAATTTTTAGATATGTTTTTAGCAATAATATCCAAATTAATGTGTGTTATAAATCATACGAAAAAACAAAAGATAAACACACTATCAAAAACACACACCGTCATCTATCCGGTCATCGTCGCACCTTAAGCAACCGTTATCTCGTCGGTCACCGTCACACCTCAAGCCAACGTCATCTCTCCGGTCACCGTCAAAAGGTGTTTTTTTTCAATCTTATTATTTATTTAAATAGTTTATTTTACTTTTTCATTACGCATAGATACTTTTGTAAATTATATATCTTTATTGAAAAAATTGCCTTAACTAACCAATATATATTTGACCAAATATATTAACGTTTTTATTCCAAAAGTGCATATCCAAAATATGTTTAAGCTTGCAATTAGATAATTAAATTGTTTGACTTTTTATCAAATAGGATCTTAAGTTTTAACCAGTTAGATAATTAAGAGTTTCGCTACCATCGAGTCTTTACAATTTCACACGTAAACAACAATCATTACGTGACGGTCCAGTTAGAAGGGAAGTACCTAATGCCTCCTATTTCAGCATTATTGACCAATAACAAAATCCCATCGATAGTTGGATGGCAAACTATGTATGAATCACGTCTACAATTCTATAAGAAACTCAAACCTAATCAACAATATTTTTTAAATATAGAGGACTAGTTGTTAATTTTTTTATATTTACTAATGATGTTATGTTTTGGAACAAAAATTTATTATTTAAGGGAAAATTTATTTCTTTATAGCCTATTATATTGTATGCATTATCTTTTGAATGTTTGTATTGTGTGTAAACTTTTGATTTATTGTGCCGTATATATTTTAGTTACGTATAATATAAAAATGATATATATATATATAAGTTTTGATGAAACAAAATTATTTAGTTTTATAACTTGGTTTTTGAAAAAATATATATATATAAATTATTTATAAGTTCATCATAATATAATACATTACACTGATAAGATTAATTTTTAAAAATAATTAAAAAAGTCATTGTTACTAAATTATTTAAACTATTTGTTATATATATATATATAATTAATTGTATATATTAATAACAATGTATTGAAAAAAATAATAAAGACAAATAAAAGAAAAAGTAATAATAACTCAATAATGATTAGAAATTAATAATGATTAGAGAGAAGAAAGAGAGAAGAAAGAGAGAAAGAAAAGAGAAAAAACATTGAATGAAGAAAGAGAAAAAACATTGAATGAAGAAAGAGAAAAAACATTGAATGAAGAAAGAGAAAGAAAAGATGGCCGGAAAACCATGAAGGCCGAAGCCATCAGATGGCCGGAGCCGGAAGGCGCATCGGTGAGGACTCCTATGGCCGGATCCTCTTCTGAAGTCGAAACAACAGGTGGCCGGAGGTCCGGTTCGACGGTCTCCGATCACACAGCCATGGCCGGAAAAACGTGAAGTGAAGGATTTCGGTCCAAGAATCCGGTCAAGAGGTCAGATCTGGGCATTCCGGCCAAGGGACAGATCCGGTCGGAAGGCGAGAAGGTGCGGTCAGGTCTCAAATCCGGTTGAGTGAAGATTCGGTCCGGTGAAAGAGGTGCAAAAAGAGAACCGGTCTTCAATTTTGGCCGGATCCGGTTTGGTTTGGGAACGAGGTCCGACAACAGATCCACATCTCCGGTCAACTCAGGTCAAGGATCTGGTCACAACGTATGAATGATGAGAGGTGGATTCGAATGGGTCTCCGGTCCGATTTCAGATCCGGTCTTAGAGATTTAAGATGGCATCATTCGGTCTGGTCTACACTTCCGGTTCGGTGGAGTCATGGATTTAGGTGGGAGGGTGGTCAGAAGTGGTGGCCGGAAGTCAAATAGTTGGGCCGGAATCCGAACAGAGTCCGGTGGCCGAAAGGTTGAGATCTACGGGTGGCTTAAGTGGCCGGAACACACACATACACGGCCGGAGTTCTATAAGGCCGGAGTTCAAAAAGTGCTTTCTTGGTGTTTTCTCATGAAGAACACATTTGGGACATATGAAAAGGAAGCTCCAACACTGATTCACAACTTTAAAGAAGGCACAAAACTCAAACATCCAACCTAAGAACTCAAAATTTTTCGAGTTTTTGATAATCCCTTGAAAAATCAATTGGGTTTTCCAAAAAAAGCCAAGAAATATGACATCGTAAGCAAAATAAAATTGGCAAGAATGAAAAATGAGATAAGTGATTTTTACCTTGAAAAATATGTGATTTGAAGAGATGATGTATGATTCTTGAGTGAATATGTGATTGAGAAAGATTTTGGGGAAATCTGGGAGGAAGGAGAATGAAGATGAAAGTGGAGAGAGAAAGAAATAAGAAAAAGGATAAAATTATATGTATAAATCTGATTTTTTATTTTATTTTATTTTTATTTTTTTGGAAGGTATCCAAGAAAGGAAGAAAGAAAGAAAAAAAATATTTATATATATATATATATATATATAGGTGAAAGTTCAATTCCAAACCACCTTTTCATTGTGAACGTGAGGACAAACGAGAGCGCGACACGTGGCAATTTGAAAAAATTTCGACTTAGTTATTCAGACTGAATAAAGCGTTATTCAGACTGAATAACACTAACATGCACTTTGATGCAATTGGACGCGGGCGGGTCAGCCGCGGGTCATCCGCGGGTCAAGCGTTATTCAGTATGAATAACACTAACATGCAGTTTTATTCAGACTGAATATGACTTGACCCGCCGTTTCAGATTGCCACGTGTCGCACTCTGGGCTGTCCTCACGTTCACAACGAAAGGGTGGTTTGTATTTGAACCCACCCCTATATATATATATATATATATGTAGAAAGAAAACTTACCTTGGTGCTGTGACATATCTGTCATCGTTCCCCCTCGAAACGGCGAAGACAGACAACGTTCCCCCTTGGTTCATGCGTAGGGAGGGAACGTTCCCCCTTGACACATGCACACTCATACCAAAAGATTAGTAATACCCACACGAACAGAAAAAGAGATATGCACAAAAGAAGTTAAAAAGACAATACCTAATCTATCAACAACGTAGTTCAAGACAGAGATGACACAATTGTCTAGTACATGAGTCTGAACACTAAGTCATGGTTATGAGGGACTGAGTACAAATGAAGTAAACAACAACTATTTATACTAAGCTAAAAGGGTTAAAAGGCTTTGAAATGGATGGATCCTAAACAATGGGCCTAATCCACAAATTACAACTAAAGAAAGCAACTTTAAAGAATTACAAAATTGACACAACTAACAATATTTCTCTAACACAACTTGATTTATTCACCACTACATACTTGGTTTTACATACACTTAATTACATAAATACTACAGAAATACTACAACATTTATAGATACAAAAAAGTTATAAATTTGTGAACAAATCAAACTTTTGCTAAAACCCATCCCCCAACTATAACTTAAACACAATGATTTCTATAAATTCATAGATATAAATAGAGAAATAAACTAAAGGGAATGTGTCCCATAATAGGTAAACAAGATAAGAGTCACCATCATCTATTACCTTGGACTTAAATATCGACGTCATAAAGATCACTAAGAAGCTTCATTTCTGAACTTTCGTGATTCTTATAAAGTGATGAATCTATCCATGGACCATCGGGGGTCGACAGGCTCCTCGATCCTAGACTGTTTGTCGAGATGGTGAAGGCTTGTGTCTGACTGTCCTGCGATACCATGTCGAAGGTTTTGAAGCTTGTATCTGGGTTCCCTGCACCTCGTTTGACCATTGGTGGCTGAACGGGGATTTTACCTTCGAGCATTTTGACAACGGATGACATAAGTGGCCTAAGGGTGGGAGATGGATTGGTGCATAGGAGAGCCAAGTTCAGCATCATCATTGCCTCTTCTTTCGGGTATTCTGGACCAAGACCAGGGTCTACTAATTCCAAAAGAGTCCCCTGCTCTTGTAGGACATATGCCTTCACAAACAAAATTAAAGTTATCAGTTATGCCTTTTTTTGGTTGGCGGAGGTGAGGTAGTGTTTGGTAAACAGACTGCATGGGACAGGACCGAACTAGACAGGACAAAACTAATTTTATCATCCTATATATGTTTGGTATGAGTAGAACAGGACAAAACAAATATGTTAAAATGACCAGATTACCCCTAAAATATTGTTTGATATATTTTATCATATAATATGGATATATGATACAAATTAGTCCTTAACTTTTGGTCAGAAAATTAGTATTTTGGAGACCAAGTATGAAATCAGAAGCCTCTAAAAGACTACGATTACGAAGGGTTATGACTGATAGCTTTTGAGCTGCCTCTAATCCGCTTAGACCTTATCCACAAGCAGAGTTGTAACTGTTAAATCGACTAACTGCCTAAATACCCCATTAACATCAATATCTCATATAAATATATAAAACGTTTAATCTAGGATGATACTCAAGTTTTTCCTGCGTTAATAACGATAATGGATTCTTGGATTATCCCATAATTGATTTTAGTGAAACCTAAGGCTGTAAAGGGTCGAAATATAGTATTTGGAAAGTGCAACTGATACAATATCCGCAATAGTTGTAACTGTTGTAACCATGATACCCAGTTTCTTACACAACATATCTACATGTTGCTTGTTTATACAGACTTCACTAGTTAGGGCTCTTCATGGAAACAACCTTCTACCCCTTGAGGTGAGGTCTGCGTACAACTTACCATCCCTGACCCTATCTTTGTTCGGGATATATTGGGTTTGTCTGGTTTGGTTTTTAAAAATCTCCCCACAAAAGAACCTCCCTAATTGTATGGAATATAAGTTTGAAAGATTGACCTTACCCAGTCAAGAAGGTACACAAACTCCTGCTTTGGCCTGTACTTTGTATTGCTTTTCCCACTGACGATCTCTAATGCAACAACTCCGAAGCTGTAAACATCTGCTTTATCTGTCAAATATCCTCTCATTGCATATTCCGGAGCCATGTACCCTCTACAAGTTCACACCATAAATGTCTCATATTTAAAAGAATACACACACAATGCTATATGAGAGTAATCTAAGATTCATAGGATGAAAGCTCACATGGTTCCAGCAATTCGTGTGCTGATATGAGTATTCTCTTCTTCATCCAGTTTGGCTAGACCGAAATCTGATATCTTAGCGTTAAGATCCTTGTCCAGAAGCACATTGGTGGCCTTCACGTCTCTATGAACTATTTTCAACCTTGATTCCTCATGGAGATAAGCTAAGCCCCGTGCTATCCCCGTACATATCTTCTTTCTTGTGGGCCAATCTAAATTAAGCTTCTGGTCCTCACTACCTATATCGAATGACAGATTGCAACTTTTAACCTTGAATAGATATACAACAGCTAGATAGTGGGATGGTGAAGTATTTACCAAAAAGTGCACGTGCAAGACTGTTATTTTCCATGTATTCATATATCAGCAACAACTCCTTTCCTTCAATGCAACAGCCATACAACTTAACAAGGTTTGGATGCTGCAAACCGGATATCATACCTATCTCAGTCACGAATTCACGGTTTCCCTGTTTTGATCTTGCGGAGAGTTGCTTAACAGCAATCTCAGAACCATCTGTGAGTACACCCTGCAAATGGAAACAGGAAAACTTTCAGATAATCACCTCAAATAGAAAAGCAAAAAAAAAAACACACACACACACATTCAGAATGACAATGTTTACGAGAAACTACCTTATATACGGGTCCAAAGCCTCCTTCACCGATCTTATTTGCAGAATCAAAGTTATGAGTAGCAGATCTTATTAGTCGCAGGCTATAATAACCCGTCTGTAATTCAAGTGCTCGAAGCTCTGTGACAAGGATGATCGTTAGTAGCAGCTAGTATTCAAAACAACAATTGGGAACATGACAAGAACCAACTAACTGTCAAATCTCTTTTATATTTTTCTTACCTTTATTTACTTTCTCTCCTCCAATATAGCCTTTCTTCCAAAGCAAAGCTAAAATTAGCACGATAACTGTGCAGGAACCAATCACAATTCCAGCTATAGCTCTAGCAGTGAGTCCGGTACTAACATTATACTCTGCAAGAAGGGGGATTAATTAAGTAGATCTTATACGTGCTCTTATAACGAGAGATCTATGAAAATTTGGAGCATATGGTAGAAAGATTTACTAACTTGGTGTTATTGCGATAGCAGATATAAGAGGTCCATATACACCTCGATTAGGCATAAAAGTAGTCCCCTTCCCAGCCCAGTACAAGTGAATATCTAGGGTACTACCATTAACATAAATATTATCAAACTCTAAGAAGGTGCCAATGTTAACACCCTTTGCTTTTTCTATGATGTTGAAGTCCTTTTTCCTCAGAACCCCCTACGCGAAAAACCAAATTAAGTTTGCAACCAACTCTCCAATTGAAACATTATAAAATCTAAACAAAAACTGGCGTGGCACTTACTTGAACCGATACATCAAAAATACGTCTTCCCAGACTATTAAATGTCATGTTATCAGAATAACCTATTTCAGCAAAGTGAAGCTTGACTTTATAACTCCCCTTCCGCAAACACAGTCCATAGTACCGGAGTGAAGTGGGAGAAAGGCGAGCTGTTGTGTATATATCTCCACCTGTCACGCTCGTTGTGCTTGCAACAAATGGAGCACCATCATTGTTCGTGAAAACACCATTGGTGCTATAAGCCCATCTCGATTCAGCATAATGGAAGTAAGATCCAAGGTCTTCTTGATCTGCTTCATATTCTTTTCCTTCAAAGTTTAATGTGGGTCCACCACAATTAATAAATAAAGAGTGACCTGCAATGTAAGATACATTTGTGAAGATCTACAGATGGATATACCAATAAATAACAAAGAATCTAAGATGCATTTCTGAAGATTTAAATGTAAAATATAACAATTAACCAAAGGGAGTGCTTATTTTTGTACACTTACGGTCGGGGTTGCTGTTGCTGCACGTAACTTCATCTGTTAAACACCATGCATCTCTATAGCATTAATTCACGTTAGGTCACCTCCTTGTAAACAATTCAAAAGTGTGTGTGTGTGTAGGTTGGTCATGGAGACATACGTACGTGTTGTTTGAGGCTGAAGACGAAAGGGATGAAACTAAATTCCTGTGGTAAATGTACCCATGATTAGCGAACATAAAAGTGATGTTCTAATATAGTACAGGGGAGGATTACATAAAACTTACACGTTAGAAGACTGACAGACAGGCTGTACCGGAGATATATACGTAAAATTGTTGTAAGACAAGTCACTGCAACAAAAATTATTAAAAAGCAAGAGTCATAACTCATAATGGCCTAATGTAACAGATCATAGTAACAAGGTCACCTCTATAATATGGTCACTGTTAAAAAGTTGTGATGCAAAACTCAAGGGATGTTTCTAGAAAAATCTTTTGGGTGAAGATTTTCTAGAGAAATCATATGGATGTATCTTCTAGAGATATCTTTTGAGAAAATACTTTTTAGAACCACTTTGTCAGATTATTGGGACGTGAGTTACACCTAAAATCCCAACACTCACCATTCCTACAAACATGTAGCATAAGAATAATAACCAAGAGGAATCACTTACATCTTTATCATTTTATTCTTCCCAAATATCCATTCAGGAATCTCTCCGGATAGTGAGTTGTCATTCAGAAACCTACATCCACATATACTATTCTATCTCAAATTTTATCAAAAAATCCAAATAGAAAGGAATATAAATAAATTTTGGAGATGTGACATCTTTCTAAGTAGTTGCATTACATGGTACTAAAGTCTACTTTCCCAATTTGATTGGGTATTGAACCATTCAGCCTGTTGAAGCTCAGATCCCTGCAAAAGAAACGGTTCAAGTGAAGATTTCCTTAAGCTTATATATATACATATATATATAAGTGCCGATCATGCAAAAGGAAGATATAATATTGCATCTAGTATGTTGGTTCTTTTGTTGGAGGATTTCAAGAATATAGAAACAGTGAGTATATAGCTTGGATAAAAACTAAGATGGCGTGAGAGCTTGCTTTTCGTAACTCAAATTGACTCGAGGATAATCTCAAATATTCAGTACCAATTTTGGTAGAAATCGTTCTCTTTTTAAACTTAAGGTCGATCTGTTTACCAAAAGCTTACCCGGGTAAGCGCTTACCAAGTCACGTTACCGTCCGGGATTTATATGGTAAGGACCAAGAATCTTACCTTGTAAGAGTGAGGCAAGGACTACACAGTAAGGGATGGTGACGACTCTTACCACAGTTAGTGCTTACCGCGTAAATTGTTACATACGGGACCGTGTCGGTGAACTAAAATCTTATCCGATAAGTAAATATTAATGTTGAATCTTACTAGTAAGCGCTTACTGAGTAAGTGTTTGGTAAATGACCCCTTAGAGAATCGCAACCATTTATATATTAAATGCGAGAATGATTTCCACTAAATGGAAATGATTCCGTAAGTAATTAGTGGGCGGTTAACTGCACAGCAGTTGCAGTTGAAAACTACTTAATCAGAAAGCAAATCGGAATAACTTTAGAGCCAGAAGCTCCTCAGATCGACTCTTAGTCAGAAGCACTTTAGAATTAGAAGCTTCTGAAGAAGACTCAGAGGCATCTAAACACTTCTCAGGAGGACTCAAAAGGCTTTGACACCGCCATATGACGCATGCAATGATCTCGGGTTCTTGTTAGCTTACACAAGTTTGTTGTCCACACCTCCTAGCTTGTTATGTAGCTTAACTAACAGTCCCATATATGTTCTCTTTGCATACCATTTACACAGATGAACTCATGATTTCACTAAAATAACCAACATCTTTTACAAGCATGAGCAGCAGTCCTAAAAATTTGCATAATTTTTCATCATCAAAGCCTGGAATTATTCGAGTAAATTCCATATTTGGAGATAAAATTCAATATTTAGAGATAAAACTATAGAATTATTTATGTAAATCCCACATATATAGATAAAACTATGTACAAAAGCACAAATCGTGAATTCCTAATGAAATGGATGCCGATGTAGCTTCTCAGAAATCACAAACCTCTATTTTCTTTTCTACTGCAATTTCTGGATTATTATATCATGATTTTAGAACTTTCCATGTATAGAAAACATATATATATATATATATATATATATAGAGAGAGAGAGAGAGAGAGAGAGAGAGGAAAGTTCAAATGTGAACCACTTTTTGGTTGTGAACGTGAGGATAACCGAGAGCGCGACACGTGGCGGCTTTGAGTGTGGTCCCCCTCTTTAATTCAATGCCCTCCCATGAATCGCGCCTAGTCATCCGCCGTGGACTTGACGTGGCGCCTAGTCATCCGCACGTGTCGCGCTCTCGGTTGTCCTCACGTTCACAACCAAAAAGTGGTTCACATTTGAACCCACCCCTATATATATATATATATATATATATATATATATAGAGGGAAGTTATTTTGTAAACCACAAATAACGTGTAAACCGTGTAAACTCATGGTTGCATATGTAAATTAATGAAAAATCTTTTGTAGAGTTGTTTAACATGATGAAAATGTTTCACATTCTAAATTTTTTGATGACATTGTTTCATATGAAGGTGTTCATTTACGTAGAAATGAAAAAGTTTCATTGAAACCAGAAAAAAGTTTCATATGAATAAAAAATACCAAAATATGAAACAATTTCATCAAATTTTGATGTTTATGAAACATTTTCATCATATTAAACAACTCCATAAATCAATTTTATTGATTTAATCTATGCAACCATGAGTTTACACGGTTATGTCAATGACACCAAACCGAAATCTTCACTTCATCCAGGATATGTGATTTATATCCTATTCCATGGTAACTCAAAAGACCAATTATCTTTGTCTTAATAGTTAACATGAACAGTAGCAACTGACTTACAAGTTCTTCATATTAAGCATCTGTCCTATGTAGTCTGGTATTGGCCCAAAAAGCAAACAGTTTCTCAGGGTCCTGCACCAAAATTAATTAGAACACACTTACCAACTATATGTACAAATTAACTCATTTTTTTTATGTCACGCGATTATGTAATCAACTCACAATCTCTGCATGCTTGTCATCTCTTGCAGATTAGGAAATCTCATACTCGATGATCCAACTAAATCAGATATCCTCCTGAAAACCATAATGCATATATATAAAATAAGCTCAGGGCTTAAAGCTATTTCCACCGATTTAATTGACCAAAAACTCAACAAAGTTTAATGGAGATATGATAATGCGCTCACATTTCGGTCAAGTTTGTCAACAGAGATATTGTAGAAGGAATCGGTCCTTCCATTGATGTTCCTTGCAAATAACTACACAATAAATTATATATCATCAAAAATTTAGAAGTTAAACCATCAACAAAGAAAGTAAAAGAATACCCACAGTGCCTTGAGTCTTGTCCAATTTCCGATAAAATCAGGTATTCTCCCAGATAATGTATTCCCATCTATCCTACTGCAAGAAGTGTACATAAAATTTATTAATTTGTAAAAATAACAAAGCAAAGATATATCTCTATGACTTACAATTCTGTTAAATTGATCAGATTGCCAAACGATGTCGGTATGCTTCCTGTGAAGTTATTTCCAGAAAGAACGCTGCAAGAAAAACCGTTCTTTGTGAACAACACAAAGAAAAGCAGCATGAACATGAAAGGTCAAGTAATCTTACAATCTTCTCAGTTGAGTCAAACGCCCAAGGTTTGGAGGAAGTGGTCCATCAAGAAAATTGTCTTCTAGGATCCTGTTGTTGTAGAGGTCAAAATTGTAAGAGTGATGAAAAAGTATCATTGATGATATACTTATCAGGTAAGGATCATTAGTACTTACAGCTCCTCAAGGGTAGAAATATCACCTATTTCTCTAGGAATGGAACCACTGATGCGGTTCCCCATAAGACTTCTGTTGGAAAATAAAGTATCAAGAGTACTACATTCACCGAGTGCAGTTGAAAAGATTGACGAAATTGAAGCAGAGTAAATCTTACAAAACTCTAAGACGAAGCTGACCAAAACGTGGCGAAATAGTGCCATTGATAAGGTTGCGTGACAGATCTCTGTGTAATAGTGCAAAACTCACTTGGTGTCATTTTCCAACAACATGATTAATTTTGTAGTAAAGTGAATACATTGAAGCTTAGAAACTCAATGAGGTAACAAAAACGAAAAGGAAGGAGCTAGCTGCTTCTGACTATATATAAAAATGTTTACCACTTTCAAAATAACGAAAGTTTGATGGTCAGCTTACATTTCCTGCAGGAAAGTGAGATCCGCGAATTCTTCAGGTAGAACTCCTGTCATATTGAGTCCTTTTAACTGGCTGCAATTTAAGACAGGAAACCATTCTAATGATCTAGAAGATGATATTTTCCTACGAATATATAATTATTCAATTAAATGTAAAATTTGCTATTGACATGAAAATAGCAAAACAAGTACAGTATGACACTACTTTCTTATGGTATAGTTAGTTTCAGCTGACTTGAATAATTAATAAGATTCATTCAGCAGTTTTCATTGTGTTTCATATATACCAGAAACCAAGATATGCATACATACATACATACATACAGATATATAATTTAAGAGACGGATCCGTACATGGTTGTTATGTGGCAAACAGGGCTGTTACAATCACAAGTTACTATGCTACCAATTTCAATAGCCCCTGATTTGTTTGCTTTAATCGTCTTATTTTGCACAAAATCCGTGTGACATGAATCTCCAGCAAGAGTACTCCAATCACTATATTGTAGCTTTGAGGCTATCAAACGTAGAGCTTCGACTGTTACAAACAGGAAAAGGAATTAATGAATTGGCATAATAGATATTGTGACATGAACAATTATTAGGATTAGTCAGTTCGCTCTAGAGAACATGCTTTCATACTATTAGCAGGGCTGTCCCTGAGTGAGGCCCAAAACTATTTCTTCTGTATATAGTAGTAGTATAAAAAACTATTGCTTTAAAGAGACCTGAAAAATTATAGCATGTATTTAGTGGCAAAAAGAAGTTAATAAACAATAAGGGGCAAAAAACATATAACTAATTACATTGGAGTGGAAAATTTAAAATATATATATATATATATAATAATAGCTTAGTTGGATAGGTAACATCCCTGGAGGGTGTGGGGTGAAAGCCACACTACTAGGGTTCAAATCCCACAAGTGACATTTCTGAGATATCCAGACTTTGGATCTGGTCCTTTGGGCAGGGTTTGGGGCCGGTATGGGAGGATCTAGTCTATGGGATCCACTTCCCTGCCGGTCGGGTTCAGTCATAGGTTGGGCCAGGTCGCAGTGGATTAGTGGGATTGCCCAATTGGAGGTCCGATACCGCTGGAGCGTGTGCTGTTCAAAAATAAAATAAAATAGGCCATTCATCATATCATTATATGCTGTTATTTATTGTCATGGTGTTGTATCATGTTATTTATATAAAAATTATCTTACTCCTCTTTTTCAATTTTAACAACTTCCATATTTGAAAAAATTTCATCAAATTTTTGTCTCTTTTTTGAAAAATGTTAATTTTCTTTTGATCTTCAAACTTTTGCTATTTATTCTTAGGGTAAATTGTTGCATATGATGACATTTTGATGTACTACAATCTTACAAGTAAGGGTATAGTATTACTATTAAGCAGCTCTCCAAAATCAAATTTCTCCAGATGCAAGTTTCCAAAAAGTAATCAGAAGAAAAGTCTAGCTAGTAGTGAAGGAAACAACAATAAGAAATGGAGAAAATAACAAAAAACAGAGAGAGTGATTAATGATTAAGAAGGTGTTTGGGATTCCATTTTGAAACTCCTTTTTAACTTATTGACTTTTTAAAGAAGTTAATAAGTTAAAAACATGTTTGGCAAATACAAAAGTGCTTTTGAAACTTCATTTGGAGAAGGAAGGAAATGGAGTTTTCAAGAAGTCACAATTTGTGACTTATTGCTACAAATTCCTTCTCAAAAATAAGTTAAGCCAAACACTATAACTTATTGACTTATTGCTATAAACCCTTCTCAAAAAAGTTGATAAGTTAATCCAAACACTTTATTTAAAAACTCCTTCTCCTACCGCTATAAGTCAATAAGCACTTTTGTTCAAAAGCACTTTTGAACTCAAAATGGAATCCCAAACACCCTCTAAGCAATTAATTAATTAATTAATGTACCTTCTTCAACAGGTAGAAGTTGAGCTGAAGAAGATCCAAATTGACTTAGATTTCTTGTGATGGATAAAATTAAAAACAAATTAACAACGATGAAGAAGTTGAATTCCATAATGTGACTTCTTCTTCTTCCTGTTATCAAATTAACGCATCCATTACACTTCTCCGTCTGCCCTAAATCTCTCTGCTTTTTGTGTTTCTGCTTCTCTTCTTCTTCTTCTGTGTGTGTGTGTGTGAGTGTGTGTGAGAGAGAGGAACGGCGGGAAATGAACGAAGAATTTTAGAGAGAGAGAGAGAATCAAAAGTGTTGCTACGTTATCGTAGGATGCAATACAAAAGATCTTATTTTTATATATTAAGATTCGGATAAATAACATTGTTTCATGTCAATTTCGTTTTTATATTGTTTGATTCTAATTTTATGGTTTTATAAGTTTTTAAGTTGTATATATATATATTGGAGGTATAAAATTCATGATCGATTGGTTAAAAAAATAAAAAAAGGTTCAGGGCTTGTTTGGTAGCATCTTAACAGCTTACTCGGTCAGTTAGTACTTGTTCTCGAGTTTAAAAATTACAGAAAAGAAAGAAGAGAGAAGGGAAGAAAAAGAAAATGAAGGTGAAAGTTATCCCTTAAAAAAAGCCCACTTTTGGAAGGATTGACTTTTAAGAGAACAAAATGGAGAGTTATCCCTTCAAATCCGTTTATTTCATTCCCCTAAAAAACTCGAGAACACATGCATTTTGTTAAGTTTTCTTATAAATCATTTCATTTTCTTCCTTTATGACTATTTGGTGGTGTCATAATGATATAGAAAGTGACTTTATGGCTTATTCCGTAAGCTTTCAATGGGAGCTTTATGTAGAAAGCCATGGTTTTTAAAACATGTTTATCACAAATAACAAACTCGCTTATTCTATCTATGAAAAACCTTCCAAATATGAATATGTATTAATTAATGTGTGTGTTTGCCGTAGGCCAAATCTGCTCCATTGGTTGCCACAGGCCAAATCTGTATATGGTACTTGAGTTGGGAGCATAAAACGTTTCAAGATGACTTGAGAGCATAAAACATTTCAAGATAACAACGAATCTCAAACCTGTCAAACTTTGACATGATTCCAAAATACATAAAATTTCAAGACTGTCAAGGTAAAAAAAAAATCCAAACCAAGGTAAAAAAATCCAAACCTTCATAGGAAACCTATGTGCAGGTAATTTTTTTTTTCAAACATTCACATTGAAAAATATTGTGAAAGTAAAAAAGTTTCAAACCTTCACAATGAAAAACACTGTGAATGTAATATTTACAACCTTTTCACTATGAAGATTCGATTTCTTTTTACCTTCACAGTGTTTTGCTGTGAATTTTCATGTGTAAAGTCTTGGTCTCACCTGTCTCACAAAAACAACTTAGTTTCACGTGAACCTGACCCTATCTTATAGTAGTTATATAAGACAGAGTCAAGTAAATATTCACATACTTTAATATGGTCATTTTTACACAGTTTTCATTTACAATATAATAGTACCAAATTTGAATGAAGAATTGACATAATTGATAATAGTATGGAAACCCTAATTTGCACAAAAAACGGTGTTTTATTTGTTTTAGCTTGATACAAAGGTCGATCAGGTGCATTATAGTGCATCTTATCTCGATGCATCACATTCTAATGTATCGCCTTGAGGTGGGCCAAAGATGGTTAGGGGAGAAGGGGAAGGAGAAGAAGGTGACTTGCAAGGGAGGACGAGGAGGAGAATTATAATGTTTGTAAGTTTGCTAAAAAGTCGTCGAAATTTTGTCAGGAGGGAAAAGGATGGGGTAGAAGACAAAGTGACTTTTGTTTGTGTTTCGCTCTTCAAGTTTCATTATATACATTTTGATCCCTAATTTAGAAAAGACTAAATAAAAAATGTTTTAGAAATGGAAAATGAAAGAAAGACCCATATGCCCTCAAAGTTAAAGATTAAATGGATGGTCATTTTATGAAAAAATCAAATCCAACAAAAAATGCCTATCATAAAGACCAAACCCATAATAAACGAAGTTCATGAAAGAAATTCTTAAATATCCGTAAACCACATGGTCTAAATCTGAAATTTACTCTAAATAGATATATCTAGTGTAACAAATTTTTGTTGTATTATTTGTGGATTTAATAATAACTAATTCAAAAATATATTAATGTATTCCTTTTAGAGGTATATAATATTTATTTATGACAAATATCCATGTATGCTTGTCACATGTTATAAGATTTTTATCATTGACGTCTAAGAGAGTTGTATACTGCTATATCAATAACCCTTTTGGCCTATGTTAGTTTTTAGTTGATAGAATATAATTTTACATGTTTTTCATTTAAATACTTCAAGAACATATGGTAACGAATCAATTATTTATTGAGTGATACAAATTTTAAATATTCAAACCATTAGAAGGCAACTTGTTGTCTCTTAGTTTAGGTACTGAAAGATGTAAAAAATATCGTAGAAATCTTGGGACTTATGTCGTTTTCCAAGTCACAAAATGGTCAATCAAATAATTAAGTGCATGTTTGTGTCAATTGCGAGGTGATTCTCCCATTTAATAAATTGATTCATTTAAGAAAGATTGTTCACTAACTTGTACATTAGCTTCAAATGTATAGTATCATAGGTAAAAGAATCAATTTATCAAGTGGAAGATTCATCTCCAAGATAAGTGCACCTAGGAGACTGTTAGACAGAGACTATATGGTACATGAAAAATTTAAAACTTTTGTCTTTTCCCACTGAATGTGGGTCCAATAAAATTGATTTTTCTTCTGTAAAATAAGAAAATATTGATTGTTAGGGTCTGGTTGTGCCCTACCTCAAGTATATGTCCACATTATTAAGCCAAAAAAGGGATTGGCCCTTTGTTTACCTCAACTTCTCCTGTGCCAAAAAACTTTGACCAACTCTAGATCAATGATCCTAATCAGTCCTTATGGTTTTTTGTAAAAATTTAATTAACAAATACATGTAAACAAATGAAATATGCTAATGTGTCGTTTATTTTTTAAGAAGTCTAAGTTTAAAATCTTATTTCACATCTGAAAAGTAAGAGTTGGATGATGCACCTCTTAAAGTTTTAGAGGACGCTAAGAGGTTTTCGGACATTTTCTTAAAAATAAAACAAACAATCTTAACTCTAAAAACCTCTTAATTTTCAGACTTAAAAGGTACTTGAAAAAGTTAATCGAGCCCTTCATAGAAAAAGTTAATCGAGCTCAAGCCTAATATTAAGTTTTTGAGCCCGTCTGAATTAACCTACTACGTAACTCGACCCGTTTACATGATACACTAGAGTCAATGAACAATGTATGAGAAACTCATATTTTATAGTCTTGTTTCAATGTTTTAGTATGTTATAACCTTCTAGCATCTATTTGTCTTTTAAACAAATATGTCTATTAATTACGTTAAAACAAATTTATTTTGTTCATGCGATATATCCGTATAAAAAATTAGGTTTGACCCCTTGGGTTCTAAGCTTTGTGTTATGCCAATCGATCATAGCTTGTTGTTTGCCATATACGTGTTTAACATCTTTTCAACTTTTTATTATATCTCAAGTCATGGACGAAGCCACCCTTAGCTCAGAGGTGGCCAATGCCTACCCTCAAAATTTTCCGTTTTGTTTAATTTAATATTTGAAAATAAGAGTAGCCAATTTTCATCTAGAATATTCTAAATTGATTTTTAAATAACAATTGTTAAACGATGCATAAATTAATAAGTAACGTTTACCACATGTCTTAAGTAAAGTTGATGGTGTTTTATTTGTCATCTTTTATGCCTTTCGCAGTATAGAATAAGGAGTCATTTATAATGTGCTTACAAGCAAAAAATTACCCTTATTTACTTTCTCATGTAACATTCTCGACTATCAAATTGGCATGATAGTAAGCGTCTTAAACCCGGTAAGCGTTTACAAGATAAGTTTTTTTTTCTTCTCACTTACTGAGTAAGATTCTCAATTATTGTTATACATCCTACCGGTAAGATTCATGGTACTTGTCATGTTCAAGCGGTAAGATATATATGTGATATCGTAAAAGCTTATCGGTAAACATTTAGTAAACTGTCCATACGTAAATATTAGTGTTCCATTTTGTAATACAACTAGTTAATTAAAGAAACTTTGTTCTACTAAGCACTACCATTAATATAGAATCTTTATATATTTATTTTATTTTTTATTTAGAATGACCATCCTGAACAACATTCATTACTAAAAAAGAGTACTACCGACAGCTGAAACAGTCGGAAATTGGCTTTACTGACGGTTTTTCGACGAAAAGAGCATCGCTAAAAACCTGGTTGGTAAAAGCTACCGATTGCTTTATTTTCCGACAGGTTACCGACGATTTTTCGATTGTTTTTCAACTGTTTTCCAGTGACTTATTAAAATATAAAATAAAAAATAACAATCGATAAACCATTGAAAAGTAGTCGAAAATTTGCGACTGTTTTTAACAGTCGGTAACGGCTGTCGGTTATACACAATTTTTTAATAGTGATTTCTGGTTCCGTCATTTTCTCGAGTGTCATAATGTCAATTGTTTATGTCGATGGAAAGTAAACTGGACTTGGGTCAATGGGGTAGCAAGATGCTACCTGAGTTGTTGACTCGTTGACTTCGAAAATGGTTCAAAATGAAAAAAGAAGATAGCTATGCAATTTTCATTTTAGGGTAAAGCCCATTTGTGTTCAAAAATCAAAAACATATCGTTACATCAACAATTTGTATACACCCACAAAAAGATGTTAAGGTTAAATCATCACAAATCTATTTTCATCCGTTCAATTACATTGGTTTACAGATTTATAACATATATGTCCAAATTATTTTTAACCTATAATTCTAAAACACTCTTACTAATATTTTAAAGGTGAATATGTTTAAATAAATAATTTATTATTAATAGTAAAATTTTATCTTATAATTAAGAATAAAATTATATAAATAGACACTTATTTAATTTAAAACAAATTAGAATAAATTAAATATCAATACTTATAAGACGAACTAAATATAAAATCATCTTAAGATGCTATATACAGTGATCGAAAGTTGAAATGATCGAATCCTGTATCTCAATAATATAGTTGGATTAATTGTTTTATAATTTTCCACCAATAATTGAATTGCATTTTCCACGGAACCCAAAAGTCAAGTCAACATCTTATGGGTTGTCGTCAATTTCAATTATCTTCAATGCTATATCTTTATAAAAGTAATACGTAGTACGAAAGAGTATCTAGTTTAATGAATTATTTTTTAATCATATAATCAAATATGACACTGTCACACTGTCTGTTATACGATAAATGAAATTGATTGGCTATTGAAAGGTTAAGACTTAAGATGCATTCGATTTATTTAGTATATGTATATTAATAAGTGATTACGGATATATTAATTAAGTCAACTCCACAATCTTTTGTGTATATATACAGAAAAGTTCAAATACAAATCATTTTTTGGTTGTGAACGTGAGGATAGCCCAGAGCGCGTCACGTGTCAGTTTGAATTTTCTGTGACTAAGCTTTATTCATAATGAATAACCTATTATTCAGACTGAATAGCGTTATTCAGTATGAATAAAGCTTAGTCGCAAAAAATTCAGACTGACACGCGCGACTTGTGTGCATAAAGCCCGCGACTTAGCCTTATTCATTATGAATATAGTGTTATTCATAATGAATAAGGCTAAGTCGCGGGCTTAAGTCGCGCGTGTCAGTCTGAATTTTTGCCACGTGTCATGTTGTCGGCTGTCCTCACGTTCACAACCAAAAAGTGGTTTGTATTTGAAAAACATAACTTTTTAAGAAAACGTGAGTAGCAATCTCAGTCACTCATCCGGTCAATAAAGACGACTTTGACCGGTTCCCCCTTTAACAATCTCTACCCTCCCATGAATCGCGTCAATTCTCTGTGATCACGTCCACCGTAATCGAAAATGAGTGACTGAGATTGCTCCTCATGTTTTCTTAAATTGATATGCTTCTCGCATGAACCTTCCTATATATATGTGTGTGTATGCCCTTAGATAAAATTATATTTTATGTCTAGTCTATATATGATAAGATATTTTTCCTCTTATTATGCATCTTATATGTTATCGTTTGTTGATTATAAATTTTTATTTCTTTTCGACTATATGGATTGATTACCAAAATGGATTTCACCATCAAAAAGGATCGCAAATAAGGAAGAAAATTATTAAAAGTTATTTTTACAATAACAAATGAATGCATGTGCCGTGGAACATGTGAACGATGTTTATAGGTACTTGTATGAATCCATCAATCCAAAGACTCTCATTTGATGGTGTACTTGGATGAGAAGATAATGCTAACATGTATTTAAGCAGATAACATGGTCGACTGCGGAAGTTGCGGTCTGGGGCCTTGATTTGAAATCGTGCTTATCATGGTGAGATAATGATGCAATAGTGGTAAAAAAACGGGTTCATAAATTAAATATGAATATATAGGGGCGAAAGATCGTGTAGCTGACTTAACACGAGAAACTTGAGAAGGGAAACAAAGCGCTTGATCACTTTTTATCTTAAGCCCATCTATGAATCGTGTTTGATATAGGGATTGATGATGTGCATCAACCCATCCTAACATGCATTCAATGGTTGAAAACCACTTCCCACGCTTTTCATGTTAACTCAACTTCTACCATAACCTAACTCTATCTATATATCTATATATGTATATAACAATATATATTTTATGCCTAACACATATCAACTATCAAGTCAAACCATATATACTAACTGTAGCTCAAAATCACACCACAGCAGTTTAGGAGCATCTATTAAGATAAAATCAGTAGCTAAAAGTAGTAGTTAAACAAAGTCAACAAAAAAGTGGTTAAAAATTCCTTAAGTTGTTAAATGGAGCTAAATAGTATCAGGAGCACCTATCAATAAAAAGTAAGTAGCTAAAAACGGTTGTTAAAACCTAAAACAAAGGAAAAACAAAGCAGCTTAAGGTTTCTTTAAGTTCTAATTCAATTATGCCCAAAATGTCCTACACATTTAATGGGACATGGATTCAATTATGCCCCTTGGTTCTACACTGCCATTGCATCATGCAATCAATTGAATTTAGACCACAACGCACATGGTTTTACATCCTATACTTAACCTAATATTTTCATTTTTATTGCAACTAATCATTCCAGATACACTACATTTTTACACATGCATAAATGTTATTTATTATGAATCAACAAAATATAATTTATAAACAATCACATATAAATGAAAAATAGACCTTATTGATTCAAATATCGACGTCGTTAAGATCAGAAGAAGCTTTGTTTATGAAGATCGATCTCATTCTTATATTGTGACGAATTTGCCCATTAACCATTGGTCGGCATGTTCGTCGATCCTAAGACTGCCTTCCGAGATAGTGGAGACTTGTGTCTGGCTGTCCTGTGATATCACGTCAGATGCTTTGAAGCTCAAGTCTGGGCTCCTTGACACCTCGTTGACTATTGGTGGCTGAACGGGGATTTTACCATCGAGCATTTTGACCACGGATGACATTGGCGGCCTAAGGGTGGGAGATGGATTGGTACATAGGAGAGCCATGTTCAACATCCTCATTGCCTCTTCTTTCGAGTATTTTGGACCAAGACAAGAGTCTACAAGTTCCAAAAGACTCCCTTGCCCTTCTAGGACACGTGCCTTCGAAAACCAAAATATAAGTTATTAGTTATGGATAAGGTTCTAAATGACGTGAGGCGTGGCGGCCAAGCCTCAAGCCTTAAGCCTTAGGAGCCATGGCGTTTTCCAAGTAGTGATTTATAGCGTCAAATTTCTAATTCATATATAATATTATATATAAAAACATATGTTTTATATTGTTACTCAATGACTCAATACTAATAAGCAAGTTAAATTAAGTTTATATATATTAAAAACTAGCAAATAAGAAATTAAAATCATAAAGAAAAATCAAATATCGCATTATGGAAAATGCGCATTAGGTCATGGTGTGCCACAAGGTTAACGTGGTGTAAGACACAAGCCTTATGCCTTGGCGCGCCATGGCGGCTGCATGACGAGTTTTTTAGAAAAGTGCTTATGGCCGTGTTTGGTAGCAATGACTCAGACACATGAAGATGTTAGGATATGTGGAAGCTTATTGAGTTCTCTCGACAAGATCCAAGATACACCTATATATATACACACACATATATATGCAAAGGATCGTGTGAGAAGTTGAGTCGAGGATCCTGAGAGAAGTGGCTTTGAACCTCAAGCCCACCCATGAACCACGCTTGATACGAGGATTAATCTGGTATATCTTTTGCATGTTATCTCAGTGCATCTCATTCTAATGTGCATCAAACAGAAGATAACTTCTCATGCTTCTCATGTTAACTCAATGTAATAACCAAGATTTCTGGATAGAGTTAATTAAGTTAAGTTTCTGTCAAATGACCTTTTTGTGAGAAAATTAGGATTTTTGGGTTAAATGTGTAACTTTTAAAAAACTTTTAATGGTATGGGCTTATACCATTTTAGGTATGGGCTTGGCCCAAAACCCAAGGTATTTAAACCTTAAACCCTAATCTTTGCCATTTTTGGGAAAGATTAGTGTGTGTGCTTAGTGTGTGTTGGAAGATCAAGCTAGAGCCATATTATCATCTTCAAGGTCGGGAAATCATCGCCGAGGTAAGATCTCGATATTATTTTGCGTACGATTTATCTAGATAGTTGCGGGAATAGTTTAGTGACCCCCTAGAACTGCTTTAGATGCAATCGGACCGGTTTTTATTGTGATTTTGGAGCTGTTGCGAATCTGCTCGGTTTTTCCGAATCGGAATTTGAGTTTTCCGAATCGGGAAACATGTTTTCCGAATCGGAATTCATGTTTTCCCAATCGGGACTCATGTTTTCCGAATCGGTTTCTTTGAAGCTTGTTTAACTATCTCGAATGCCTTTCCCGAATTGGAAACCTTGATTTCCGAATCGGGAAATGGGCTGACCTAGCCGTTATGCTGACCCCCGTGCTAAGTCTGCCTAGGGGTATCCTAGTTGTGGGTTTTCTAAGTGCGAATCACTAATGCCTTAGGAATTTTTACAGATACCAGGAGATAGAGTAAACAGCGAGATAAGCTCAGGTGAGTTCCCTTGCTTGAAAATGAATGGGCTGCTTTACCGTTTTTAAACTTAACCATTCGATTTGCAAAGGTTTTGATGATGATATTAATGTTATTTTGTGAAATTATAATTGGTTGTGAATGCTATATTGATGATCATCATATGCATGCTGTTTTAATATTGCGGAATTGCATCATGAGTAACGTGTACCATGGGACCGTACATCCCTGGGAAGTTTAGTGGTGTGAGGCACGGACTACGTCCGTCACTCCTTAAATGAGAATCTGGGAGATCCGGCCACGTAAGGTTGATTGTGGGATGGTGCGAGGCACGGACTACGTCCGTCACTCCTTAATTGTGAATCTGAGAGATCCGGCCATCCGGTTTGTTGTGTTGTGACTTTATTACTCATGATGCTTTCCTGGTACCTTGTGATATCTGATTTTACGGCCAGCGGGCCGGAACTGTATTTTAAACTGTTTTGAGGGAATTCACTAGACCTTTCGGTCTAACCCTCGTTTTCAAAATCTAAAACCCTTTTCAGGAAAAGATCGTGTGGCGAGAGGCAAGGAGAAGGTAGACGTCTAGAGTGGCTCTACCGATAGAAGTCTAGTATTTTGTCCTAAATTAGAATCTCAGCTGTGGAGGGTTGTTCCGCATGCACTATTTAACCCTTACCTTTGCTATGAGAATTATTGTTATTGCATATTAGATCACTGGGAATTTATATTATGCTTTATTATTATTGTATGGGGTTTGGGTTGTTACACTCAAAATCTCACTGGAACCCAACCCTACACACACACACACGCACACACACGGTGAGGGCGCCTTAGAGGGTGGCGTGTGTATATATACAGACACACACACACACATATAGGTGGAGGATCAAATGGGAATGCTAACTATTTAAGAGAATAAGAAAATGTATAAATCACATGTGATTTTACAATTCTCAGAAAAGAGAGAATGGTTTCAACTTACCCGGTCAAGAAGGTTGACAAACTCTGTTGGCCTGTAATTTGTAATACTTTTCCCGCTCACAATCTCTAATGCAACAACTCCAAAGCTGTAAACATCTGCTTTATCTGTTAAGTATCCACTCATTGCATATTCTGGAGCCATATACCCTCTAAAAAATTCACACCATAATCATCTCAGATTTCAACCAATCTATAAGCTAATATACACAATATACGAAAGACGAGATATAAATTTCAAAAGATGAAATCTCACATTGTTCCAGCAACTCGTGTGCTGATATGAGTTTTCTCTTCTTCATCCAGCTTTGCTAGACCAAAGTCTGATATCTTAGCATTAAGATCCCTGTCCAGAAGCACATTGGAGGCCTTTATGTCTCTATGAACTATTTTCAACCTTGATTCCTCATGGAGATAGGCTAAGCCTTGTGCTATTCCCATACATATCCTTTTTCTTGTGGGCCAGTCCAAATTAAGCTTCTGGTCCTCACGACCTATATAGAATGGCAGATTGTAACTTCACCTTGAACAGATATACAACAAGTAAATGGTGGCATGGTGAAGTATTTACCAAAAAGGGCTCGTGCAAGGCTATTATTTTCCAGGTATTCATATACCAGCAACAACTCCTTTCCTTCAATGCAACAGCCATAAAGTTTAACAAGGTTTGGATGCTGCAAAGCCGATATCATGCCTATCTCGGTCACAAATTCACGGTTCCCCTGTTTTGATCTGGCGGAGAGTTGCTTAACTGCAATCTCAGAACCATCAGAGAGTACACCCTGCAAATGAAAAAGGAAACTTTCCTATAAGCACCTCCAATGCAAAAGTAAACAAAAACTCACATCTAGACATATAATTATTAGAGTATATTATTAAGGGAAGTTCTGTTATTTTATTTACTCTCTAATTTTAGCCTTTAGATTTTGTTCCTTTTTTCCTAACTCACTTTGTAATTATGTTTTGCAGTGCCCTGAAACCTCTACGGATGTTAAGGAAGAGGGGCGTATTGTTTGTCCAAAATCGAATGGTCCTGGGTTCGAACCTGGGCGCTCCCATAGCCACAACTGCTGAGTGAGACAGGTATGCCCCCACGTTGCGGAATTGGTAGACGATTGTGGGTCGGTCAGGTCCCCGGTATCAACCTTTTGTCCAAAACAGTCTATGGTTATGTTCCTTTTTTGTTGCTTTGTGAGCTACTGAAACCCTATCTGCCTCTTTGCATTGTTTTTTCCTTACATCATCTTTCGTTCTACTTATGTGATAAATCTTGTAGGATAGCTATGCATAATGTCTGTGAGAAAGTACCTTATAAACTGGTCCAAAGCCTCCTTCACCAATCTTATTTGCAGAATCAAAGTTATTAGTGGCAGATTTGATTTGTCGCAGACTAAAATAACCCGTTTGTAATTGAAGTGCTCGAAGCTCTGTGACAAAGATAATGGTTAAAAGCAGCTAGAAGCCTAGACTTCAAAACTATAAATGTAAGAGCCACCTAATAATACTCGATCTCTTATGTACTGTTCATACCTTTATCTTCTTTGTCTCCTCCTAGATAACCTTTCCTCCTTAGTACAACTAAAATTAGCACAATAACTGAGCAGCAACCAATCACAATTCCAGCTAGAGCTCCAGCAGGAAGTCCTCCTGTACTAACATCATAGTCTGCAAGTAAAGCAATAAGTAGGTTTAATAGGTGAGAGCACATTGAAAATGGAACAGATGATAGAAAAATTAATGTACTAACTTGGTGTTATTGCAATGGCAGATATAAGAGGTCCTTGTACAACTTGGTTTGGAATTCCAATAGTCCCCTTCCCTGCCCAGTACAAGTGAATCTCTAGCGTGCTACCATGAACATAAACATCATCAAACTCTATGAAGGTGCCCTTGTGAGCACCATTAGCTGCTTCCATGACATTGAAGTCTTTTATCCTCGGAACCCCCTACATGAAAAGCCAAATCAAGATTGTAACTAATTCTCCAACTGAAATAATATATACAATCTAAACAAAAATGGTACATCACTTACTTGAATTAATACATCAAAATAGCGCCTTCCCAGACTACTAAATGTCATGTCATCAGAATAACTTATTTCAGCAAAGTGGAGCCTCACTTTGTAACTCCCCTTCCGCAAACAAAGTCCATAGTACCGTAGTGAAACGGGAGAAAAGCGAGCTGTTTTATATACATCACCACCTGTCACATTCTGAGTCTTAGCAATAAATGGATCTTCGTCATTGCCCAAGGAAACACCATTGCTGCTATAAGCCCATCTCTCTGAAACAGAATAAAAGAAAGATTGCTGGCTGGTCGAATCTTCTTCATATTCGTTTCCTTTGAAAAACGTTCTAGGTCCACCACAGTTAATAAATAAAGAATGACCTGCAATGGAAGATGCATTTGTGAAAATTTACAGATGGATATAAGAATTAATCAAAAAGAAGTGTTTATTTTGTTACACTTACGGTCGGGGATTCTGCTGCAAGTAAGTTGGTCTTTCAAACACCAAGCATCTCTATAATCAAGATTAATCCAAGTTAGGTCACAACATTGTAGACAGTTGAAAGTATGTGTGTGTAGGTCGGTGATGGGACGTACGTGGTGTTTGAAGCTGAAGATGAAAGGGCTGAAAGTAAATTCCTGTGGTAAAGGTACCGGTGATGAGCAAACATAAAAAGTAATGAGATACACGATTAAAACAGAATGAAAATGACATCAAAACTGAATGATTAATTGTTTCCAGAAATTCAAGAAGTTGGGGTCTCCCAAGGCTCATGCCATAACAGTGTTTACGAATCAGATGCCCTTTCCCCTTCCCCTTTTACCCTTTTTGCTAGAATACTCCCAATCCAAAATTACTCCTGACCCTATTTCATCCTTATTAAAACAACTACCTCTTTACTTCCTCTAGGAAACGTAACTATTAGCATACTTCCAGGGTATATCATAATGCTCTAACAAAGGATAGGATTGAAGGAAAAAAAGAACTTACAAGCTCATAAACCGACAATTCACTGATGGAGACTGTTTAAAATTGTTGTAAGATAAATCACTGCAAGGAAATGGTGGCAACTTTTATAGCTCCAACCCCAAAATATATACATGTAAAAGAACAAGCTCTCATAATTGCCTAATATAAGAGATCACAGTGATAAAGTAATCTCTACGATAAAATCACCATTCCTGAAGACGTGTAGTATAAAAAATAATAATCAAGGGGAATCACTTGCATCTTTCGAGGAAACCTTTCTACAGCGTCAAATAACCATCCAGGAACCCGTCCGGATAGTGAGTTGTTATTCAGAAACCTACATCCACGTGTAATATTCTATCTCAAATTTTACCAAGAAAATCCATATAGGTAAGGAATGTAAATAAATTTTGCATGCGTATCATCTTTCGAAGTAGTTGCACACATGGTGTAAAAATTTAGTGTCTGAAGTTCATCGGGTATGTGACCATTCAGCCTATTAAAGCTCAGATCCCTGCAAAAGAAACAATTCAAGTGAAGAATTTCCTTAAGCTTAAATATATAAATAAAAATGTGGATCATGCAAAATCAATAAAAACATAATTTTGCCTCAAATAAACAGATAAAAAGAAATATTGAAGTTATTCTACTCAAGTTATACAAGAAATAGGGAGAAGCTCCAAATGCTCAGAAGATGAAGTTAATAGCACCCAAATGAATCATTGGGAAACCAATGAACAAGTGCAAAGGTATATAAGCAAAAAGCAACATGTTAATAACACTTAACAAGCAGTGGATGACAACAAAAAGTTCAAACAATCATATCCCCATGCAAGGGGAAAATGCATAGCTGGACATAATACTACACTGCTGGACTATATAGATTACAACGCCTCCTCACTACCCCTGTAATATCCCAACAGAAGAAACAAGACAGAATTGTTTATAGACATTAAAACCAAAAAAATCCAATCAGTAACAAACAAGTAAGCTTTTAAATTTGTCATTGTTTCCTTCTTTGGTTGGCAATAAGTTTATCTCAACAGTTTTAGTTCACAAAGAAAAGAGCATCTAGTTTGTACGTTCTTTTGCCACCATGAGAACTGGTCCTGAAAACTTGATTAATCTTTCATTATCAAAGCGTGAAACTATTCATGCAAACTCCATATTGATAGGTAAACTATAGACAGAAGCACAAACTCAAAAGATCAATGATCTTTTGTCTTAACATGAACAGAAGCAACTGACTTACAAGTTCTCCATGCCACTCATCTGTCCTATGTAGTCTGGTATTGGGCCAGTAAGCAAACAATTTCTCAGGCTCCTGCAGCAAAATTATTTATCACACACTTACCATGTCAACTTTCTGTACAAATTTAACTCATTATTGTAGCACTTTTGTTCACATGACTATGGAATCAACTCACAATATATACAATGCTGTCATGTTTCGCAGATTAGGAAATTTCATACTCAACGATCCAGCTAAATCAGATATCCTCCTGACAACCATATTGCATATATAAATGAGTTCAAGGCTCAAATCTATTACCACCCATTTATTGACCAAAAACTCAACAAAAATAAGTGGTGACTAAAAAATATGCTCACAATTGGGTCAAGTTCGTCAACAGAGATATTGTAGAAGGAATTGGTCCCTCCATTGATGTTCCTTGCAAGTCACTACATGATAAATTATACATGATATAAGAATTTAGAAGTTACACCGTCAACAAAGTAAAAGATCACTCACAGTCTGTAGAGCTTTGTCCAGTTCCCGATAAAATCAGGTATTCTCCCGGACAATGAACTCCCATCTATCCTACTGCAAGAAGCATATAAAAGATTCAGTGATTTGATAAATTATTGGATATATCACTACTTTACTTGCTGGATCAAAGAAACCAAAGCAAAGATCTTTTGACTTACAAATCTTCTATATCAGTCAGATTGCCAAACGAGATCGGTATGGTTCCTGTAAAGTTAGCTCCAGAAGCAAGGCTGAAAGAAAAAACCGTTTATTGTGAACAACACAAAGATGCAAGTGTTATAAAAGAACTACCAATAGAAGAGATAATATGTCAACTCCATGGCATGAAATTGTACACTTAAAAACATTTATCATCTTTAAAGTGCAAAGATCTTTAACCTGAATAAACAAACAAACGATAGTGGAAAGCTTATATAATTAAGAAAACTGACAAAACTAAGGGGCCATTTACTAAACGCTTACCCGGTAAGTGCTTACTGGCTCACTTTACCTTATCGGATGAACATGATGTTGGTGATCTTAGTGTCATCAGCCATTTGGGGTAATTAAGATTGCTTGAGATCGATTAAGATGATAAAACAAACATAGGTGGTGGGTTTCGTTGAGAAAAGGAAGAGAGGTGGTGAAGAAAACAAAAAAAAAAGGTAAGTAATTAAAAGTTTAAAGCAAATCAAATAAAATACCCTTTATATTCTAATGGAGGTACAGGTCAAACATTATCGATAAAAACAAATCAAAATGTTGGCAATGACACCAATGAATTATGTAATTTACTCATAAAAATTAAAAACCAAAAGGATAAGCACGACATCCATCATTGTATTAGATAACATAAGTAAGCCTACAAGGTTGTGTAATGGCAATAATTCAAACCATTATACATAATATGCTTCAAAAATGCAACAAAAATCTCTATCCAATACTTTGTCAACCAACCAAAGCAATCTGCTCTACAAGATTGAATTGGTCGGCTGTTGATTGAATTTGAACCGAAAACACTTCCTATGGCATTCGAGAGGTCAGTCTCTCCCAAAGCTTCCGTGAAATTACAGTTGACTGAAAAACAGAATCTCCCAAAGAATCAAACCCCTTCCAACTAATACCGGCTACCGATCCTTATTTAAAAAGGGAAAACCCGAAACTACCCCTCCGGTCCTTATTATAAATTAACAAGATATGGAAACAGAATAAAAGGAACCACACTAATTCACCCTCCTATATGTAAACCGTAACGGAGGCATATATACCACAGTCCATACATAAGAAAATTGAAGTTCAAAATATTGGTGCTCCAGCAGCACATTGCTGTTTTGTAGCTTTGTGTTGTGAGATTAAAAGGTTGAGATTTGAAGGCTAATAGGAGCAAGGTCACGTAATCTTACAAGCTTCTCAGTTGAGTCAAACGCCCAAGTTCTTGAGGAAGTTGTCCACTAAGCAAAGTGTCTTGCAAGATCCTATTGTAGAGGTCACACTTGTAAGAGCAATGAAAGGTCTCATTGATGATAGATTTGTTAGGTAAGGATCATTAGTACTTACAGCTTCTCAAGGGTAGAAATATCACCTATTTCTCTAGGTATGGGACCACTGATGCGGTTCCCCGTTAGTCTTCTGTGGAAAATAAAATGTCAAGACTATGGGTGAAAGGTTGAGAAACTGAAGCACAGAAAATCTTACAACACGCTAAGACGAAGCTGACCGAAACGCGCCGGTATGGCGCCCTTGATATAATTACGAGACAAATCTCTGTGTAAGGCACAACACTATTCATATAAGACACAAAAAATGTTTGTAGTAAAGTGAATACATTGCAACTTGGAAACTGAATGTATAGTAATAACAAAAAATGAATAGGAAGGAGCTACTACTACATGCATAATAATGTTTAGCACTTTCAACAAAAACAAAGTTCGATGGTTCACTTACAATTCTTGCAGAAAAGTGAGATCTGCAAATTCTCCAGGTAGAACTCCTGTCAAATTGAGTTCTTTTAACCGGCTGCAATTTAATATATAAGTAGGGACAATATTCAAAACACCGATTAGAGCTAAAATGGACAAAAAAACCATTCTAATTATTTAGAGGATGATATGCTCCTAGGTAATATATAATACATGACAAATCAAAGAAATTCAAAAATTTGCCATCGACATGAATAGTCGTGATGGAAATAGGAAAAAGCAAACCAAGTTAGTATGACACTACTTTCTTATGATATGGTTATCGCATATTCATGAACACACAAACACATACATACAGATATGTAATTAAAGAGGCGGATCCGTACATGTTTGTTATGTGGCAAACAGTGCTGCTACAGTTGCAAGTTACATTGCTACCACTTCGCATAGACCCTGGATAATTCTCGGAGATTGTCTGATTAAGACCTCGACCTGTGCTGCATGAATCTCTAGAAACATTCCAACCTCTATATTCTAGCTTTGAGGCTATCGAAATCAGAGCTTTAACTGTCACAAACAGGAAAAGGAATAAACAGATTTGACATAGCAGATACTGTGTGATGAATGATTATTATTACCTTCCAAGTTTCATATATTTAAAACTCCAGAAAGAAGTTTTTAAATTGATTTTTCACTAAAATATGCATCATAGAAGTGTATTTGTTCAGCAACCAGAGAATACGAGAATAACCATCGATGGAATAAGTTAATAATTTTGTGAATGGGTGGCAAAGAACATACTTGTAACTTTTAAGATGTCTGGAGGAGTATATCAAGATCATGAAATAACCATTGGAGAAAGATAAAGGGATTCTTGGGAAGAAAGGGCGCTTTGTGCTTGTATAAGCTAGCTGCTACTGCTACTGCTATAAAAATTCAACCAACTAAACGCAAGTAAGCCCACCTCCTCAATCACACAACCACCATCATCATTGCAGCAAAGCTACTTATCCATGTGTTGTGATAACCCTTTTAAATGAAACACCAAATTAACTAATCAAGATTGACCTCAACATAATCATTATTGTCATCTTCATGTCCACTGTCAAAAAGATACTCGATGCTATAAACACCGCGATGAGACTTTTCGATTTTGAGTTTCTTGTGTAAGTTGTTGCGTCTTGTGAACATTTCGAGAAACCTAGCCCTTTCATACTTCTATCCAAATGGACATCCCACATCGGCTAGACTTGGACCAAAAATCTTCACTATATATATGTTGGAATCTCCCTTCTCTCCTCAAGGGCTTTTTTGGAGATTAAATCTAAGGGTTACACATATTCTCACAAATCACAATAGATGTTGTGACATGAACAATTATTAGTATTAGTCGGTTCGCTCTAGAGAACATGCTTGCATACTATTAGCAACTTTTTTTTGGGTATGTAGTAGTAGTATAAAAAACTAATGTTTTAAAGAGACCAAAGATATTATAGCATGCAATTAGTGGCAAAAAGAAGTTAGCAGACAATAAGGGGCAAATTTTTTAAAAAATATAATAATTGGCCATTCATCATATCATTATATGCTGTTATTTATTGTCATGGTGTTGTATCATGTTATTTATATAAAAAAATATCTTACTCCTCTCTTTCAATTTTAACAACTTCCATATTTGAAATTTTTTTATCAAATTTTTATGTCTCTTTTTTGAAAAATGTTAAGCTATACTCTGCTCATATCAGTCATCTTAGATAACTGACGATAATTTTCTTTTGATCTTCAAACTTTTGCTATTTATTCTTAGGGTAAATTCTTAGGATAACTGACGATAGTTCTCCGGCCGCCGGCAAAAGCCGGCGGTCAGGAGCTCCTTCCTTCTTTCTCTCTTCCTCGTTATTTTCGTCCTTTCGTTTTCGTCTTGAAGTTTTGTTCGAGCTTTGGGGTTGTGGTACAAAGTAGGTCGTGTTCGCTCGAGGTTTCAGGTATGTTTCGAGTCTTTCCTGTCGAGTTTTCAAAGGTCTCTAGGTACCGCCATTAAAGCTTTGTGGGCTCGGTCCATGGTTTCCAGCTTCGAGTTTTTAGAGTTCTTAGGCTGTAGGTCGAGGTTTGCCAAAAGACGAGAGGTTCAGGTGAGGTTCAAAGTTGTTGGGCCCGTCGAGTTATCAGTTGTGGATCGAGGTCAGAGATCGGGCTCCTTGCTACCGTTGTTGATCGAGTTTTTGATGCCGCCGTTCAGATGTGGTTAAAGGTCATAGATCGAGTTGTTAGGCCATTCGAGTCCTCCAAACCGTTCGCGGTTTCAGGTTGTAGTTCGAGTTCTTTGTTGCCGCCGTTGAGATGTGGGTATGGTAAAAGGTAAAGGTAAAAGGTAAACGGTAATAGGTAATGTCGTTTTGCGAGGTTCATGGTTCGTGGTTCGTGGCTCGAGACCTGTCGGCTCGTGAGGTTTGGAGGCTCGGCGGCTCGGTTGTTTAGCCTTGTTTCGTTGGTATGGTATGTGGGTGTGGTAAAAGGTAAAGTCGATTTCGTGGTTCGCGGCTCGGAGGTTTTGTCTTGCTTCGTTGGTACGGTTCGAAGGTTCGCAGGTTCCCTGGCTTGGTGGATCGTTTGGTTCGGTGGTTCGAGTTCATGGTTTAAGTTGTCTTCAAGTTTTGGTTAGTGGTTCGTGGCTGTTGGTTTCGTTTGTTCATCTTGTTCTTTGGTTCGTGGCTCGATGCCTTTTTCGTTAGGTGGCTCGTTGGTTAGGTGGTTTGTTTTGTTTAGTGGGTCGTTTAGGTAGAGTGGGTTTGTTCTTTTTTTTTTTTGGTAAGGTTTGAGAAGTTGTTCGGTTGTTTCGTTGGTTGTGGGTTCGATGTAGTGTATTGGTGTTGTTGTGTGCTGTTGAAGGTTGCGTCCTGCGAACTCGAAAAACTAAAAGGTATGGTATTACTATTAAGCAGCTCCCCAAAATCAAAAATTCTCCAGATGCAAAATTCCAAAATCAGAAGAAAAGGAAACAAAGAGTGATTAATGATTAAGCAATTAATTAATTAATGTACCTTCTTCAACAGGTAGAAGTTGAGCTGAAGAACCAAATTCACTGTGATTTCTCGTGGTGGATAAAATTAAAATCAAATTAACAACCATCAACAACAACTTCAACTCCATAAGTTGCTGCTATCAAATTAACGAAGAATAACAGTTTTGGAGAGAGAGAGAGAGAGAATCGAAAGTATTGCTACGTTATCGTTTGATATAGAGTTTGTTTTAATACACCTATTACTTTTTTAAATAGATAATAGACGTGTACCCGTGCGCGATGCACGGCCAATAATCACAACATTGAAACCTGAGGCTTCAATCATGTTTTATCTTTTGTTCTATTTTTTTTCTCGATGTTAATTTTTTAATATGTATTATTTTATAACACAAATTGGATAGTATATAAATCTAGTCGATCTCAAACACAAAATAAAACACGTTCAACTTTAAAGTTGAATATTTTGTTGATGTTTAAACTTTAAAGTTGAATATTTATTGACGGGACGATTACAACGGTTTAATTTATAAAAAGAATAAATGAAAAGTTAAGGGATTAGTAACTAAACTAAATAACTAATCATAAGGGAATTAATTGTAACTTATAAACTTATAAATAGTATAACTTTTAGTGTAACAATATATAAAAAAAATTAATTCATATGGGTTTAAAATGGAAAATGAGAATGTGAGGAACATAAAACTAATTATTTCATATATATTTGTGATATTTAACACTATGATTAAATCAAAAAATATTCAATATGGGGCTCATTTCGAAGGTATTGACGAAACATATACAATGATATAATTTGTAACAAAAAGAAATGTATTTTTAATTCATTTTACTTCGCATACTATTATTTGTATTAATATGGTAAAAGCTTAAAATGAAAAATAAAAAAGTGAAGAATAAAGAGTAAATTAAAAGATTAATTACAAGGGTAGTAAGTGTAAATGTTGAAAACGGTTTTTTTTGACTAAAATAACTAAATTTGTGGCTTATTTCTTTTATAATATAGTAGAGATAACACTAGATAGTTAGGCGTACGATGGAATACAAAACATCTTATTTTTATTAAGATTCGAATAAATAACCTTGTTTCACGTCAGTTTCATTTTTTTATCGTTTGATTTTAATTTTATGGTTTTATAAGTTTTTAAGTTGTATATATATATATATATATATAGAGAGTCACCTTATTTTGAAAACTCATTAATTTGTGGAAACTTTGGAAACCATGTTTTCCACCAATTATAATCAATTTTCTTGTTCATTTTTGGTAATTTTATTTATTTCATTTTTGTGATGCTTAATTATAGGAGTTGGTGGTTATGATTTTGAATTTTGCAATTAATCTTGTCCATTGATCCTTCTAATCAATGGTTTATATGAGTTTCCAAAGTTTCCACGAATTAATAAGTTTTCAAAATAAGGTGACTCTCTCTCTCTCTCTCTCTCTCTATATATATATATATATATATATATATATATATATATATATTGGAGGTATAAAATTCAAGATCAATTGGTTAAAAAAATAAAAAAAGGTTCAGGGCCTGTTTGGTAGCATCTTAACAGCTTACTCGTCAGTTAGTACTTGTTCTCGAGTTTAAAAATTACAGAAAAGAAAGAAGAGAGAAGGGAAGGAAAAGAAAATAGAGGGAAAAGTTATCCCTTCAAATAAGCTCACTTTTGGAAGGATGACTTTTAAGAGAACAAAATGGAGAGTTATCCCTTCAAATCCATTCATTTCATTCCCCTAAAAAAACTCGAGAACACATTTTAACTAACATAATATTATGAGAATCACTACCAAATTTGAATGAAGAATCTGACATAATTGATAATAGTCTGGAAAACCTAATTTGCACAAAAAAATGTGTTTTATTTGTTTTAGCTTGATACAGAGGTTAGAGGCGGATCTAGAAATTTTAGTCATGGGGGTCGGATTTAACTAACATAATATTATTTGAGAATCACTACCGCTATTATCGATTTTGTTGACATTTTTTTAAAAAGTATTTTTATTTTTTGTAGCAAATTAATATAACAATTTTCTTGACCATGTTTTCATTACCCAATGAAATATCAAAACAATTAACAATTAGCCCTAAACAAAGGCCATCTTTTATGGTGCAGCTCATACCCCTCCTGCAGATTGCCACATCAGCTGCCACATCAGCTTTACCACTACCCTACCAACTCCATACATTTCATCCACTATGGTACTCCTCATTAATTAATTGGTTAAAAAAAAGAAGAAAAAAAAGGTAGAGAGAGAGAGAGAGAAGAGACCGGCACCTGGGTACCGTCCCCTTCCCATACCGGCCTTCTACCGGCCATACAAGACGGTGTTACCGTCGGCAAGAGAGGGGTACCGGTCTCCTACCGGTACCCATAAAGGATGGCCAAATCACAATAGCTATCAGTCCTAGCAATAGACATTAAATAACAAATATCAATCCTAACAATAGACATTAAATAACAAGTATCAATCAAACAATAAATGTTTTAGAATTAAAAAATAAAGATGTAATTTAATTCAATTCTAGTGACTATATCAAAGATAATAATGTAATATTCCCTCATGGTATGCCTTGATGAATATCAACATTAAGTTCCTGACTAATTGATACTTTTGTCGAAATTATTTATAATATGCAAATGATTATGTACAAAAATAACACTCAAATCAAATAGAATAATAAATATACTTGTATCAAACGTTTTTAAAAGAATTTTTTCTTAAGTATTATATCAAGGGAAGGACAAATAATGTTAATGAAAGGTTGACCCACAATTAATGTTTAGGTCAAGGATTTTTAAAATTTTATGAATCAAAGATTTTATCGGAATTATCTTAAAATTTGAGGTCAAACTAATAAAAATAGAGAGGTCAAAACACATAATATGTTAGATAAAAGGTAAGTTTGCAATATAAAAAGCAATTATTTGTGGATGTAACGGGGTCAAGTGACCCCATAATTCAAAGAATGAATTAGGTGCTACAGTGCATCTTATGTCGATGCATCACATCCTAATGTATCGCCTTGAGGTAGGCTAAAGATGGTTGGGGGAGAAGGGGATGGGGAAGAAGGTGACTTGGAGGGGAGGACGAGAAGGAAAATTATAATGTTTGTAAGTTTGCTAGGAAGTCGTCGAAATTTTGTCAGGAGGGAAAAGGATGGGGTAGAAGACAACGTGACTTTTATTTGTATTTCGCTCTTCAAGTTTCATTATATACATTTGATCCCTAATTTAGAAAAGACTAAATAAAAAATGTTTTAAAAATGGAAAATGAAAAAAGACCCATATACCCTCAAAGTTAATAGATTAAATGGATGGTCATTTGGTGGAGGGAGCAAATCTAACAAAAAATACCTACCACAAGGACTAAACTCATAATAAACGAAGTTTATGAAAGAAATTCATAAAGTCCAGTAAACCACAGGGACCAAATCTGCAAATTACTCTAAATAATATATAGCATATCTAGTGAAACCAAATTTTGTTGTATTATTTGTGTATCTAATAATAACTAATTCAAAAAGATATATATTATTGCAGGGGAAGTATCAAATACAAACCAAGTAGTTTGTATAATGTAACGCCCCGTTTCAGTTTTTGGAAACTTAACGGCGTTTGGTTAGAGATTGACTTTGGTTAACTTGTGTTATAGAAGTTCAGGGACTGAAATGCTATTTGTGAAAATGTAAGGGAAGAGTGGTCAGATAAAAGGGTTAGAAACCCTAAATTCTTTCAGTGGCAGTTTCCAGAGAAACGTTCGAGAAGAGAGAAAGAGGCGAATTGGGAGTGGTCAAGGAGGTTAAATTGAGGGTGATTGTGAAGCAATTACCGAAGGAGGTACATCAAATTGCACTAAAGGTATGATTCTTAAGTCCAATTTGATGTTTTGGTTAATTAAAGTCATGGCTAGGGTTATGGTTTTCAATTGGTTGAGAATGATGATCAATTGATCATCATATGCTTGTTAATTGAGTTAATTAGATGTTAATAGATGTTTATTATTGTAAGGGATGTTGGTATAAGCATGAATTAGATGTTTAATGGTCGAAATTGGAGTTGTGGGGTGAAAACCCTCGTTTTTGGGGCTGAAATTTGCCTTTGGGGCGATCAGGCCCAATCGGCGGGTTTCATGCGGGTAACAACCAGCATGAAACCCTCGGGAAGGTCTGTTTGATTTTGTGAGTTTTCCGTAAAGGGATCGTTTGGGGTTCTTTTGCTTGTGGACCCCTAGGGGCTTGTATAACTTGTTGTTATGTGAAGTTTCGTGGAAAATGGTCAAGGGTAGCTTGGCCGTTTCACGTTGGAGAGTCGAGTTCTAGTTAAGGGACCCGTTTTGGGTATTGTTTGATGTGTATGCGTACATGTTATGTATAGGTGGTACGAAGTGATTGTTGAGTTGGTTAAGAGAGATTGTTAATCATCTTATCAGGTGAGTACCTCACTTAACTCTTGTTGTTATGTATGTATGGTTACGATTGCATGTGTGATTATGTGTATGCGTTCCTTCGGGGACATGGCAGAGTACCTATGGTGGTAGTAATACTCCTAGGGAATTATGATGAGATGTGTTCCTTCGGGGACGTTTGCAGAGTACCTATGGTGGTAGTAATACCCCTAGGGAATTTGGAGAGGCCTGGTACCAGTGTCGTTATACTTCCCTTATGGTTCTGAGCCGTAAGGAAGATTGGAGACTTGCGTGTATGTAGTTGCTATGTACTTGTGATTGTGTGTGCATGATGGTAAGTGGTTAAGTGTGTGTGCTCACTAAGCTTTATGCTTACCCGTTGTTGTCTATCCTTTTTTTAGTGTCAGGTACGTCCCGGAAGGGAAAAGAGAAAGTTTTCGAATGAGACTCCGAGGTTGCAGCAGTTCAGTCTAAGCATGAAGTTAAAAGATAATGTCTATGAAGGGATGAGTGTTTTTCTTGGTTGATATGTAAACATATGGATTTAAGTTGTTTAAACTACATTCACGATTTCAAGCTTTTAGCTTATATTTTCTTAAACTTATGAATTATCAATGGTTTTAATTGTTGGTTTTTGGACGAGCTTCCGCTTTTGTACGAACTTGGTTACTTTTCAGTTAAATTGAATGTTTTTAAGATTTGGGATGTTACAAGTTGGTATCAGAGCCTAGGTTTAAGGGATTCGAGTATCCACAAGTGGTGGATACTTGAACTTAAACCAAATGCTCGTGTTTTTGTAAATAAGAGTAACCAAAATGAAATGTTTTATGGAGAGATGAGTATGAAAAGTTTTATGGAGAAATGATTATGAAATGTTTTATGAAGAGAGGAGTATAAAATGTTTTAGGGAGAGATGAGTAGTGAGACTGAACTGCGGACCGGAGTATTAGACGGGGATGAGCACACTAACCATACCTTATTGAGCATGATGATTTATTATGCTGTGAATGTATGATATGTGAATATGTGAACACTAGTATGTGAATTACTAGTGATATGCAGTTAAGTTGAGCATGTATGTTATGATAGCTGTTAAGAATGTATGTATGAATTACATGAGCTTATGGCATGTGTGGCAAGTGAGCAGCAGTTGTGTGAATAACTAATGCTATGTAGTTATGTTGAGCATGTACCTCTATGATAGTTGTTATGTAATGTAGTGTATGCATGTTATGATATATGTTACGTGAAAGTATGGCATGTGTGATGAGTAAGCACTAGTATGTGAAATACTAGTGCTATACAGATTAATTTGAACATGTATCCATTGATAGCTGATATGGATTGCGTATATGCATATGTGTTGTATGTAGGCTGAAGCTATGTGCTGGTAAGTAGAAAGGCATGATGTCTGTTATGTGATTAGCTTGTAGAGGAGCCTTTGAGCTCTAGTGTTGAGTTATGTGTATGTGACAATTGAGTTGGGAAGTGGAGCTTTAGTAATGGTGTCGAGGCTAAGCATGTAGGGTGTAGTTACAATGATATAAGGGCCCATATCATTGCAAATACACTGTGCATGTTGGGAATTGACATAGTTACGGGAGTTTCTATGAACCAACAATGTTGTGTGGGAAGGGGTAGTAGCATGATAGGGCGTGTGTATGTCCTTGAGATAAGTAGTCAGAACCGTAAAGGCATGTGATGAGGAGAGAATTGGGAGCTAAGGTCGTTGACCTGAACTAGTAGATTGCATGGGACGGACAGTAGAGAAGAGTTTAGAGTAGCATGTTAGATGAATCAGTAAAGATAGACCACTCAGAAGCATGTTGGGAACTGTGATGATAGTATGAATAGATTACATGTGAATAGTCAGTGGGTTAGGGAGTGCAGTAGATGAGGTAGGAGAAGTTCTCTATGAGATCCTTCTTGGACTTTCGAGCGTGAAGAGTAAGAATTAACCAGATGGTTAATAGCAGTCTAGAGACAGTTATGGCAGCATGAGTCAGCGATGCAGTAAGCTTTCAGTCTGCTGAGACTAGAGCAGTTAGAGATAGCGAGGTTGATCAGCAAGTCACCATCGGTAGTTCAACCTATCGGGTTAGTGAATGAGATTACTTGCAAGTTGTTAGAGGCGATCACTCTGTTGTTCAGAGTATGTCGCGAGCGAATGGAGGAAGGTGTGCATGTATATTGATGTGTTAGAGCCAAAGATAAGAGAAGTTATGGTGATAGTAAGGTGCACTGATTTTATCAGATGCATGAGGTAACTTGGGATAGAGAGGGTTAGAATTGGAGAGGCAAGGAAGAAGGGTGATAGTGTTTCAGTTGACAGCAGAAGAGACAATGAAGGAGTTAGACGTTCTGTCAGGGTAAGCAAGAGAGTTTGTCAGAAGTAGAAGTACGTAGCGAACGAGGAGTAATGTTGGAGTAGTGATGTGTAAAAGGGATAAAGTGGTAGTTGGGATAGAATGGTTAAATCAGAACTGAGCTAGCCCTGACTGCGAGAAGCTTTAGGTAGTAGTTTGAACTCTAAGTGGGGGAGAACTGACTATCAAATGAGATGGAAGAGGGAGATTACCTATGATGTGCACCTTGGCTAAGGCCAGGAAGCACGTTCTTCTTGGAGGTAGCAGTTACTTAGCGTATGTGGTCGATAGCCGAGTTGAGATAAGAAGAAGACGTTAGCGAGCGTGCCAGTGGTCAGCGAGTTTCCGGATGTATTCCCGGATGACTTGCCTGACATTTCTCATGAGAGGCAAGTGGAGTTCCGGATCAAGCTAGTTCCGGGGGTGGTGTCGGTAGCTAAGACTTGTACCGGGGAGCACCTCCGAAGATGCAGGAATTGTTACGGATGTGTATCGATTATCGAGAGATAACCAAGCTTACGGTAAGGTTTAGATACCCGCTGTTGAGGATCGACGATCTCTTCGATCAACTTCAGGGAGCCATGTGGTTCTCGAGGATAGATCTTCACTCAGGGTACCATTAGTTGAAGGTTCGAGGAGAAGATGTGCATAAGGCAGTCTTTTATATACGATATGTATATTTCGAGTTCATTGTGATGTCATTCGGGTTGACGAACGCGCCAACAGCTTTTGTAGACCCGGTGAATCAGAACTGCAGGCCAATGTTGGATAGGTCGGTGATCTTATGCATAGATGAGATGTTGATCTATTGGAGATCAAGGGAGGTGCAAGTGGAGTACATTCGAGGTGTATTGGAGACTTTACGCGAGGCACGTTGAGTGTGGAGGAAAGAAGACAGCAGCGATCGAGATCTTAAGAAGGAAGTTATGTGAAGCTCTAGGGTTGATTTCACCGGAGGAAGTAGAGGACATGGCAGCTTAGTGTGGTACTTACTACCACGAGTTAGTTGTATTAAGATGCAGTGTGAGAAATAAACGGATGTTGTGAAGAGCTATAGCGTGTATTAAGTTGTACGTGACAGTAGAGGATAGATAATTTTATTGAATGTGAATAGCATGTTTTGTGTGCTCATGGACAGCCTTGTACCCATAAGGGTCAAGGGGATAATGTCATTCTTGTTAGAGTAGAAGGCATGATCAGTTCCGTTCTGGGAACGGAGAGCAGTTATGTGTGCAGATGTGTTTATGTTGTGAAATCTGTCGTTAACCATGGACAACGACATGGTGAGGCTGTTACAGAGGTTGATGAACCTGGTTTATAGGCCGATGCTTAATGGATCGATGATCGTGTTCATTGGTGAATGTTATTGTAGTAAAGCATGGAATGAACGCTTGGTTGTTCGAAACTGTTGTTGAATTGGGTTAGGAATGAGAAAGTGAATGAACTGTATGTGCGGAGATGTCAGAGTCGGAGATAAGAGAAGGTGTGATGGTAGTGAGGTGCATTAAGTACACGAGGAAGGCGAGGTTGTTGTCCAGACTAATCTTTACTTGATTCTTGTGTTTCCTACACTAGTGGTCACACCCGTAGGCTTCGAGAGTCAAGTAGGGACCGTCGAGACTGAATGTTGGAGGCTAAATGAAGTATGTGTACAGTGAGGTAAGAGGTGTTGAAAGGAATTATTGATACAAATGTGATAGAATTAGAAAGAGTAAGAGTTATATCGACCCTATAACGGGTTGTGTGCTAGTTGGTGGTACAGCTTGATAGTTAACAATAATGTTCTCGCTAGTAGGTATGTTTATGCAGTCACGAGGAAAAGCGGTTAAGAGTGAGAGTTCGAATAAGGAAGGAGGTAAGGGTCAAGTAGTTCGGGTAATACCCGACAGTCGTGGTCTACTAAATTATTGAGACCGAGTATTAAGTTCCAGTATCAGAGACGTAAGGATGGTTTAGTGGTGGCCAGTGCTGAATCGAGATATGGAAAAGCATGTGGAAAAGTGTTAGACGTGAGAGGAGGTTGGGGTAGAGCTAGAGTTACCGGATGCAGTATGGGCATGTAACGAACGTTTTGATTGCAAGGTTAGTTGTACCCTTAGAGATCTTGATGTTATGAGAGAGATAATGGTCAGACTGACGGGTGGAGTGAGAGGACGATACTGACTCTCAAGTACCTGTTAAGAGCCTGTATGTGGTTTTTCGAAGAAGTGAGATAGGTATCTGCCGTTGGCAGAGTTCTTATATAGTAGCAGCATTCATGTCAGCATAGGCATGCCTTCCTTTGAGATGTTGTGCGAGAGGAGGTGTAGGACTCCCATCTTTGGGAGAGGTTAGTCAGAGTGGGTTGGGCATACGGAAATTATCCAGAAAGCGGCTGAGAGTATTCAGTGGAATCGTGATAGACGTGGAAACCGGATGTTGAGATGAGACGGAATTACTCAGTGATGTTCCAGGTATAGAGGATTTCGGGGACGAAATCCTGATAAGTGGGGGAGAGTTGTAACGCCCCATTTCAGTTTTTGGAAACTTAACGGCGTTTGGTTAGAGATTGACTTTGGTTAACTTGTGTTATAGAAGTTCAGGGACTGAAATGCTATTTGTGAAAGTGTAAGGGAAGAGTGGTCAGATAAAGGGTTAGAAACCCTAAATTCTTTCAGTGGCAGTTTCCAGAGAAACGTACGAGAAGAGAGAAAGAGGCGAATTGGGAGTGGTCAAGGAGGTTCAATTGAGGGTGATTGTGAAGCAATTACCGAAGGAGGTACATCAAATTGCACTAAAGGTATGATTCTTAAGTCCAATTTGATGTTTTGGTTAATTAAAGTCATGGCTAGGGTTATGGTTTTCAATTGGTTGAGAATGATGATCAATTGATCATCATATGCTTGTTAATTGAGTTAATTAGATGTTAATAGATGTTTATTATTGTAAGGGATGTTGGTATAAGCATGAATTAGATGTTTAATGGTCGAAATTGGAGTTGTGGGGTGAAAACCCTCGTTTTTGGGGCTGAAATTTGCCTTTGGGGCGATCAGGCCCAATCGGCGGGTTTCATGCGGGTAACAACCAGCATGAAACCCTCGGGAAGGTCTGTTTGATTTTGTGAGTTTTCCGTAAAGGGATCGTTTGGGGTTCTTTTGCTTGTGGACCCCTAGGGGCTTGTATAACTTGTTGTTATGTGAAGTTTCGTGGAAAATGGTCAAGGGTAGCTTGGCCGTTTCACGTTGGAGAGTCGAGTTCTAGTTAAGGGACCCGTTTTGGGTATTGTTTGATGTGTATGCGTACATGTTATGTATAGGTGGTACGAAGTGATTGTTGAGCTGGTTAATAGAGATTGTTAATCATCTTATCAGGTGAGTACCTCACTTAACTCTTGTTGTTATGTATGTATGGTTACGATTGCATGTGTGATTATGTGTATGCGTTCCTTCGGGGACATGGCAGAGTACCTATGGTGGTAGTAATACTCCTAGGGAATTATGATGAGATGTGTTCCTTCGGGGACGTTTGCAGAGTACCTATGGTGGTAGTAATACCCCTAGGGAATTTGGAGAGGCCTGGTACCAGTGTCGTTATACTTCCCTTATGGTTCTGAGCCGTAAGGAAGATTGGAGACTTGCGTGTATGTAGTTGCTATGTACTTGTGATTGTGTGTGCATGATGGTAAGTGGTTAAGTGTGTGTGCTCACTAAGCTTTATGCTTACCCGTTGTTGTCTATCCTTTTTTTAGTGTCAGGTACGTCCCGGAAGGGAAAAGAGAAAGTTTTCGAATGAGACTCCGAGGTTGCAGCAGTTCAGTCTAAGCATGAAGTTAAAAGATAATGTCTATGAAGGGATGAGTGTTTTTCTTGGTTGATATGTAAACATATGGATTTAAGTTGTTTAAACTACATTCACGATTTCAAGCTTTTAGCTTATATTTTCTTAAACTTATGAATTATCAATGGTTTTAATTGTTGGTTTTTGGACGAGCTTCCGCTTTTGTACAAACTTGGTTACTTTTCAGTTAAATTGAATGTTTTTAAGATTTGGGATGTTACAAGTTGGTATCAGAGCCTAGGTTTAAGGGATTCGAGTATTCACAAGTGGTGGATACTTGAACTTAAACCAAATGCTCGTGTTTTTGTAAATAAGAGTAACCAAAATGAAATGTTTTATGGAGAGATGAGTATGAAAAGTTTTATGGAGAAATGATTATGAAATGTTTTATGAAGAGAGGAGTATAAAATGTTTTAGGGAGAGATGAGTAGTGAGACTGAACTGCGGACCGGAGTATTAGACGGGGATGAGCACACTAACCATACCTTATTGAGCATGATGATTTATTATGCTGTGAATGTATGATATGTGAATATGTGAACACTAGTATGTGAATTACTAGTGATATGCAGTTAAGTTGAGCATGTATGTTATGATAGCTGTTAAGAATGTATGTATGAATTACATGAGCTTATGGCATGTGTGGCAAGTGAGCAGCAGTTGTGTGAATAACTAATGCTATGTAGTTATGTTGAGCATGTACCTCTATGATAGTTGTTATGTAATGTAGTGTATGCATGTTATGATATATGTTACGTGAAAGTATGGCATGTGTGATGAGTAAGCACTAGTATGTGAAATACTAGTGCTATACAGATTAATTTGAACATGTATCCATTGATAGCTGATATGGATTGCGTATATGCATATGTGTTGTATGTAGGCTGAAGCTATGTGCTGGTAAGTAGAAAGGCATGATGTCTGTTATGTGATTAGCTTGTAGAGGAGCCTTTGAGCTCTAGTGTTGAGTTATGTGTATGTGACAATTGAGTTGGGAAGTGGAGCTTTAGTAATGGTGTCGAGGCTAAGCATGTAGGGTGTAGTTACAATGATATAAGGGCCCATATCATTGCAAATACACTGTGCATGTTGGGAATTGACATAGTTACGGGAGTTTCTATGAACCAACAATGTTGTGTGGGAAGGGGTAGTAGCATGATAGGGCGTGTGTATGTCCTTGAGATAAGTAGTCAAAACCGTAAAGGCATGTGATGAGGAGAGAATTGGGAGCTAAGGTCGTTGACCTGAACTAGTAGATTGCATGGGACGGACAGTAGAGAAGAGTTTAGAGTAGCATGTTAGATGAATCAGTAAAGATAGACCACTCAGAAGCATGTTGGGAACTGTGATGATAGTATGAATAGATTACATGTGAATAGTCAGTGGGTTAGGGAGTGCAGTAGATGAGGTAGGAGAAGTTCTCTATGAGATCCTTCTTGGACTTTCGAGCGTGAAGAGTAAGAATTAACCAGATGGTTAATAGCAGTCTAGAGACAGTTATGGCAGCATGAGTCAGCGATGCAGTAAGCTTTCAGTCTGCTGAGACTAGAGCAGTTAGAGATAGCGAGGTTGATCAGCAAGTCACCATCGGTAGTTCAACCTATCGGGTTAGTGAATGAGATTACTTGCAAGTTGTTAGAGGCGATCACTCTGTTGTTCAGAGTATGTCGCGAGCGAATGGAGGAAGGTGTGCATGTATATTGATGTGTTAGAGCCAAAGATAAGAGAAGTTATGGTGATAGTAAGGTGCACTGATTTTATCAGATGCATGAGGTAACTTGGGATAGAGAGGGTTAGAATTGGAGAGGCAAGGAAGAAGGGTGATAGTGTTTCAGTTGACAGCAGAAGAGACAATGAAGGAGTTAGACGTTCTGTCAGGGTAAGCAAGAGAGTTTGTCAGAAGTAGAAGTGCGTAGCGAACGAGGAGTAATGTTGGAGTAGTGATGTGTAAAAGGGATAAAGTGGTAGTTGGGATAGAATGGTTAAATCAGAACTGAGCTAGCCCTGACTGCGAGAAGCTTTAGGTAGTAGTTTGAACTCTAAGTGGGGGAGAACTGACTATCAAATGAGATGGAAGAGGGAGATTACCTATGATGTGCACCTTGGCTAAGGCCAGGAAGCACGTTCTTCTTGGAGGTAGCAGTTACTTAGCGTATGTGGTCGATAGCCGAGTTGAGATAAGAAGAAGACGTTAGCGAGCGTGCCAGTGGTCAGCGAGTTTCCGGATGTATTCCCGGATGACTTGCCTGACATTTCTCATGAGAGGCAAGTGGAGTTCCGGATCAAGCTAGTTCCGGGGGTGGTGTCGGTAGCTAAGACTTGTACCGGGGAGCACCTCCGAAGATGCAGGAATTGTTACGGATGTGTATCGATTATCGAGAGATAACCAAGCTTACGGTAAGGTTTAGATACCCGCTGTTGAGGATCGACGATCTCTTCGATCAACTTCAGGGAGCCATGTGGTTCTCGAGGATAGATCTTCACTCAGGGTACCATTAGTTGAAGGTTCGAGGAGAAGATGTGCATAAGGCAGTCTTTTATATACGATATGTATATTTCGAGTTCATTGTGATGTCATTCGGGTTGACGAACGCGCCAACAGCTTTTGTAGACCCGGTGAATCAGAACTGCAGGCCAATGTTGGATAGGTCGGTGATCTTATGCATAGATGAGATGTTGATCTATTGGAGATCAAGGGAGGTGCAAGTGGAGTACATTCGAGGTGTATTGGAGACTTTACGCGAGGCACGTTGAGTGTGGAGGAAAGAAGACAGCAGCGATCGAGATCTTAAGAAGGAAGTTATGTGAAGCTCTAGGGTTGATTTCACCGGAGGAAGTAGAGGACATGGCAGCTTAGTGTGGTACTTACTACCACGAGTTAGTTGTATTAAGATGCAGTGTGAGAAATAAACGGATGTTGTGAAGAGCTATAGCGTGTATTAAGTTGTACGTGACAGTAGAGGATAGATAATTTTATTGAATGTGAATAGCATGTTTTGTGTGCTCATGGACAGCCTTGTACCCATAAGGGTCAAGGGGATAATGTCATTCTTTGTTAGAGTAGAAGGCATGATCAGTTCCGTTCTGGGAACGGAGAGCAGTTATGTGTGCAGATGTGTTTATGTTGTGAAATCTGTCGTTAACCATGGACAACGACATGGTGAGGCTGTTACAGAGGTTGATGAACCTGGTTTATAGGCCGATGCTTAATGGATCGATGATCGTGTTCATTGGTGAATGTTATTGTAGTAAAGCATGGAATGAACGCTTGGTTGTTCGAAACTGTTGTTGAATTGGGTTAGGAATGAGAAAGTGAATGAACTGTATGTGCGGAGATGTCAGAGTCGGAGATAAGAGAAGGTGTGATGGTAGTGAGGTGCATTAAGTACACGAGGAAGGCGAGTTGTTGTCCAGACTAATCTTTACTTGATTCTTGTGTTTCCTACACTAGTGGTCACACCCGTAGGCTTCGAGAGTCAAGTAGGGACCGTCGAGACTGAATGTTGGAGGCTAAATGAAGTATGTGTACAGTGAGGTAAGAGGTGTTGAAAGGAATTATTGATACAAATGTGATAGAATTAGAAAGAGTAAGAGTTATATCGACCCTATAACGGGTTGTGTGCTAGTTGGTGGTACAGCTTGATAGTTAACAATAATGTTCTCGCTAGTAGGTATGTTTATGCAGTCACGAGGAAAAGCGGTTAAGAGTGAGAGTTCGAATAAGGAAGGAGGTAAGGGTCAAGTAGTTCGGGTAATACCCGACAGTCGTGGTCTACTAAATTATTGAGACCGAGTATTAAGTTCCAGTATCAGAGACGTAAGGATGGTTTAGTGGTGGCCAGTGCTGAATCGAGATATGGAAAAGCATGTGGAAAAGTGTTAGACGTGAGAGGAGGTTGGGGTAGAGCTAGAGTTACCGGATGCAGTATGGGCATGTAACGAACGTTTTGATTGCAAGGTTAGTTGTACCCTTAGAGATCTTGATGTTATGAGAGAGATAATGGTCAGACTGACGGGTGGAGTGAGAGGACGATACTGACTCTCAAGTACCTGTTAAGAGCCTGTATGTGGTTTTTCGAAGAAGTGAGATAGGTATCTGCCGTTGGCAGAGTTCTTATATAGTAGCAGCATTCATGTCAGCATAGGCATGCCTTCCTTTGAGATGTTGTGCGAGAGGAGGTGTAGGACTCCCATCTTTGGGAGAGGTTAGTCAGAGTGGGTTGGGCATACGGAAATTATCCAGAAAGCGGCTGAGAGTATTCAGTGGAATCGTGATAGACGTGGAAACCGGATGTTGAGATGAGACGGAATTACTCAGTGATGTTCCAGGTATAGAGGATTTCGGGGACGAAATCCTGATAAGTGGGGGAGAGTTGTAACGCCCCATTTCAGTTTTTGGAAACTTAACGGCGTTTGGTTAGAGATTGACTTTGGTTAACTTGTGTTATAGAAGTTCAGGGACTGAAATGCTATTTGTGAAAGTGTAAGGGAAGAGTGGTCAGATAAAAGGGTTAGAAACCCTAAATTCTTTCAGTGGCAGTTTCCAGAGAAACGTACGAGAAGAGAGAAAGAGGCGAATTGGGAGTGGTCAAGGAGGTTCAATTGAGGGTGATTGTGAAGCAATTACCGAAGGAGGTACATCAAATTGCACTAAAGGTATGATTCTTAAGTCCAATTTGATGTTTTGGTTAATTAAAGTCATGGCTAGGGTTATGGTTTTCAATTGGTTGAGAATGATGATCAATTGATCATCATATGCTTGTTAATTGAGTTAATTAGATGTTAATAGATGTTTATTATTGTAAGGGATGTTGGTATAAGCATGAATTAGATGTTTAATGGTCGAAATTGGAGTTGTGGGGTGAAAACCCTCGTTTTTGGGGCTGAAATTTGCCTTTGGGGCGATCAGGCCCAATCGGCGGGTTTCATGCGGGTAACAACCAGCATGAAACCCTCGGGAAGGTCTGTTTGATTTTGTGAGTTTTCCGTAAAGGGATCGTTTGGGGTTCTTTTGCTTGTGGACCCCTAGGGGCTTGTATAACTTGTTGTTATGTGAAGTTTCGTGGAAAATGGTCAAGGGTAGCTTGGCCGTTTCACGTTGGAGAGTCGAGTTCTAGTTAAGGGACCCGTTTTGGGTATTGTTTGATGTGTATGCGTACATGTTATGTATAGGTGGTACGAAGTGATTGTTGAGCTGGTTAATAGAGATTGTTAATCATCTTATCAGGTGAGTACCTCACTTAACTCTTGTTGTTATGTATGTATGGTTACGATTGCATGTGTGATTATGTGTATGCGTTCCTTCGGGGACATGGCAGAGTACCTATGGTGGTAGTAATACTCCTAGGGAATTATGATGAGATGTGTTCCTTCGGGGACGTTTGCAGAGTACCTATGGTGGTAGTAATACCCCTAGGGAATTTGGAGAGGCCTGGTACCAGTGTCGTTATACTTCCCTTATGGTTCTGAGCCGTAAGGAAGATTGGAGACTTGCGTGTATGTAGTTGCTATGTACTTGTGATTGTGTGTGCATGATGGTAAGTGGTTAAGTGTGTGTGCTCACTAAGCTTTATGCTTACCCCGTTGTTGTCTATCCTTTTTTTAGTGTCAGGTACGTCCCGGAAGGGAAAAGAGAAAGTTTTCGAATGAGACTCCGAGGTTGCAGCAGTTCAGTCTAAGCATGAAGTTAAAAGATAATGTCTATGAAGGGATGAGTGTTTTTCTTGGTTGATATGTAAACATATGGATTTAAGTTGTTTAAACTACATTCACGATTTCAAGCTTTTAGCTTATATTTTCTTAAACTTATGAATTATCAATGGTTTTAATTGTTGGTTTTTGGACGAGCTTCGCTTTTGTACGAACTTGGTTACTTTTCAGTTAAATTGAATGTTTTTAAGATTTGGGATGTTACATATAAACTTTACAAACCTAATCTTAACCATTGATTTTCTATTTATTTCCATTGATTTTGTGTATCCCTAATTTTTAGGCAGTTTTTTTCAAATGTGGTTGAGAGAATTTAGGAACTTAATTAATCTACACCATTGATCATGTATATGTATGGTTGAGATTGGTTTGTATAGTTTGTACAAACTATCCGGTTTGTAACGGATACAACCCCTATTATTGTATTCCTTTTAAAAATATATAATATTTATCTATGACAAATATATATGTATGTATACTTATTATGGGGAAGGTTCAAACGAGAAGCATTTCAATTTAAGAGAAGATGAGGAGCAATCTCAGCTACTCATCCCGGCCGCGGTTACGGTGGACATGATCACGGAGGATTGACGCGATTCATGGGAGGATAGAGATTATTAAATGGGGGGGGGGACCGGTCAAAGCCGTCTTTGTTGACCGGATGAGTGGCTGAGATTGTTTCTCACGTTCTTTTAAATTGATATATTTCTCGTTTGAACCTCCCTCTACTTATCACATTGTTATAAGATTTAAATCATTGACGTACGTGTTGAGAAAGTTGTATACTACTATGTCAATAACCCTTGCCTATGTTAGTTTTAGTTGATAGAATATAATTTCAAAAACATATGGTAACGGATCAATTATTTATTGAATGATACAAAATTTTAAATATTCAAAGTTTCAAACCATTAGAAGGCAACTTGTTGTCTCTTAATTCAGGTACTGAAAGATGTAAAAAAATATCGTAGAAATCTTGAGACTTATGTCGTTTCCATGTTACAACATGGTCAATCAAATAATTAAGTGCATGTTTGTGTCAATTGCAAAAAGGAGGTGATTCTTCCATTGATTTGTTTAAGGAAGATGAGTGATTCACTAACATATATTTTAGCTTTAAAGGTATTGTATCATACATGAAAAAAATCAATTTAGCTTTAGGTAGAAGAATCATGTTCCATTAAGTGCACCTAGGAGACTATTAGACAAAGACTACATGACTTACATGAAGAAATTTAAAACTTTTGTCTTTTCCCACTGAATATGGGTCCAATAAAATTGATTTTTTTCGGTAAAATAAAAAAATATTAATTGTTAGGGTCTGGTTGGTACACCCTAGTCCCTACCTCAAGTAAATGTGCACGTTATGACGTTAAGCCAGAAAAGGATTGGCCCTTTGTCTACCTCAACTTCTCCTATGCCAAAAAACTCGACCAAACTCTAGATCAATGATCCTAATCGGCCCATATGGTTTTTTGTAATTCTTTTTAACAAATATATGTAAACAAAATGAAATGGACTAATGTGTGGTTTATTTTTTAAGAAGTCCAAGTTTAAAATCTTATTTATTTTTTAAGAAGTCTAAGTTTAAAACCTTATTTCACATCTGAAAAGTAAGAGTTGGATGGTGCACCTCTTAAAGTTCTAGAGGATGCTAAGAGGTTTTTTGACGTTTTCTTAAAAATAAAACAAACGGTCTTAAGTCTATAAACCTTTTAATTTTCAAACTTAAAAGGTTTTAAGAGGTACTTAAAAACGTTAATCAAGCCCTACGATGAAAAAGTTAATCAAGCTCAAACCTAATATTAGTTCTTTGAGCCCGTCTGGATTAACCTACTACTCAACTCGACCCGTTTACACGATACATTAGAGTCAATGTATGAGAAACTCATATTTTATAGTTTTGTTTCAATGTTTTAATATGTTATAACTTTCTTGCATCTATTTGTCTTTAAAAAAATATGTCTATTACATTAAAACAAATAAATTTTGTTCATGCGACATATCTGTATAAGAAATTAGGTTTGACCTTTTGGATTTTAAGCTTCATCGCCAAACGATCATAGCTTGTTGTTTGCCATATACGTATAACATGTTTGACATGTTTTCATTATATCTAGAGTCATGGACAGAGCCACCCTTAGCCCAACGGTGGCCCCTGCCCACCCTCAAAATTTTCTGTTTTATTTAACTTAATATCTGAAAATAAGAGTAGCCAATTTTGACCTAGAATCACTACAAGAAATGCACTCTATAGCAACAAACTCTTTAGCAACGACACGAGTCGTCACTAAAAGTATTAAAGTAGCGTTTAAATGTATTAAAATAGCGTTTAAATACTCTTTATGAGTTTAAATGATTTAAAAAATATATAAGGAACTATAGCAACGAAATTTCGGTGCTATAGGTTTAACTTTTTTTTAAAAGAGTTTATCGCTTTCTAGTAAATATTAAATATTTCAGATATGTCCTATAGGCACTACAATTCGTTGCTATAGAGTTTCAAATAATTAAAATCTTTATCCATTAAAAAACAAAAAATATTTTATCTATAGGCACAATTATTCGTCTTTATAGGTCTAATTAAATTTTTAACCATAAACTTTTTTTATAATTAAAAGAGTTTATCGCTTTCTAGTAAATATTAAATATTTCAGATATGTCCTACAGACACTACAATTTGTTGCTATAGAGTTTCAAATAATTAAAATCTTTATCCATTAAAAAAACAAAAAATATTTTATCTATAAGCACAATTATTCGTCCCTATAGGTCTAATTAAATTTTTAACCATAAAAATGTATCCCTTATTCAGTAAATTAAAACAAATCATTTGGCTTAAAAATTGTTTTTAATTAACCGTGGATAAATTTTTTTTTTTAATGGATAAAATTTTTTAACACAAAATTCGTTAATAATTTATCCCTTATAATAGATTTATTATTTTTTCAAAAAAATTGTTTTTATTTTTAGACACTATTATTTGTTACTATACATTTATTTTATATTTTATTTTAAAAAATAGATTTAGGGGGAAACTCCAATTAGATGGAAAGCTGTACACAATTCTGGTCTTCTAAAACCCTAACATAAGTCGCTCTTCTTCTGGTTGCTCTTCTTCTCAATCTCCAGGTAAATTTCGATGCTATAGGTTTAAATCAACTCGTTTAATGTGTCTCTTTGCATCTGATTTCACTTTGCTAATTTTGTTTTTGAGGAAATTGGAATATGATCGATCGATGAATCCAATCCAGGTGCTGTTGATTGTTCTTCGTTTGTGGATTCAGATTTGAAGAAGATAGCTGCAGAACATTCGAAAATCGGTATGTTGATTGTTCTCCTGCTAATTTTGTAATTTGCTTTTTTGATTTGCCAATCGCATTTGTGCATATGAAGCGATTTTAATACTTCTCTCTGTTGATTAGGGTTTGTGCTAATCGTATTTGTGCCAATTTTGTGCTTTTTTGATTTGCCAATCGTACTCCTCTCTGCTGGAATTCCTTGTTTTTGGTGTAATTTTAAGTGATTTTTGCTGATTAGGGTTTTAGTTTGACATGATTTTTGCTAATTTTCTTGTGTGCAAATCTTCCACACCTGCACCTTAAACTCAGACAACCATTAAAGGCTGTGGTTGGCAAAAATAAGGTAGCTGATAAGCTAGCTAATAAGCTAGTCCATCCAAACATGTACCAGAAGCTAGCTTTTTTAAACGCTACTTTGAGTAGCTTATGAGGAGCTTTTGTAGCTTTTTTTTCAATTATACCCTTATTAATATTAATTATTAAGTTCAAATATACCCTTTTTGGTCACTTTATATACTCATAAGCTAGTTTTTGCTAAACATAATTTGTTCATAAGCTAGCTTATCAGCTACTAGCAAGCTTATCAATCAACAACTAGCTTATCAGCTAGTTTGCCAAAAATAGCCTAAGTGTTATATGTTAATTTGTATTTGTCTGTGTGCTGGTTATAACCATTACTTCATATTAAGTGCTATATGATAAATTTAAGTTTGGTTATCAACCACATTTCTTAGTTATAGTCAAGGGTTTTGATTTTGATCATATCCAGTCAATTGGGCATGTTTAACATTCATAAATATGCTAATATGCACCAACTTGATAAGATGTTTGAAACTTTGCTTGACATTTTAGTTGGTCTAAACATCTTTAATAGATGCAGCCAGATCAGGAATAGTCTTGCTGCTACACACAAACTAATTTCTTAGAGAGCATTATTTTAGGCATATATATAGCCATTACTAGCATCCCCATCAGGCATCAACTATGCCAACAATGAGAGAAAGATTAATGAATCACCATCTATCAAGATTGCAGCATATACACTCATGCATTAGCTAGAAACAGAAATGATTTTAGTACTTCTTTTTCTAAACAGCAAAAGGTATCTTCCAATGCTGAAAATGAGAGCCATTGGAATTGAATAAGCACTGGCCAGAACACAAAAATTGGGATGAATGATTTACTAATGTGTATTGTTTTATACTTCTATATACTCCAAGATGGATTTCAAGACTGTTTCGTTAATAGCATTCTTAGGCAAGAGTCTCAAAAAGAGTGACATTCCATATTCTTAGGCAAGAGTCTCAGTTTGTTTCGATGAGTTAATCAGTTATAACTTTTTAGACATACTCTATTCTAAAAAATAGGTGTATAGTTTCCTTAGAAAGATTGATATCTATACTCAAGCTTGAGGAGTCCTAGATGTAGAAATGAATCAGGTAAATAACTATATGTAGCTAATGTTGTTCATTTTCTATCTGAACTGTTCATAAACCCACAAGGCTTAAAAAATATTATGACATGGCTGTTAAAGTTGCTCTTTGTGACTGTTTGTAAGTAGCTTAACGAGCTTACTGGGACAAACTTATATGGTTAGTTACTCATAAGCTAGTTTTTGCCAAACATAATTTGTTCATAAGCTAGCTAGAGTTGTTAAACCTTTTAACTATCTTCTGTTGAGTTTTATATGGCTTTGCATGTCTATCATAAGAGCTTATTGTCTTTATTTAGAGTTGTTTGATACTTGTTTAGATTGTTCTATAAATTATGTGATACTAGTGTGTACGTATATATAAGGATGGATGGATTCAAACCAGGGGAGAAAGAAGAGTATGTGACGTGTCCCCAGTTGTCCACATTCATCATAAATAATGAACGTGAACATTCATGATGAATAATACACTATTCACAACGTTTGCAATTGACCTTTCTATTATATTTATGTATGTAAATTCTATTTGTTTGAGTACATGTGCCAAGAAATGAGAGGGCAAAAGCATGGGACTATAATGATCTTTAACAAACAGGATTAAATATTCCTTTTATTTCTATAGAGACAAGCAAAGGTATTGGGACAACAGATGGCCAAAGAGACCAAATCATGAGTGGGGGCAACGGATTCAAGAAAAATAAATAAAGAAAAAGGGGATATAATTAATTAACACACACACACACATAACCAAATAGAATGCTTTTCTTGGTATATACTTTGTTGGAATTTCAGCAGATTGATATCGATTTAAAACTACAGTGGTATGATTTTTGTTTGTGTGTTACTGATTTGCAGCATCTACGATGTTTCTTTATTTGCTATTCTTGGAACATGGTTAACATGCTATTCTACTTTGGGTTTATCTTGCATATTTTGAGTGTTTAGCATTCTTTCATATAGTTCTTTAAATAAGTTGGTGTTTTTTTTCTTAAATTGAAACTAAAATAAACTCTACCAAACCTATACCAATGCTTATTTTGTATATTCCTTCGTTTATCCAACAATTCTCTTCCTTTTGCCTTTTCCATTATCTAAATATTGTATTGCTTTGATAAGGTTTAGATTTGCTTTCAATCTATGATCATGATCTCTTATCTTTTACCTGATTTGTTAAGGAAATCTGTGTTCCATATGTTCTTCTTCTGTTATGATGACAGATTTTCGAGTTTGTGTGAAGTTATTTTGTGTGTAAGATCTAAATTTATGCGTTAAGAAATAGGACCTCAGACTATATTGTGTTTTTTGAATGTTCAACTGAATTTTCATAAAAGATTATGGGTTGCTATTAAAGTTTGAGAACCAGGATAATCTTTTCTTTTCTTTTGTGAAGTTGCCTTGATTAGAATGGTGAACCTTTCACAAGAAGCAACCAATAAAATAGTTGTTGAGCAACAAGAGAGTCTCCCTCGGATTGTACTATTGGATGTCACACACACATAGATACATATATATACATAGTGAGCTTAGAACACCCGCCCGAAATTGATTTAGAAATTAGTTTCGGGTTGTCCCCGTTTTGGGACTGCTTTTTGGATACTTTACCTCTTTAGGATGTGAGTGTGTATTACATGATTGTTTGTTTAAGAAAGATTCGGTTGTCATTTTCTCTTTGCTTCTCGGGTATATATTCCTATATATACTTGGGAGCTAAGGGGAAATGCTGCCGAATTTTTCTTAAACAAACAATGATGTTATACCCATTCACATGTGAGGTAGCGTATTCAAAAAGTGGGTTTAGAAGCCTACCCTTGGAAATACTCTATCCTTGAAATTGTTCATCGTCCTAACACCTCAACCTTAAACCATAACTTATGTTTTAGTTGCGTGAACTTTAAACCATAACTTATGTTTGAGTTGCGTAAAACCTTAAACCTTAACTTATGTTTTAGAAGTCAAAGGGTGTGAACACTTTTATGCTTGATTTGTATAGTTTTTATCCAAAAAATAGTCTAACTGCTTGGTGATAAAGCAGTACATTATGACGATTGATAAGAGTTGGACGACAATCAGACGTCGTAACTCTAAGGAGTTTTGGACCGGTCTTCAAGCCTTTATGGACATAGCAAAAAGACATGTCAATAGCGATGGCAAAGTGAGATGTCCGTGTAAAAATTGTTTGAACTTTATGTGTCACACACCAGATTTGGTTGAGTCTCACATATATCGGTATGGGTTTCAAGCTGGATATAAGAAGTGGGTTTATCATGGTGAAGTAGATACTCCTTCTCCAATTGTAGCTCCAAGAACCGATGAGATGACTGATGTCATCAATGACCTTATTGGGGAGGCAAATACTAACGAAGAAGATGCAGATGAAGGAACCGAAGAAGGTGGAAGTGGTGTAGACAAGGATTTTGATGAATTGTTTGAGGAGGTGGAGACTGAGTTATACCCAGGTTGTACTTGGTTGTCTTCCTTAAACTTTTTAGCAAAGATGTTGCACATGAAGGTCTTGAATAAATGGACTAATAGTTCATTTGACCAACTTTTGGAGTTTTTGAAATTCGCATTCCCTAAAAGTAAGATCCCGACTTCTTATTATGAAGCTAAGAAGAAAATGAGAAAGATAGGGTTAGGGTACCAGTCAATCCACGTTTGCAAAAATGATTGTTGTCTTTTTTGGAAAGAGAATGAATCGAAGCATTATTGTCCCGTTTGTGGTGAGAGTAGATGGGTTGATAAAAACACAAAGGGGAAAAAGGTTGCCCATAAAGTTTTACGCTACTTTCCTTTGACTCCGAGGCTTAAACGTATGTATGGTTCTAGGCATACTGCAAAAAATATGACTTGGCATGCTAATGGACGATCAACAGAAGTTGGTATGATGAGACACCCGGTTGATGGGAGTGCATGGAAGGATTTTGATACAAAATATCCAGAGTTTGCTGCGGAACCTAGAAATGTTCGTTTAGGTTTGGCTGCTGACGGTTTTAATCCATTCGGCAATATGAGTCTATCTTACAGCATGTGGCCAGTTATATTGACAACATACAACACGCCTCCATGGTTATGTATGAAAGAATCTTCTTTCATGTTGACTTTGTTAATTCCTGGCCCTAAGTCACCTGGGAAAGACATGGATGTGTTTCTGAGGCCTTTGGTGGATGAATTAAAAATGTTGTGGGCCGAGGGAGTTCAAACGAGAGATGCGGTAACAAGTACTGTCTTCACAATGCGTGCTGCACTATTATGGACTATTAACGATTTTCCCGCTCGTAGTAGTTTGTCTGGTTGGAGTGGTCAAGGATATAAAGCATGCCCTACTTGTAACGAAGACACTCCTTCATGTCGGGTACTTGGGAAGACGTCTTATGTTGGTCATAGAAGATTCTTGTCCTCTAACCATCGTTGGAGGAAGAGTAAGTTGTTTGATGGTAAATTTGAGATAAGGCCTCCTCCAAGACGATTGAATAGTGCAGCAATCTTGAAGCAATTGGGTCATGTTCCTATTCGTATTTCGGGAAAACATCCGAGGTTTGGAGGCATGAAAAGAAAACGTGATCCAAAAGAGTTGAATTGGACTAAAAAGAGTATCTTCTTTGAGCTTGAGTATTGGTCTTCTCTTGAACTAAAGCATAATTTGGATGTTATGCATGTAGAGAAAAATATATGCGATAGCTTGTTGGGTACTTTGTTGATGAATGATAAATCCAAAGACACTGCCAACGCAAGAGCTGACTTGAAAGAATGGGGTATTCGGAAAGAGTTGTGGCTTCAAGAGAAAGATAATAAGATTTTTAAACCGCATCCGAGATACTCATTCACAATAGAGGATAGAAGACGATTTTGTCAATTCGTAAAAGGAGTTAAATTACCGGATGGCTTTGGTTCGAACTTTAAGAAGAAGGTGACTGATAATGATACCAACATTACTGGGTTGAAGTCTCATGATTGTCACATCCTTATGCAACGATTGCTTCCATTAGGGGTTCGAGGGCACTTGGATGCGGATATTTCAACCCCAATCTTCGAACTTTGTACCTTCTTTAAACAAATTTGTGCTCGAAAGTTGGTGGTTGAAGATATGAAGAAGGCAGAGGACCAGTTGATCATGATCTTGTGCAAATTGGAGTTAATTTTTCCCCCGGCTTTTTTTGACATAATGATTCATTTGGTTATGCATTTACCAGAGGAAGCTATTCTTGGAGGACCAGTTTACATGCGCTGGATGTACCCTTTTGAGAGATATATGAAGAAACTGAAAAATTATGTCAGGAATAAAGCTAAGCCCGAAGGTTCAATAGCGGAAGGATATGTTGCAGACGAAGCCTTAACATTTTGCTCCATGTACCTTCAGGGTGTACAAACTAAGTTTAATCGCCCTGATAGGAATGCGGATGTTGTCATTCCGAAAAGGCAATTGTCGGTGTTTGGATCACAATGTCGGCCGGCAAGTGCCTCAAGAATCGTATTTCTCGAACTAGCTGATCGAAAAACTGCAGAATGGTTCATACTATACAACTGCCCAGAAATTCAAGTGTACATGGAGTGAGTACATATCTTCCACTCTCCTTACATAAGTTTTGGGTTTTGTAATATCAAGTCTAATTTGTAGATCTTTCTTAAAATACAGTCAATTTAACTCTGAAGTGCAAGGAGGTAATCTTAAACAAGAATTTCCTTCATGGTTCTATATGAAGGTAAAAATATTATATATATATATATGTTAAATAAATTGTAAATTATAGATTATTATTTGAACTTATTATTTTGTTTATATAGATGTGTCGTCTAAGAGAAGAAGGGTCTCCCGAGTGTACTGAAGAGTTGTTATCTTTGGCACATGGTTCGAATATCAATGCACATTCTTACAGTGCCTGCATAGTCAATGGTGTAAGGTTTGTGGTACATAGTCGTGATATCCAACACACCACTCAAAACAGTGGTGTAGCAGTACCAGGAACAGATGGTTTTACATTCTACGGTCAACTCGAAGAGATTATAGAGTTGCGGTATTTGAATGGTTACTCGGTCGTGTTGTTTCGATGTAAATGGTTTAACACCGATCCGACCAAGGGGAGATCTATCACAAAAAACAACATCACGAGTATCAACGTCAATTTTGAATGGTACAAAAACGAACAATTTATTTTTGCTACACAAGCAAAACAAGTGTTCTACATTGAAGATCCGTCTCAAAATCGTAATTGGAGGGTTGTGGAAGATGTTAATCATCGTAAAATTTGGGATTATCCAAGTGTCGATGGTATTAATGAGATTGATGTCGTTCATGACAACAGTTCATCCGATTTTGAGTTGATCGTTGACTTAAGTGAATCTCCATGTATGGATTTAGAAAGACGTGGTGAATCAAGTTTAGTTAATGACATCCCTATTGCACCTGTTGTAGATGATGGAGCTTTCATTGATGATGACGATGATGATGAGGATGATGAGGATGATGAGGATGAGGGCATAGAGTTCACTGAAGATAATGAAAATTTTGTAGCTCAGTATTGTTCTAGTGATGAATCTGATTGAAAATTGAAATAAAGATGCTTTTTTTAATAAAAATGAATTCTGGCAAATAACATGTTTCACTTTCTTTAACAGTTGTTCTATGTGTGGAGGCTGCTATTTTTATACTTACATGAACCTATAGGTTGATCTTCCAGCTTCCAGGATTTGCACCCTTCATATCTATATTGCAGCGCTGCTCAAAACCTTCGTTCAGTCAGCGTTTACGTTCTGTTTGGAGGTACAATTTTAATTAGTTTATGTGTTTTGGTATACTATTAGTTGAATCATGCATTGAATTGTGGGATTGGCAACTGAATCATGCATTTTTGCCTAGTTTTCTTCTATTCCTGAAAATAGTTCATAATTTTACTTATATGTGGAGTAGTTAAAAACTTAAAATGCTCACATTCTGTATGTTGATACTGGAATAAGGGTAAACTTAAAATGCTCACTTCGAAACCCATAATTTTTTCTTCTTCATATGTTGTCAATCATATACAAATCTATCATATTGCGTGCGATAATAAAGTTCTTGCAATTTCCTTTTCATGCCTGTCATGCTTCTCCCATCGAAATCCGCCAATAGCAACTTTTGTCAAACAATTTAGGCTATCAAATACGTTTACACTATGTATGTGTATGTATATATATGTGTATATTCTTGTTTATCAATTCAGTCTCTTTGGCATTTCTTATTCTGGTTTCTTAAATACATGTAGATCTATGATATGCAACAAATTAAAGAACCCATCTTAAACCATCCCTGCCTCTCTTTTTTTTTAATCTTTTTGCAAAACAAGTAATTTATTTCCTGTTCACTATGAAATATTTCTCGTTAAGAGGCTAAAGCTTAAAGCTTTAAAGTTACCACATACCGTAGGAACGAATATGCATTAAAAACAAAGATACTTCAGGGATAGCATTACGTTTAAATACTTCAGCTCTACCAACTACCATAATTCACAAGTGAATCAACATTAGTTTTATAGCTCAAATTAACATCTTTTACATCCTACTAACTCCAATTTCCAATTAAATTCAATCAATTAACATCCACAATTCAAAGTTAAACACATAAAGGAAACTGATAAATTAGATTAGAAATTTAGAAGAATGAACGATAATACAAGTATAAAACAGCAAACCAAGTGTTCTTCATATGTTCACAATTAGATTTGAGTTTTCATAAAGTTGATACTGGAATAGAATAGTTGATGTAGAATTGATGCATGAATGGTGCATGTTCCGTATATAGTTCACTTCATTTGCATTAAACATCAACATGTATGAAAAGTACTATTCATTATCATTCAAGTAATTGATTTGAATTGGCAGTTGAATCATGCATTGAATTGTGGGATTGGCAACCATGTCTAAGGTTGTTGCTCGAGGACACGGTGGAGATGCAGGAGGTGACCCACCTCGTCAACCAAATAAATTGCCGACGTCATGCGAAGCATCATGTAAATCACCTTTTCAAACTTAATCTCCCTCTCTTCTTGTAAATATTTAGAGTAACAACGGATATTTGTTAGACATGACTAAGGGGCTGTTTGATTGGAGCGAACATGACACTTGGTGCGCTCTCTGTTGTCCTTATGCTCACAATTAGATTTGAGTTTTCATAAAGTTGTGCTTATGGATTAATCTATCTGTATAGATTTGGGGAAGGTTTTTACATAGGATTAATCTATCTGTATATATGCTTTATGGGTTTGGTCTGTGCTTGTTCTTTGCTTGGTGACTTGGGTGTATGGGTTTTGTTTTTGCTTATAAAATTTGGCTGCTGTTCTTAAAAGTCTATCTATATATATGCATCGGAAGGATCTGTCTTGCATCTGCTGGTACAAAAGCTCAAGAAATATGCATTTTCATTTTCTTGCTGCTATAAATTGACAACATATACTTTTTCAAACTTGTAGCCAAACAGAAAAAGAAACGAGGTATGAGTAGAAGTCGAAATCTAGAAGTGGCCTTTGAGGCTAATGGGAGTAAGCCATTGCCAATTGAGTTTGATATTAAGATGGAAACATACAAACCGGTCGGGCCTAATGGAAGTAAGTTTACAAGATTTCTCGGAAACATGATTGGCTTACGCATCCCTCCATATTATCGAAGCTGGAGTCATGTTCCTTCCGAGTTTAAGACATCACTAATGAGAAGACTGAGGGTAAATATATATTAAACAAATTAATTATTTATAATTTTTGCATGATTTCTGACATCTTTTCTTTTTAAAGGAATTCTTCATTCTTGACCCGAATGTTCCTGAATGGCCACAAATTATAACCGGCATTGAGCGAGATTGTCAAGATCTCTTTAAGGGTAGGAAGTCAAGGCTCAAAACCCATTTTAAAAAGGTTGGCGGGTACAAAAATGTTGCCAATGCTAGGAGAAATCCACCGGGGCACGTGGACCTTGAAACTTGGGATAAGACTGTGAATCTTTTTGTTGACCCCAAAATCCAAAAACGCTCGAAGACAAATTCAGCAAATAGGAAGCATGTCAAGTATTCAAGTCTTCACGGGTCCTCCTCATATGCTGCCTCACAATACAAGAAGGTAAATTTCTTTGGTAAATAAGCATTTTGTTGATTTTATATACTTGTTGGATAGATTTTATACATGCATTGTGTTCTCGTTAGCTTTTGGAATTTTTAGACCTCAAAAACAAGACCTAATGCTCACTTAGGAAAAGAGCTTATGCATATGCATAAACAAGACCTAGTTGGGGTGCATACAGTAGTTTCAACTACCACTCATATGTTTCAAAACACTCAACTTCCATGCAGCCAAGGTTTCACATCATTCAAAGAAAACCTATCTAGAGATTCTTGGCTCTGTATATATAAGTTACCACATATATATGAAGGGGGGAAAAATGGGAAATTCAAGTAATTACCAGTGGAAGTGATGACTGACTTGATATTTGCATGTTTACAAAGGGCTTCCATGCACTCTTCTTTGCTCATGCCAAAGATTAGACACTTTTCTATAAGATGTTGTACCTACATACATATATACATCACACCACTGAAATAATTATTTTAATCATGATCAACCACATGATTGTATGTATCTGGTAATGAGATCGAGGATGATTTCTTCGACCGTATGACATGTCTTCGAGTGCTTAATCTTTCAGAAACTAACATCAAAGTTCTTCCATCCCTTTCCCATCTATCCAATCTTCGTGAAGTGTTCCTTTCTCGCTGTCCATCTTTGATAAAATTACCATCTTTAGAATCTGCCATAGGATTGGAGGTTCTTGACGTCTCACACTGTGGTTCTTTAGAAGATATAGAAGATATCTCTTTTGAAAGAATGATCCATCTTCAAAAGCTAGATCTTTCAGAAACAAAGATCAAACACCTCCCTGCCCTTCCAAACTCTAGCAGCCTCCGACAGCTCATACTGAAAAACTGCTCCATTTTGCAGAATCTTGAACTAAATTCATCTTTGTTGAATCTTGAGGTGTTAAATCTTGCTGGTATCGCGTCTTTGGCACCAAATGGAGCTGAACACGTGAAGAATATGTGCAATCTTCAGATTCTTGACCTTTCTCACACCCCGCTTGAAGAGTTACCATCCATGTCAAACCTCAATAAGCTCACTCATCTTTCTCTTGCTGGTTGCACACGCTTAAAAACCGTTCCGGATTTTGATGGTCTTAGTAACCTCAAAGTTTTGGATCTGTCAGGATCATCAATCAAGCGTTTACCAAACTTTAGCAGTTCTAACAACCTTCGAGAGCTTCTGCTCAAAGATTGTGTTATGGTGGAAGATGTTCCAGATGTGGACGTTAACGATCTAGTAACGCCTACTTTGAGAATACCTCACAAGATATCTGAATTATGTCATCTTGACTACCTCATATATCGATTTCTTGGCAAAAATTCCCACTTTCTTTATATCTAGTTGCAAACTTTCGATTACTTTACAGTTGATTTTTGGTATGAAATGTTGGCTACTCCCTGTTTCGATTTAAACGATAAAATCTCTTTACTGTTTGCTATCGTGTTCTTGGGTTTTGGGTATAGGACAAGTGACGATCCATGTATGTCCAGCAAATTTGTTGTGTATCCAATTTTGGTAAATAAGCATTTTGTTGTGTATCCAATTTTGTTGCAGAAAGATCCAGAAACACAGGAACCACAAGGTTCGATTGCTAATTTTTATGATATGCATCATAGGCCAAGTGGATGGGTAAATGATCTTGCTAAAGCCGATCATGTAAGTAATTGTTTTAAGATCTACTAACACAATATATACACACACACACACACACACACAAATTAGTGATTCTATTATTGATTATATTTCTTAAAAAATATAGGAAGCGATGCTTGGAGAGCAAGCGGCACAAATGCAACAGCATGGTTCAAGCTCATCTGGTTCAACCTCATCTAGTATTGTTTTAAAGGAGAAAGAAATTGTGACTAAAGTACTTGGGGAACGTCGCGGTCACAATCCAGGGATTGGACGAAAGTTGAAGCGTCCGGCTTTTTCGGCCTTATTTGGACCGCCCACGCCACCGCCACCTCCGCCACCACCACACCCTGATGTGATGAAGAATTTCGTTGAGGCAATAACCGCTTTAGTCCAACACAATCAACAAATGTATAACACGCCTCCAGGCAGCCAGTTTCCCCCACCTCCCGTTATAGACATACAAGCATTGATTGCGCCACTTATGCCAGGACAACCATCACAGCCCCCGCCGCAACAGCCACCATCGCATCCGCCATCGCAGTCAGGTAGTGATGATGAGGACACCATGAGTGACTCATCCGCCGTTTAGATATCCATGTAGTGATATTTTTGAGACATTAACGCTTCTTTTATGTTCTCAGTTATGGAGTCTGACTTTCAAATGTTGTGTGTTATGATGTGGACACCATGAGTGACTCATCTGCCATTTAGATATTCATGTAGTGATATTTTTGAGACCTTAATGCTTCTTTTATGTTCATAATTACGGAGTCCAACTTTCAAATATTGTGTTATGGATTTCGTATTGTATTGTGGTTTTTAAATGTTTGGTTATAAAAGAATAGCAGGTCATTTAATAAAAATGTACAAGAAATAATAATTAAATTTTTTTTTTAAAAATTTCTCTATAGCAACGATATATAGTTACTTTAGATAAAAAATTAAAAAATTATTTTTAACCTATAGCAACGACATATAGTTACTCTAAATAAAAATTGAAAAAATATTTTTAACCTATAGCAACGACATATGGTTGTGTTAAGTAAATAATTAAATTTTAAAAATTATTTTTATTATTTCTCTATAGCTACGACAGTTCGTTGCTGTAGAAAATTCAATATAATTTTTTTATTTTTTTCCTATAGCAACGACATATTGTCGCTGTAGAAAATTCAATATAATTTTTTTATTTTTGCCTATAGCAACGACAAATCGTCTCTGTAGAAAATATAATATAATTTAATATAATTTAATTTTTTTTTCTTTTACCAACAATATGTCGTCACTATAGAAACTTTTTGCAACGGGGCAATAGTGACGAAAGCTACAGCGACGACAGTCGTCGCAAATACTCTACTGCAACAAATTTTTTATCTTTAGTGACGACTTATGTCGTTGCAATAGGTCAAAATTCTTGTAGTGAATATATATATATATATATATATATATATATATATATATATATAGAGGAAAGTTCAAATGTGAACCACTTTTTGGTTGTGAACGTGAGGACAACCGAGAGCGCGACACGTGGCGGCTTTAAGTGTGATCCCCCTCTTTAATTCAATGCCCTCCCATGAATTGCGCCTAGTCATCCGCCGTGGAACTGACGTGGCGCCTAGTCAACCGCCATGTGTCGCACTCTCGGTTGTCCTCACGTTCACAACCAAAAAGTGGTTCACATTTGAACCCACCCCTATATATATATATATATATCATAAATTGATTTCTAAATCCAATTTATATGGGTCTTATAATTAGCTTTCATAAAAATTGTTAAACAATGCCTAAATTATTACGTAACGTTTACTGGATATCTTAAGTAAAGTTGATTGTGTTTTATTTATCATCTTTTATGCCTTTCGTAGTGTAGAATAAGATGTCATTTATAATGCGCCTACAAGTAAAAAATTACCCTCATTTACTTTTTTTTTGAAGAGCAAGCATGCTAGGAAAAGAGTTTCGGCAAAGCCATTACTCCCACCAAGCAAACGCAAAATAAAATTTATCATGTAATATTTCAATTGGCATGATGGTAAGCGTGTTAAACCCGGTAAGCATTTACCAAATAATTGTTTTTTTCTTCTTACTAACTAAGTAAGATTCTCAATCATTGTTATACATCCTACCGGTAAAATTCATGGTCATTGTCAATGATCAAGCAATAAGACATGTGATATCGTAAAAGCTTTCTAAAATCGGAAAATTTCACACATTACATCATGCTTTCTCAACTTTGTAAACATTTTGAAGAATATATTACATAGAAGATTTATCTAAAATTTATAACTTTATCGAGTTTAAAGAATATATTTCAGATATATGTGGCAAAACGAACGATAAAAAAGGTTGAGAAAAAAAATCTTTTATCTTTTTAATCTTTTTTTTTTATTTTGAAAATTACAACATTAATTAGATGATTAAAATATTTTTTATATATTTAATAAATTATATATTTTTTTTTCTAAACATTCAATATGAGGATTTTTTATTGGTAACAATATTATCTTTCTTTGTCACACACACATGACAGGGTGGGTTTCAAAATTGAAGAATTTCATTTTTTGTTCACACTTCTATTTTAGAGCATACGTTGAAACAAAAAGAATTCCTTAAAATCTCCATGGGATGAAGTTTCTCTACCTTTGTTCATAAATTTATTGAAAGAAAAGTAAGTGGTCATTTATCAAGCTCTTAGAGCATCCATAACGAGGTTTTTTACAAGAACTTTTATTATAGGACAGAGGCTTTTGTTTAGTTACAAGTTCTTGTGGAGTTATATTTAGTTTCTTACTTTCTTGAGTTGATAATGACGTAAGATGAAAAAAATATGGCAAGTGGGGTTCTTAGATATTCACCATCAGAGCATCCACAATGGAGTTTCTTCTTGAGGTTCTTGTTAAGGTTTTTACAAAAATCTTCACTGTGGTATAGAAGTTCTTGTTCAATCACATGTTCTTATTGGAATTCATGTATTTGAATAGGAACTCGGGTTCTTGCCTACTTTCTTTTTCTGTTATTGTTTTATTTATTATTCTTGTTATTTCTTAAACATTTTTTTATGGGATAATTTCATCTATGTCCTTCAAAACTTTTTATGGGATAATTTCACAATGGAGTTTCATCTATGTCCTTCAAAACATTTTTTTATGGGGTTCTTAGATATTATTCTTGTTATTTCTTAAACTCCACTCAATGTTGTTGTTTATTGCTGTTGTGGGGAGGTGGAGTGGGGGCAGTGAAGGTGGAGGTGGAGTTAGGTAGGGGAGGTGGAGGAGATAAAATGGTGAAGAAGAAGTAATTTGGGGTTAAGGGTATAATAGTAATATCATTTCATGTGAGTTTTTAGAAAAAAAAATTCAATTTAAATATAATGTTTTGTATTTTTTAAATAATTAAAGTTGAGATAAGGATATATACGTGAATTTTAGAAGTTTAGAAGGACATATACGTAGTTTCAAACTTTACAATAATATATACGTAATATAAAAAGTTTTGAAGGACATAGATGAAATTATCCCTTTTTTTATTTAATAAATCTATAATAGAGAAAAGTTCAAATGTGAACCACTTTTTGGTTGTGAACGTGAGGACAGCCGAGAGCGCGACACGTGGCGACTTTGAGTGTGGTCCCCTCTTTAATTCAATGCCCATGAATCGCGCCTAGTCATCCGCCGTGGACCTGACATGGTGCCTAGTCATCCGCCACGTGTCGCACTCTCGGTTGTCCTCACGTTCACAATCAAAAAGTGGTTCACATTTGAACCCACCCCATCTATAATATATATATATATATATATATTTAATTGATTAAAGAGTATTATAAAATAATTCATTATTTTGTTTTGTTTTCCTTTTCCTTGTAAACTTTTATACAAATTTGATCGAATCGAGATTACGAGTAATCTGTATTAATATTGATGTAGTGCATACAGGTGAAACAAAACTAAACACGTTGATTCTACGAATACTCATGTTCAGTTTCTTTTAAAGCTTGTTGATTCAACGAATACCAAGCTTCAGGCTTCAAGTTTTTGAATTCTATCAATAATCCAAAAGTTGGGAGGAAAAACGAAAAGTTGGTGAATTGATAATCTGACCATCCAAATTACAAGACATGTCCATACATAATAGAACCAAAATGAGCTGGTCTGACAAAAGCAACGGGCCAAACACATCATGCCCAAAATAAAAGCCCAAAAGAACAAAAAACACAAAAACGTCCAAAAAAATAGCTTAAACAGTGTTTTTTGGGGTTCAAAAGTTTGTTAGGCCCCTATGGGTTTTAACGACAATGTGCTCTATGTTCCAAGCTTCAATTCGATGGGTGGACCATCCAAAACGGACAAAGTTATGCCCTTTCAAAATCGGCCTTGTTTGGCATCCCGATCATGGTCCTCTAAAAACTTCAAGGCCATTTTCTCCACGTCTCGGCCCACATCAAATATAAACTATTTAGTTGTACTTTTTCTTAAGATTCATATTTTTATAATGTTACACCTTTTTTTAATTATAGTATAAACTTATATTTATGTTTTAACTCTTTTTTGTTAACAAAATATATAAATTAAAATTATTGTAAATGAAAATCAATATATTATATCTGAATTTTTTAATGTATATGTTAAAATTTGTTTAATAATTTATAAATAAAAATATATCATAAATAAGAAAAATAAAATGAGATTTTTGTAAGAACCTCCACTGTGGAGTTTTAATAAAGTTCTTAGATTATTGAGATGACAATGATGTGATAGGAAAAAATATGGCAAGAGAGGTTCTTAAAGGTTCCACCAGTATGATGCTCTTACCGAGTAAGTTCTTCCTAAGTGCGGTGTACCTTACAAAATGAATTTGACAATAACCAAAAATGTTACCTAAGAAATTAACATCGTAAGACTCAAGATTTTTTCAAATACTTGTTTACCCGATGAAATACGCCTAGTAACAATCAATTTTGATGGCTGACAACGTTACATTAGTGGAAGAGGTAACTTCTGTCGACAAAAACTTACCTGATAAACATAGTAAAGATTTTATTTTATAATTAAGAATAAAATTATAGAATAGACACTTAATTTAAAACAAATTAGATTAGATTAAATATCAAAACGAACTAAATATAAAATTATCTTAAATGCTATTACAGTGATCGAAAGCTGAAATGATCGAATCCTGTATATCTCAATAATATCATAGTTTGGATTCTTTTAGGGTGTTGTTAAATAGACCTCCTTTGACTCTTCTTCCTCTCACATAAATATAGACCCCCTTGTATTGGGTCCCGCCTGTATACTCACATATATGACCCATTGACCTTACAAGGGGTCCATTTATAATTCCCCTTCTTTTATAATTTTCCACCAATAATTAAATTGGATTGCATTTTCCATGGAACCTAAAAGTCAAAGTCAACATCTTATGGGGTTGTCGTCCATTTCAATTATTTTCAATTCTTTATCTTTATAAAAAGTAATACAAGCCATACAATCAAATCTACACTGTCACACTGTAGATTGATTGGCACTATTGAAAGGTTAAGATGCATCCGATTTATTTAGTTATTTAATATATGTATATTAATAAGTGATTTATTGTTAAAATATTAATTAGAGTTTTATCGAAAGCCTTTAACTCATCAATCCAATCCGCTAACAATTCAATTAAGCTATCAATCTACCAAACTGTCGAACCATGAAAAGTTGTGAAGGTTGTGAAGAACGTGAGAAGCGTAAGAGATGATTATTAATGGGGGTTGCTATTCCTACCCCATTCACTCACATAAATTCACCGGGCCCTACCACTGGGTCCCAGAGGTGTACTCACACCACCAACTCTCACCCCCTTGTAAGGCTACCTGCACCCAACCCAATCAACCCACTCAACCCACTCACTTTTTTAATGCCACATCAGCTGCCACATCAGCTTTTGGTCAACCCTCTCTTTACCCTCCCATAACCCTCTACAACACACACCCAACCCTCCCAACCCACTCGCTTTTCAATTTATTTTATTTATTTCATTTATTTTAATGCCACATCGCGTAATCGACGAATCCCGACGGACCGGCACCTCCCGAACCACCGCCACCTCTCGAATCACTTCCTCGTGAACCACCTCGCGAACCACCGGCACCACGTGAACCTCTTCCTCGTACCGACGTGTTTGGATTTATGGTTGTTTTGTGTAAGAAATTTGGTTGGAGGATGAAGAAATTTGTGTAATTTGGTGGATGATTGAATTTGTGTAATTTGGAGGATGAAGAAATTTGGTTGGGTATGTGTATATGTTGTGTATGGAGGGTATATATATATAGAAGGTATTAAATGAAAAAGAAAAAAAAGAAAATATATATATATATATACACGTTGGGAGAGAGCCGTTTGACAACGGCTCTCCCAACCCGGTTCCACTCCCAACCCGCCGGTTTACATGATTGCGCACCCAAACCAATTCAAGCCGCCGGGCTCGGCGGCTAAGCCCGCTGCCAACCCCCATATCCAGTGCGTGTAGCCTAAGGGGGTGAGGATAGAATCCACCTTATTAATGTTTTGATGCATATTAATATGAGATGCATCGAGATGCACCAAACATCGTTCATGGGTAGGCTTGAGATTAAAAAAAAGATTACGAATTTTTAAACGCTTATTATGTTAACTCAACTTCTTAGATGATCTTTCGCATCACATTTGGACTTTCCTCTATATATATATATATATATATATATATAGAGGGAGGTTCAAATGTAAACTCTATATTTCGTGTAAACTATGTAAACCCATCGTGGCCCTTGATCAAAAAAATCAAAGGAGGATATGGATTCATAGAAAATATGGAAATGTGAAATATATGGTAAGTCAATGATTATGGAAATATGAAAATGTGAAATATGGAAACGTTTTTTAAAATCAATGGTGTGGATTGGTTTACATAGTTTACACGAAATATAGAGTTTACATTTGAACCTCCCTCTATATATATATATATATATATATATATATAGAGGAAGTATCCGTTGCAAACCACCTAGATTGTGCAAACTATACAAACCTAATCTTAACCATTGATTTTCTATTTATTTCCATTGATTTTGTGTATCCCTAATTTTTAGGCTAAGCAGTTATTGCGGTCCGTATCGGAAATATCGGTCCGAACCTTGAAATGATATATCGGTTATAGCGGTGAGATATCGGTAAAAAATTATGGTCATAAATTTATATATATATATATATATATATATATCAATAGAGGGAAGTTCATTTAGAAACCAAAAAAAGAGTAAAAACTTACAAACCGATGGTTTTTCGGTTTAAATCAAGGAAAACTCTTCGTAAAGTTATTTATTATGATGCAAATGTTTTATATAATTTATTTTTTAATGAAATTGTTTCATATTTTGGTGTTTTTTATATAAAATTGAAAAGGTTTCATACATTTTTCTATGCTTATGAAACTATTCTATGTATTTTCTTTAATCCTATGAAACCTTGTTATTTTTACAAAAAAGAACATCAAAAAATGAATTATATGAAACATTTGCATCATATTAAACAACTCTACGAAAAGTTTTCGTTGATTTAAGCTATGAAACCATGAGTTTCTACGGTTTTTACTCTTTTTTTGGTTTCTAAATGAACTTGACTCTATATATCAATAATAAGTATTAAATAATAGGCTAAATGGCTAATATAGATCAAGTCAAAACAATTAAACCCACACAAGCAACATAGTCTAATACATCAGCAACAAAAAAATTGAATTTCTTTTGGTTGAATTTAAGGCAGCAGCAGCAGCAGTAGAAGTCGAACACAGTAGCAGCAGAGTAGAAGTCGAACACGGTAGCAGCAAGTAGAATTTCTTTGGTCGGCTCCTCTTGTTGATTTAATTTTTGACCGTTGTTGACATAAATGATCTAGTTTTTCCTTTTTGGTAGGCTGATTTAATTTAGTCTATTAAGTTGGCCCAATCCAGTTTTGCCTTTTTGGTAGGCTGATTTAATTTAGTTTATAAAGTTGGCCAAATCTTCCAAAAACCCAAAAGAAGTTAGCCTAAAAGAAGTTACATGATATATCGGTATCTCAGACCGATATATCGTTGGCTCATATCGCCAAATATCGGTCATATCGGCTGAGAAAATCGGGACCGAGATTTTGACCGAGATTTGGGGACCGAGATATTTTTTTGGGCCGAGATCCGAGATATCGCCGAGATATCACTGAGATCTCGCGATTTTAACTGCTTAGTTTTTAGGCAGTTTTTTTTTTTCCAAATGTGGTTGAGAGAATTTAGGAACTTAATTAATCTACACAATGTATATGTGTGATTGAGATTGGTTTGTATAGTTTGTACAAACTATCCGGTTTACAACGGATACGACCCAACAAATGGATGTGCCATGGAACATGGATGATGTTTATAGATACTTATATGAATCTATCAATCCAAAGACTGATTTGGATGAAAAGATAATGCTAATAGGCCGGAATCTAATTAGGCACAGTTAACACGGTCGACTGCGGAAGTCGCGGTCGGGGCCTTGATTTGGAATCGTGCTTATCGTGGTGAGATAACGATGCAATAGTGGTAAAAAAATGGGTTCATAAATTAAATATGAATATATAGGGGCGAAAGATCGTGTAGCTGACTTAACACGAGACACGAGAAACTTGAGAAGGGAAACAAAGCGCTTGATCACTTTTTGCTTAAGCCCATCTATGAATCGTGTTTGATATAGGGATTGATGATGTGCATCGACCCATTCTAATATGCATTCACTGGTTGAAAACCACTTCTCACGCTTTTCATGTTAACTCAACTTCTACCATAACCTAACTCTATCTATATATCTATATATGTATATAACAATATATATTTTATGCCTAATACATATCAACTATCAAGTCAAACCATATATACTAACTGTAGCTCAAAATCACACCACAGCAGTTTAGGAGCATCTATTAAGATAAAATCAATAGCTAAAAGTAGTAGTTAAACAAAGTCAACAAAAAAGTGGTTAAAAATTCCTTAAGTTTTTAAATGGAGCTAAATAGTATCAGGAACACCTATCAATAAAAAGTAGGTAGCTAAAAACGGTTGTTAAAACAAAGAAAAAAAAAAAGCAGGGTGCGTTTGGTACAGAGAATGGAATTGCAGAGAAATAATTACAGAGAATGGAATTGCAGAGAAAGAGAATTGGTCTGAAGAATTGGAATTCATTTTCCTGTTTGGTAGGACAGAGAATTCAGTAGAGAATTGTAACATAAAATCATTTCTCTTGTTTGGTTACACAGAGATTTCTACAGAGAATTGTACCAACATTTTCAGCAAAAAAACTAAACAAGTGCTAAAAACATCGAACATTCACCGCAAAAATCATTATGAAGTTTTTTTTTGACACCTTATTGCATCTATTGGACAGCTTATTGAAAAAGCTTATTGCAACTATTGGAACAAAATAAATCTGAGTTTTATCCAATAATTCATAGAAAAGAAATATTTAACATAACCATGGATTGCCATCCAGCAGTTTTATCAAATAAACAATATAACAAATTTTCTATAACAAAATGTAAAACAAAATAAACATAATAAAACATTTATATAAAGAATTAGTAGGAATTTGAAGCTAATGATGATTCAAATACGTGTCAAGGTGGGAAGGATTGATGAACTTTTTGGCTATTTTTTAATAAAAACAAGCAGCCATATGCATAATATATAAGCTGCAGAGAGAGAAAGAAGGATGCACAGCAACAGAGAGAGAGATGTAAAGACAGTCGATGCAGAGAGAGACGACGACCAACGGTGGTCGAACAACGGTAGCAGCGGTAGTCGAACGGCAATAGCAACGGCGTATGGTGATTGAACAGTGGTGGTAGAAGGGTTAAACCCTAGCCAACCCAACGATAGAGAGAGACGCAAAGAAGGAGGCGTCTTTTTAATTTTGCAATTCTCCGTGTTACCTATTCAATTCTCCAAGGAAACCAATTTTTTCATTTCCGACTAATTCTCCCCCAAAAATAGAGAATTCCAAATACAAAGGAACTCAATTCTCGAGAATTCACAATTCTCCGTGTCCTCAATTCTCAGACCTACCAAACAAGGGAATCAATTTCCATTTCCATTTCTCTCCTCTCAATTATCTCTACCAAACACCCAAGTTCTGAATCAATTAAGCCCAAAATGTCTTACATATTTAATGGGACATGGATTCCATTGTGCCCCTTGGTTCTACACTGCCATTGCATCATGCAATCAATTGAATTTATACCACAATGTACATGGTTTTACATCCTATACTTATATTTTCATTTTCATTGCAACTAATCATTCCAGATATACAACTACATTTTTACACATGCATATTGAGAGTTGAATGTTATTTATTATAAACCAACACAAATATAATTTATAAACAATCACATATAGATGAAAAATAGACCTTATTGATTCAAATATCGACGTCGTTAAGATCAGAAGAAGCTTTGTTTATGAAGATTGATCTCATTCTTATATTGTGACAAATTTGCCCATTAACCATTGGTCGGCATGTTCGTCGATCCTAAGACTGCCTTCCGAGATAGTGGAGACTTGTGTCTGGCTGTCCTGTGATATCACGTCAGATGCTTTGAAGCTCAAGTCCGGGCTCCTTGACACCTCGTTGACTATTGGTGGCTGAACAGGGATTTTACCATCGAGCATTTTGACCACGGATGACATTGGCGGCCTAAGGGTGGGAGATGGATTGGTGCATAGTAGAGCCATGTTCAACATCCTCATTGCCTCTTCTTTCGAGTATTTTGGACCAAGACCAGAGTCCACAAGTTCCAAAAGACTCCCTTGCCCTTCTAGGACACGTGCCTCGAAAACCAAAATATAAGTTATTAGTTATGGATAAGGTTCTAAATGACGTGAGGCGTGGCGGCCAAGCCTTAAGCCTTAGGAGCCATGGCGTTTTCCAAGTAGTGATTTATAGCGTCAAATTTCTAATTCATATATATAATATTATATATAAAAACATATGTTTTATATTGTTACTCATTGACTCAATACTAATAAGCAAGTTAAATTAAGTTATATATTAAAAACTAGCAAATAAGAAATTAAAATCATAAAAAAAAAAATCAAATATCGCATTATGGAAAATGCGCATTAGGTCATGGTGTGCCACGAGTTTAACGTGGTGTAAGACACAAGCCTTATGCCCTGGCGCGCCATGGCGGCTGCATGACAAGTTTTTTAGAAAAGTGCTTATGGCCGTGTTTGGTAGCAATGACTCAGACACATGAAGATGTTAGGATATGTGGAAGCTTATTGAGTTCTCTCGACAAGATCTAAGATACACCTGTATATATACATATATATGCAAAGGATCGTGTGAGAAGTTGAGTCGAGAATCCTGAGAGAAGTGGCTCTGAACCTCAAGCCCACCCATGAACCACGCTTGATACGAGGATTAATCTGGTATATCTTTTGCATGTTATCTCGGTGCATCTTATTCTAATGTGCATCCAACAGAAGATAATCACTTCTCATGCTTCTCATGTTAACTCAAAATCTCACTGGAACCCAACCCTATACACAACACACACACACGGTGAGGGCGCCTTAGAGGGTGGCGTGTGTGTATATATATATAGACACACACACACATATAGGTGGAGGATCAAATGTGAATGCTAACTATTTAAGAGAATAAGAAAATGTATAAATCACATGTGATTTTACAATTCTCAGAAAAGAGAGAATGGTTTCAACTTACCCGGTCAAGAAGGTTGACAAACTCTGTTGGCCTGTAATTTGTAATACTTTTCCCGCTCACAATCTCTAATGCAACAACTCCAAAGCTGTAAACATCTGCTTTATCTGTTAAGTACCCACTCATTGCATATTCTGGAGCCATATACCCTCTACAAAATTCACACCATAATCATCTCAGATTTCAACCAATCTAAGCTAATATACACAATATACGAAAGACGAGATATAAAATTCAAAAGATGAAATCTCACATTGTTCCAGCAACTCGTGTGCTGATATGAGTTTTTCTCTTCTTCGTCCAGCTTTGCTAGACCAAAGTCTGATATCTTAGCATTAAGACCCCTGTCCAGAAGCACATTGGAGGCCTTTATGTCTCTATGAACTATTTTCAACCTTGATTCCTCATGGAGATAGGCTAAGCCTTGTGCTATTCCCATACATATCCTTTTTCTTGTGGGCCAGTCCAGATTAAGCTTCTGGTCCTCACGACCTATATAGAATGGCAGATTGTAACTTCACCTTCAATAGATATACAACAAGTAAATGGTGGCATGGTGAAGTATTTACCAAAAAGGGCTCGTGCGAGGCTATTATTTTCCAGGTATTCATATACCAGCAACAACTCCTTTCCTTCAATGCAACAGCCATAAAGTTTAACAAGGTTTGGATGCTGCAAAGCCGATATCATGCCTATCTCGGTCACAAATTCACGGTTCCCCTGTTTTGATCTGGCGGAGAGTTGCTTAACTGCAATCTCAGAACCATCAGAGAGTACACCCTACAAATGAAAAAGGAAACTTTCCTATAAGCACCTCCAATACAAAAGTAAACAAAAACTCACATCTAGACATATAATTATTAGAGTATATTATTAAGGGAAGTTCTGTTATTTTATTTACTCTCTAATTTTAGCCTTTAGATTTTGTTCCTTTTTTCCTAACTCACTTTGTAATTATGTTTTGCAGTGCCCTGAAACCTCTACGGAGTTAAGGAAGAGGGCGTATTGTTTGTCCAAAATCGAATGGTCCTGGGTTCGAACCTGGGCGCTCGCATAGCGACAACTGCTGAGTGAGACAGGTATGCCCCCACGTTGCGGAATTGGTAGACGATTGTGGGTCGGTCAGGTCGCCGGTATCAACCTTTTGTCCAAACCAGTCTATGGTTATGTTCCTTTTTTGTTGCTTTGTGAGCTAATGAAACCCTATCTGCCTCTTGGCATTGTTTTTTCCTTACATCATCTTTCGTTCTACGTATGTGATAAATCTTGTAGGATAGCTATGCATAATGTCTGCGAGAAAGTACCATATAAACTGGTCCAAAGCCTCCTTCACCAATCTTATTTGCAGAATCAATGTTATTAGTGGCAGATTTGATTTGTCGCAGACTAAAATAACCCGTTTGTAATTGAAGTGCTCGAAGCTCTGTGACAAAGATAATGGTTAAAAGCAGCTAGAAGCCTAGACTTCAAAACTATAAATGTAAGAGCCACCTAATAATACTCGATCTCTTATGTACTGTTCATACCTTTATCTTCTTTGTCTCCTCCTAGATAACCTTTCCTCCTTAGTACAACTAAAATTAGCACAATAACTGAGCAGCAACCAATCACAATTCCAGCTAGAGCTCCAGCAGGAAGTCCTCCTGTACTAACATCATAGTCTGCAAGTAAAGCAATAAGTAGGTTTAATAGGTGAGAGCACATTGAAAATGGAACAGATGATAGAAAAATTAATGTACTAACTTGGTGTTATTGCAATGGCAGATATAAGAGGTCCATGTACATCTCGGTTTGGAATTCCAATAGTCCCCTTCCCTGCCCAGTACAAGTGAATCTCTAGCGTGCTACCATTAACATAAACATCATCAAACTCTATGAAGGTGCCCTTGTGAGCACCATTAGCTGATTCCATGACATTGAAGTCTTTTATCTTCGGAACCCCCTACATGAAAAACCAAATCAAGATTGTAACTAAGTCTCCAACTGAAATAAATACAATCTAAACAAAAATGGTACGTCACTTACTTGAATTAATACATCAAAATAGCGCCTTCCCAGACTACTAAATGTCATGTCATCAGAATAACTTATTTCAGCAAAGTGGAGCCTCACATTGTAACTCCCCTTCCGCAAACACAGTCCATAGTACCGTAATGAAACGGGAGAAAGGCGAGCTGTTTTATATACATCACCACCTGTCACATTCATTGTGTTTGCAATAAATAGAGCATCATCGTTGAACAAGGAAACACCATTGCTGCTATAAGCCCATCTCTCTGAAACAGAATAAAAGAAAGATTCCTGGCTGGTCGAATCTTCTTCATATTCATTTCCTTTGAAAAAAGTTTTAGGTCCACCACAGTTAATAAATAAAGAATGACCTGCAATGTAAGATGCATTTGTGAAAATTTACAAATGGATATAAGGATTAATCAAAAGAAGTGTTTATTTTGTTACACTTACGGTCGGGGTTTCTGCTGCAAGTAAGTTGGTCTTTCAAACACCAAGCATCTCTATAAGATCAATCCATGTTAGATCACATCATTCTATACAGTTGAAAGTATGTATGTGTAGGTTGGTGATGGGACGTACGTGGTGTTTGAAGCTGAAGATGAAAGGGTTGAAAGTAAATTCCTGTGGTAAAGGTACCGGTAATAAGCGAACATAAAAAGTAATGTGATACACACTCGATGAAAACAGAAGGAAAATGACATTGAAACTGAATGATTAATGGTTTCCAGAAATTCGAGAAGATAGGGTCTTCCCTAGGCTCATGCCAAAAACAGTGTTTGTGAATCATATGCCCTTTCCCCTTCCCCCTTTACCCTTTTTGCTAGAATACTCCCTATTCCAAAATTGCACCTTCCCCTATTGACTATTGCTGTTACATCCTTATTAAAACAACTACCCCTTTACTTCTTCTAGGCATCGTAACTATTATATAGCATGCTTCCAGGGTATATCATAATGCTCTAATAAAGGATAGGATTGAAGGAAAAAAAAACTTACAAGCTCGTAAACCGGCAATTCACTGATGGAGAGTATATAAAATTGTTGTAAGATAAATCACTGCAAGGAAATAGTGGCAACTTTTATAGCTCCAACCCCAAAATATATACATGTGAAAGAACTCTCATAATCTCCTAATATATATAAGAGATCACAGTGATAAAGTAATCTCTACTGATAAAATCACCGTTAATGAAGACGTGTAGCATAAAAAATAATAACCAAGGGGAATTACTTACATCTTTCTATACAACCTTTCTGCACCGTCAAATATCCATCCAGGAACCTGTCCGGATAGTGAGTTGTTATTCAGAAACCTACATCCACATGTAATATATCTCAAGTTTTACCAAAAAATCCAAATAGGCAAGGAATGTAAAAAAATTTGCATGTGTAAGATCTTTCAAAGTAGTTGCACACATGGTGTCAAAGCTTAGTGTCTGAAGTAGATCAGGTATTGGACCATTCAGCCTGTTGAAGCTCAGATCCCTGCAAAAGAAACAATTCAAGTGAAGATTTCCTTAAGCTTAAATATATAAAAATGTGGATCATGCAAAATCAATAGATAAACTTGGTAAAAGGTGTATGTATTATTGTATGAAATACGATTACAATCAAGGGTATATATAAGAGAAATATTTACACTCTAAACCCTCTAGATTAAATATATACAAATGTAACTTAATTGTCTAACATTCCCCCGCAAGCTAAGGCCGGGGAGCGACCTGTAGCTTGGACCGTAATAAGAGGAACCGTTGTGATGGTAGCGGCTTGGTGAACACGTCTGCAATCTGATCATCTGTAGATATAAACTGAATGGAAAGCTTTCGTTGGGCAACCATTTCTCGAACAAAGTGAAAGTCAACTTCAACATGCTTGGTACGGGCATGAAAGACAGGATTAGCGGAAAGATACGTAGCACCGAGATTATCACACCATAAGGTAGGAATTGACTTCACAGGAACCCGAAGTTCACGCAGCAATGTTTGGAGCCATGTGAGCTCAGCAACAGTATCAGCTAGAGCCTTGTATTCAGACTCTGTTGACGACCGAGAGACAGTCCGTTGTTTTCGTGCTGACCATGATACAAGGTTTGAACCAAGATAGATAGCATATCCCCCAGTGGATCGACGGTCGTCGGGGCAACCAGCCCAGTCAGCATCAGAGAAACCAGTCAGGGAATTGTAAGCAGAATCGGTGTAGGCATGAAGGATTGTGCCTGAATCATGCAGGATTCGTAAACCATAGTCAGCAGTGCCCTGTAAGTAACGAAGAATGCGTTTGACGGCCGTCCAGTGATTTTCAGTGGGGGAGTGCATGAACTGACAGACTTTGTTGACCGCAAAAGTAATGTCCGGACGAGACAATGTGACGTACTGAAGGGCACCCACAATTTGGCGATACTTGACTGGATCAGCAAGTGTAGCACTATCACCAAGAGCAAGATTAGCATTAGTCGTCATAGGCGATGAAACCGGTTTGGCATTAGACAGGCCCGCACGTTGCAAGAGTTCAAGGATGTATTTCCTTTGTGATAGGATCATATCATGACCTTGACTCGCTACTTCAATCCCAAGAAAATAAGACAAACGACCCATATCTTGAACAGCAAAAGATTGGCTAAGACGTTGTACCACGTTGTCAATAGCCTCTGGGTTGTTGCCTGTCAGTATAATGTCATCAACATAGACAAGCATGTACAAAATGGTGCCCCTGTCAGAGTAAATAAACAAGGAAGGGTCCGTTTTAGATCCCTGAAAACCAAGAGAATGCAGAACAGTAGAAAGTCGATGAAACCACGCTCTAGGGGCTTGCTTTAATCCATATAAGGATTTGTGAAGTAGGCACACATGATCAGGTTTGGCCGGGTCAACGAATCCCGGTGGTTGTTGCAAATAGACTGTCTCGTTAAGATCACCATGAAGGAAGGCATTTTGTACATCAAGTTGCCTTAGGGACCATTTTTGTGTTACGGCCAGAGATAAAACAACACGTATGGTGGTCGATTTGACCACGGGGCTAAATGTCTCCTGATAATCGATGCCCGGTTGTTGTCGGAACCCTCTGGCAACAAGTCGTGCCTTGTAGCGTTTTATCGCCCCTGTTTGGTCCCTTTTGAGTTTGTATACCCACTTGGAATCAACCACATTTGAATTTGGAACACGCGGTACTAATGTCCAAGTACCATTCCGCATCAGCGCCGAATACTCTTCAGCCATGGCATTACGCCACTGAGGATACCTGTTAGCAATGGTAAAGCTGGTAGGTTTAGTGTCAGGTGAAGGATGTTGGGTATGGTATGAGGAGGCATTGTAAGGTTGAGTTTTTTTGGGATTGGGGCGTAGGTTGGGTGGTCGGGTACGGGTAGGTTGTGCGGTGGTAGAGGAGGGGGGTGGGCTAGGTTGAGGTGGTGGTTCGGTGGTGGTTTGGTCTGTAGGGGCAGGCTGAGATAATGGTTTGGTGGCCTTGGAACGGCGGTGATAGGTATGAACAAGGGGTGGTTGAGTTGTAGGTGGGTCATTAGGTAGGGTGGTGGTAGGTGTTGTTTCTTGTGGGACGGATTGAGCAGTAGGTCCTGCAGAGGGTGAATAGGTGGGTGGTAGGTCAGTATTGGGATAGGTAGAGACGTAGGGATTTGGAGAGGTTGGAGTAGGAGTAGGAGGGGATGGAATATTTATTTGGAAAGGAAAAGATTGTTCATTAAATCGAACATGGCGGGCCACATAGATACGATCAGACTGTGGATCGTAACATCGATAACCATGGTGGGTGGTGCTGTAACCAAGGAACACACAAGGTGTAGAACGGAAGTCCATTTTGTGTTTATTGTATGGACGGAGATGAGGGTAGCATTGGCATCCAAAAACCCGAAGAAAGGAAAAATCGGGTTTGTGCTTGAACACATGTTCAAAAGGTGAGGTGTTTGAGTTGGTTCTAGATGGCATTCGATTAATGAGATAGACAGCGGTGTCAAAAGCAAAATGCCAAAACCGTTGTGGAACATGAGATTGAGCGAGCAAAGTAAGGCCGGTTTCAACAACATGTCGATGTCGTCGTTCAACAAACCCATTTTGCTCGCTTGTATGTGGACATGAAAGGCGATGGGTGATGCCGAGAGGAGAGAAGAATTGGGAGAGATTCCGAAACTCGCCTCCCCAATCGGTTTGGACAGATTTGAGTTTGGTGTGAAAATGTCTTTCGACCATCGCAAGGAACCGTTTGAAAGTGGCATACACATCAGACTTTAGTTTTAATGGAAAAATCCACATAAATCTGGAGTAATGATCAACACATAGTAGAAAATAATTGTGACCATCAAAAGAAGGAACAGGAGCCGGGCCCCATACATCACAAAAAACTAAATCCAAAATGTGCGAACTTTTATAAGTAGATGGTAACAAATGAAGTTTAGACGATTTTCCAATAGAACATGAATCACAAAAAACACTAGAACATTTATTTTGTAAAGGTAAACTATATGTAGACAACATGAACTTCAAAAGCTGTGGATGTGGATGTCCAAGTCTTTGGTGCCATGTAGTGGAAGAAGCACGAGCGGTGGAAAAAGACATTTTCTGAACAGGTTGAGTCTGAGGAAGACGAAAGGAGTAGAGACCACCGTTACTTGGACCCATGAGGAGAATAGTGTGTGTAAACTTGTCCTTCACAACAAAGAAAGTAGAGTGAAATTCAAAATACACATGATTATCAAGACAAAATTTTTGGACAGAAAGCAGGTTTTGTTTTATGTCAGGTACGTGTAAGATGTCTTTAAGGGAAAAGGTTTTGTTTGGTGAATAAAGGTGTGAGGAACCAATGTGTAGGATGGGTAAACCCTTACCATTGCCAACATGAAGGTTGTCCTCACCGTAGTAGGCCTCCGAGTTATCGAAGCTAGACAGGTCCGGTGCAACATGATGGCTAGAGCCGGTATCCGGAAGCCAACCTTGTGATCGATATTCTGTAAAGTTGGCAGAGGGAGGCTGTCGCGTCCTCATAGTGGCAGGATCACGATTAGGGCAATGAGACGGAATGTGGCCAATCCCACACCTGTTACAGGAGCCAAAAACAGTGTTTTGATTAGAAGCCCAACTAAATTGATTACGGTTACCTCCTCCTTGACCTCTATTGTAGTTTCCTCGTCCACGTCTAGAACCACGACCACGGCTATTCCCAGATCTATTTGTGTAAAAGGCCTGTGCAGGTTGTGTGTTGACAGGCTGAACTTGAAGACCAAGTTGTGACAAAAGTTGCTGAATAGCTTGAAGTTGATCCGGTTGAGGAGTGGACGTGGTGGCAGTAGGAACCGCTGAGTTGCGGTTGTTCGTGACTGCCGTGAATGCCTGAGGCAGAGAGACTTCAGTCGGAAACTTCTTGATCATGTAGTCATGGTCGGAAAGCAAACCATGAAGTTCTGCAAAGGCAGTTGGAAACTGGCGACCAAGGAGTGTTGATTTCAGCCCATTGTATTCTTCTCTAAGGCCTGAGATAACGAGCATCACCAGATCTTTTTCTTTCATTGGTTCGCCTATATTGGCTAAAGCATCGGCATATTCCTGAGCCCTAGTCAGGTACGCGGGGGAGGTTTCATCAGGCTTCATCTCTAGTTTAAGAAGTTGAGTTTTTAGGGTGTATTCCCTTGATGAGGTGTGGGGGGCATAGGCACGTTCAAGGGACAACCAAAGATCACGAGAGGTAATTCCTTGAACGTGTTGGAATGATGCCTCGGAGATTGTAGAGGTAATCAGCATCCGTACGTGTGCATCATTGGAAACCCATGCCGTGTAGTTAGGGTTTGATTGTGGTGGCGGTACTGCAGTTGCGGCTTCTTTTTCAGATGATGACGGTCCTGGGATAGTCATCGGTGGACATGGAATGGTGCCATCAACGTAGCCGAACAGATTGTTTGTGACAAGGAATGGTTGAATCATTGCCTTCCAATAGCCATAGTTGTTTGGCGATAAAGTGAAGCCAAACTTGTGAGAGTTGTGAGTGGTTTTCTCGACTGGAGTGAAGGCTACAACGGTTGTCATCGGTGTTGCGATTCGCTGGAAAAAGAAAAGGAAAAGGAAAAAAAAATATATTTTTTTACTGTTCACGGTACTGTTCACGCCGGAGCACTGTTCACGCCGGAGTTACTGTTCACGGGAGCACTGTTCACGCGAAAAGTGTGACGGCTGCTATTAGGGTTTTGGGAGCGGCGGCTGTTAGGGTTTTGGAGGCAGCGGCTCTGATACCAAGATAAACTTGGTAAAAGGTGTATGTATTATTGTATGAAATACGATTACAATCAAGGGTATATATAAGAGAAATATTTACACTCTAAACCCTCTAGATTAAATATATACAAATGTAACTTAATTGTCTAACATCAATAAAACATAATTGCGCCTCAAATAAACAGATAAAGAAAATATTGAAGTCTACTCAAGTTAACAAGACATAGGGAGAAGCTCCAAATGCTCAGAAGATGAAGTTAATGGCACCCAAATGAATCATTGGGAAACCAATGAACAAGTGCAAAGGTATATAAGCAAAAAGCGACATGTTAATAGCACTTAACAAGCAATGGATGACAACAAAAAGTTCAACAATCATATCCCCATGCAAGGGGAAAATGCATAGCGGGACATAGTACTACACTGCTGGACTAAATAGTTTACAGCTCCTCCTCACTACCCCTGTAATATCCCAACAGAAGAAACAAGATAGAATTGTTTATAGACATTAAAACCAAAAAAATCCAATCAGTAACAAACAAGTAAGCTTTTAAATTTGTCATTGTTTCCTTCTTTGGGTTGGCAATAAGTTTATCTCAACAGTTTTAGTTCACAAAGAAAAGAGCATCTAGTTTGTAGGTTCTTTTGCCACCATGCGAACTGGTCCTGAAAACTTGCTTAATCTTTCATTATCGAAGCGTGAAACTATTCATGAAAATTCCATATTTATAGGTAAACTATAGACAGAAGCACAAACTCAGAAGACCAATGTTCTTTGTCTTAACATGAATAGTAGCAACTGACTTACAAGTTTCTCATCTCACTCATCTGTCCTATGTAGTCTGGTATTGGGCCAGTAAGCAAACAATTTCTCAGGCTCCTGCAGCAAAATTATTTATCACACACTTACCATGTCAACTTTCTGTACAAATTTAACTCATTACTGTAGCACTTTTATTCACATGACTATGGAATCAACTCACAATGTAGACAATACTGTCATGTTTCGCAGATTAGGAAATCTCATACGCAACGATCCAGCTAAATCAGATATCATCCTGACAACCATATTGCATATATAAATGAGTTCAAGGCTCAAATCTATACCACCCATTTATTGACCAAAAACTCAACAAAAACAAGTGGTGACTAAATAATATGCTCACAATTCGGACAAGTTTGTCAACAGAGATATTGTAGAAGGAATTGGTCCCTCCATTGATGTTCCTTGCAAGTCACTACATGATAAATTATACATGATAAAAAAATTTAGAAGTTAAACCTTCAACAGACTGTAGAGCCTTGTCCAGTTCCCAATAAAATCAGGTATTCTCCCAGATAATGTACTCCCACCTATCCAACTGCAAGAAGTGTATAAAAGATGGAGTAATTTGATAAATTTATTGGATATATCACTACTTGCTGGATCAAAGAAAACAAAGCAAAGATCTTTCGGCTTACAATTTTTCTAAATTAGTAAGATTGCCAAACGAGATCGGTATGGTTCCAGTAAAGTTGGCTCCAGAAGCAACGCTGAAAGAAAAACCGTTTATTGTGAGCAACACAGAGATGTAAGCATTATAAAAGAACTACCAATAGAAGAGATAATATATCAACTCCATGGCATGAAATTGTACACTTAAAAACATGTATCATCTTTAAAGTGCATAGATCTTTAACCTGAATAAACAAACAAACGATAGTGGAACGCTTATATAAGAAAATTGACAAAACTAAGGGGCCATTTACTAAACGCTTTACCCGGTAAGTGCTTACTGGCTCACTTTACCTTATCGGATGAACATGATGTTGGTGATCTTAGTGTCATCAGCCATTTGGGGTAATTATGATTGCTTGAGATCGATTAAGGTGTGTTAGAATGTAATTATTGTACAGCTAGTTGTTTAGGCCCATGGGCTTTAGGGTTTCTCTTTTGTTTAGGGTTTCTTGCCTATATATAGTCTTGTATTCTCCTTTTGTAAATCATCAAAATATATATACACTTCTCCATTAACATGGTATCAGAGCCCTAGGGTTTTCTGGCGGCATTAGGGTTTTCCGGCGACTGTGAACAGTGTTTCCGGCGACTGTGAACAGTGTTTCCGGCGAGTGAACAGTGTTTCCGCGAGTGAACAGTGTTTCCGGCGAGTGAACAATGTTTCCGGCGTGTGAACAGTGTTTCCGGTGACGCTTTTTTGGTTCGTTTTTTTCCTGGCTTAATTCGAGTTTCTGGTTCGTTTTTCTTTTTGGCACCCTGTGAGTGCGTTGTTAATTGTCGACCCTTGTTTGTCGTCTTGTTTGTCGCACCTTGTGAGTGCATTATTCGTTTTTCTTTTCTGGATTGATTCGTGATGACCGGAGAAGACAGATTCTACCAGCAACAACGGTCCACGTGTACCCGAGATGCTTCCGGTTGGTATTCGACTCATCGACAACAAGCTTAATGGCTCCAACTTTTTCGAGTGGAGTAAGACTATTCGTATCTATCTTCGAAGCATGGGAAAGGCTTCTCATCTCAAGTCTGAGCCTCCTAAAGGTAACGATTCTGATTCATGGTTGCAAACTGATGCTCGTCTGTACTTACAGATCATCAATACGATTGAGCCTTCTGTTTCATCCTTAGTTAGTCACTGTGAATATGTGAAAGACCTTATGGAGTATCTTGAATTTCTATACTCTGGACAAAGTAACATCTCTCGGATTTACACCGTGTGTAAGTCTTTTCATCGTGGAGAACAACAGGACCGATCACTTACTAATTACGTCATGGAGTTCAAGAAAGTTTATGAGGAGCTTAACTCTCTTCTTCCGTTAAGTGCTGATGTCAAAGCTATGCAGGCTCAGAGGGAACAAGTAGCCGTTATCAGTTTCCTGACTGGTTTGCGACCAGAATACGACTCTATCAGATCTCAGTTCTTGAGTGAATCTGCTATTCCTTCTCTTCAGGAAACTTTTGCTCGTGTTCTTCGGAACGAGAGTACTCAGCCCTCTCCAAACCCGGAACACAATAGTGCTTTGTTTAGTCGAGGGGGATTCCGTGGTGGCTTCCGAGGGGGATTCCGTGGTGGCTTCCGAGGGGGATCTCGTGGAGGACATAGAGGGGGCACTAGAGGTGGCCACACTAACCGAACAACCGAGCCACGGGCCACTATTCCCGATTCTGATGTTGTTGAATGTTACTACTGTCATGAGCTCGGTCACACCAAACGAACATGCAAGAAGCTTTTGGCCCGATATCCGAGGGGCTCGTCGGCACACGTTGCCTCTACATCAGATGATACTGTTACTATTCCGGCAGAAGAATATGCACGACTTTTGGGGAATGAACATTCCACTGCACCTACTGCTGCATTTGCCGAGACAGGTAACTCTAGTACATGCCTATTATCTTCTGCCTCCAAATGGGTCATTGATTCAGGTGCTTCAGACCACATGACAGGTAATCCCACTCTCTTCTCTACCTTTAATAAACACATGTCCCCATCTCATGTCACAATTGCTGATGGGTCTGCCTCATCTGTTCTTGGGTCTGGCACTGTTGAACTTACCCCATCTGTCTCATTGTCTTATGTGTTGAGCCTACCTAAATTCTCTTTCAATTTATTATCGGTCAGTAGAATTACTCGTACTTTAAACTGTAGTGTTAAATTCTTTCCTGATTTTTGTGTCTTTAAGGATCTGTTGACGAAGAAGATTATTGGTAGAGGACGGGAAGCTGACGGCCTATATATATTTGAACATCAACCATCTCGCTCTTTGGCTTCCTCCAACCCATCGTCTCCGCTTGAAGTTCATTGTCGATTAGGCCATCCGTCTCTGCAGAATTTGAAGAAGTTGTGTCCTGAGTTTTCTTCTTTATCGTCTCTACTGTGTGAGTCTTGTCAGTTTTCCAAACATCAGCGTATTTATTTAAGTCCTAGAGTCTGTAATAAGCGTGCCTCGTCCCCATTTGCGTTAGTCCATTCTGATGTTTGGGGACCATGTCCTGTTACTTCAAAACTTGGATTTAAGTATTTTGTTACATTTGTTGATGATTACTCTCGCACCACTTGGATTTATTTTATGAAAAAATCGTTCTGAAGTGTTTACACATTTTTGTTCACTCAACGCTGAGATTAAAACACAGTTTAAGGTCTCCATTCAAACTCTTCGTAGTGACAATGCGAAAGAATATTTTTCTCAAACGTTTCAGTCATATATGCTTCAGAATGGTATTCTTCATGAGTCTTCCTGTGTTGACACACCAGCCCAAAATGGAGTTGCGGAACGAAAGAACCGTCATCTCTTAGAGGTGGCACGAGCCTTGTTATTCCACATGACTGTTCCTAAACCATTCTGGGCTGATGCTGTTGCTACGGCTTGTTTTCTCATCAACCGAATGCCGTCTGTCGTTTTAGACGGACAAAGTCCTTTCTCGGTGTTGTTTCCTACAAAGCCATTGTTTCCTATAGATCCGAAGATCTTTGGTAGTACCTGTTTTGTTCGTGATACCCAACCACACATAACTAAGTTGGATCCAAAGTCCTTGAAATGTGTCTTTCTTGGTTATTCTAGGCTTCAAAAGGGGTATAGGTGTTTTTCTCCCACGCTTAATCGCTACATTGTATCTCGAGACGTTACATTCCATGAGAATGTACCATTCTTTCCTGTGTCCACTTCATACAGCCTAGGAGATAGTGATGACTTGTTGATATATGCCATACCACTTCCCGAGTCTCCTACCCCATCCGACTCCACACCGTCTCAAGAGCCTCCTAAACCACCGATAGTTCATGTATATAATAGGCGGCAGCGACCTACATCAGATCCCGAGCCTATACCAGCTTCGTCTTCGTCTGCAGATCTGCCTACTGGTGCTCCCATTGCCTCCAATAGTCCACCACCTTCAGATACACATGATCCCGATCTTGATGTTCCCATTGCTCTTCGGAAGGGTAAGCGTTCATGTACTTATCCTATTTCTTCAGTTGTCTCTTATGATAAACTCTCTTCACGCTCCCGTTCTTTTATTTCTACACTCGATTCTATATCTGTTCCTAAAACGGTTGGTGAAGCTCTGGCCCATTCTGGATGGCGGGATGCTATGCTTGATGAGATCAATGCTCTCGATCATAATGATACATGGGATTTGGTAGAGTTACCTGCGGGCAAAAAGGCAATTGGTTGTAAATGGGTGTTCACCGTGAAAGTTAATCCGGATGGATCTGTGGCTCGTTTGAAAGCTCGGTTGGTAGCAAAAGGATATGCTCAGACTTATGGGGTCGACTATTCTGAGACATTTTCTCCTGTGGCTAAAGTAACTTCTATTCGCCTGTTTATTTCATTAGCCGGCACTTATGATTGGGTACTACACCAATTGGATGTGAAAAATGCTTTTTTTGCATGGAGATTTACACAAGGAGGTTTATATGGAGCAACCACCTGGGTTTGTTGCTCAGGGGGAGTCTGGTAGAGTATGCAGACTGCGTAAATCATTGTATGGTTTAAAGCAATCCCCCCGTGCTTGGTTTGGACGGTTTAATGCAGTAGTGACTGAGTTTGGCCTACGAAGGAGTTCTTTTGATCATTCTGTGTTTTTTACTTCATCGTCGTCTGGATGTATTCTGTTAGTGGTGTATGTTGATGATATTGTGATTACTTGGAGTGATAGGACCGGGATCATGAAATTGAAAGGTTTTCTTGCATCTCGGTTTCAAACAAAGGACTTAGGCCCTTTAAAATACTTCTTGGGAATTGAAGTATCTCGCACTCGGAAGGGGATCTGTTTGTCCCAACGGAAATATTGTATGGATGTATTGAATGATTCCGGGATGATTGAAACAAAACCGTGTGAGGCCCCGATGATTCCAAATATGAAGTTGAATGTAGAAGATGGAGATCTACTTGAGGATCCTAGAAAATATAGAAGAATTGTGGGAAAGCTGAACTACCTGACCATTACACGTCCTGGCATCGCCTTTCCGGTCAGTGTTGTGAGTCAGTTTATGTCATCTCCACGAACTCCACATTGGGAGGCTGTTAGACATATATTGAAGTACTTGAAGGGTGCTCCTGGGCTTGGTATTCTTTATCAAAACCACAATCATCATGTCATTGAAGGGTTTACAGATGCTGATTATGATGGGGATCCTACAAACAGGCGGTCTACGACAGGCTATTGTGTGTTTGTTGGAGGGAATCTAGTTTCATGGAAAAGTAAGAAGCAAAATGTCGTTTCCCGGTCAAGTGCTGAATCCGAATACAGGGCTATGGCCCAAACTACTTGTGAGTTGATATGGTTACGTAACCTGCTAGGTGAACTCGGCTTTGCTCAATCCAAACCGATGGACCTATATTGTGATAATGAGGCGGCTATCCACATTGCAAACAATCATGTGTTCCATGAAAGAACAAAGCATATCGAAATAGACTGCCATTTTACGCGTGAGAAGATAGAAGATGGAACCATCTCGACTTCCTTTGTTCGAACAGGCAGTCAACTGGCTGATGTCTTTACCAAAGCTTTGCCTGGTTCGCGAGTCTCTTCTATTTGTAACAAGCTGGGCATGATTAACATCTATGCTCCAGCTTGAGGGGGAGTGTTAGAATGTAATTATTGTACAGCTAGTTGTTTAGGCCCATGGGCTTTAGGGTTTCTCTTTTGTTTAGGGTTTCTTGCCTATATATAGTCTTGTATTCTCCCTTTGTAAATCATCAAAATATATATACACTTCTCCATTAACATGGTATCAGAGCCCTAGGGTTTTCTGGCGGCATTAGGGTTTTCCGGCGACTGTGAACAGTGTTTCCGGCGACTGTGAACAGTGTTTCCGGCGAGTGAACAATTGCGAAGTGTGGAGTGCACACTCAAAAATGTTGCCCCTATCACCTTAGATCGCCAAAAAGGCGGAGGGTCAAGGGGTTGTGTCCCCTTGAGGGGTTCTAGGGGCAGCACCCCCGAGCGGGATTCCAAGGGACAAAGCCCCTTGGCTGTGGTGCCTTGGATTTTATGAAGAGTTTAACTTAGTGAAAATTTTACCAAATATCAGCTATCTAAAGTTTGCACCATGCAATCAGTCTAAAGTTTGGAGTTTGTACCATGCTAAGTCCTTAACTCTGAACACAGAGTCATAGATATGGATTGTGGAACCAAAAATTATGTGCAGAGAGTTGAACTATGTAGAGTCTGTAACACCCGGAATTGTGGGAATATTAGAGACAACTTGGATTATCTGGAAAAGGCTTGAAAAGCGAAGAATTGGTGCTAGACCGTGCACTAAAAAGGATGACGGTAACCGGCCGAGAAAGATTGGCGATCAAGTGTTCGATAAATGACATGAAACTTCAAAAGAGAGCTTAAATCAGCAGCCGGGGGGACTTGAAGTCCCGGGGCAACCCTCGGGGGCTGCTAGGTAGCGCGCGAGACTTGAAGTCCCGGGGCAACCCTCGGTGGCTGCTGACCTTGTTAGAATCAGGTTGCGCGCGAGACTTGAAGTCTCGGGGCAACCCTCGGGGACGTGCAGCAAACATAAAAAGGGGATTTTCAGCATTGAGTTTGATAGCTACGAATTCTTTCTCAAAGAGAGCAACAAATACACCATCTTGGGCGATTTTTGGTTGGAGAAATCATCAAGGAGAACAACGATAACGATTGGAGAGTGAATTCCACACCGAAATCACCATCAAGCTAGTTAGAACTTCAAGTTCATCATCATCTTCTCCACCTCTCGCAACCTCAAATCACCATTGTTGCAAGTGTTCTCCATTCTAGGGTTTGTTCAATATTTGGCTAGGTAAGCTTATCTAAACCATTTTAGGTTGGTTAATCTATGTGTAAGAGTTATGAAACTAACCTAGGGTTCAATTTACTTGATTTTAGGTTCGTGCTCGTTATTTGACCTAATCTTGGAATTTGGGGGGTTTTTGTCACAAAACCCTAAGGTGAGTTGTTAAAACCTTTTTGTTAAAACTGAGAGCACATCATTTTGATGACTTCTATGCCTTGCTTGGTCTTGTGGTTGAAAGTGAATGTGGTATAAATTGTTTATCATGTCTAGTTGAGAATATTCGTGATATGTATGAGGTGTATGCTCGTATGAATAACTTGGATAGTGTTGTTCCTTATATGAGATGAATATATCGTATGCTACATCGTAATGTGCTAAACCTACGGGTTGTTTGACAAATGTAACTATATGAAAAGCACCAAATGGTACATGACATTGTGTTTTGGAAAATGGAATGGTTATCCGAAACGTGGCTTACGCTAAACGATAAAAAGGGCTTGAGACCCTCGATACACACCTCTGTGATGATGCTATGCTAAATTCAGTGTCGAGGTTTTTGTGTGTGATTGATATGGACTAGATGCTATGCTAAATCCAGTATCTAGGTCTTATGTGGAAATGATATGGATGTGACGCGATGCTAAATTCCGTCTCACGATCCTATACGATAATAACATGGACGAACCAACGCAATGTGTCCACACCAAACAGTCGCGGGTGTGTACCTATGTCGCCGGCCTTCGGGTGGCTCCGAAGTGCGCGGGCCTCTGATGATGTCGCCATGCTAAATCCGGGGCATCGAGGTGTTTGGAATTAGATAATGTCGGGGCATTGGTTGGTGGAAATGGGTCGCTCCCATTGTTTCCAAAGATAATAATAAACCGGTTTAATATGTTAATCATATGGTTAGTATAATCGTGTAATACTCGCATGCCTTTATGTACCTTATGCGCATGCTATTAATTGTACAACTCACTAGGCTCCTTTAGCCTAACACTTGCTTGGTGTCGATGTGTTTCTCAGGTACTCGGGACGTTGTCCCCCAAGTAGGCGTCGGTATAGAGTGAGCTTGGGGGAACTTTGGAGATACCGGTCTACTAAGACCGCGAGACTTACCGTAAAGCGATAACCCTTTTGTAGTCTCCTTCTTAGACAGAACTAGACTAGTTTGGTTATTGTATTTCTCCTTTGATTACCAACATTGTAATGAAATGTACATTACTTATACCCCTGTTTTTGGGATGAGCTCACGCTTTGGCGTATTTTGTATACCATCTTCGTTGAAATGAAGGTCTTTGTTCGCCCTGGTTTTTAGGGTGTTACAAGTTGGTATCAGAGCTTTAGTTTAAGCGAACTAGGTAGTCACTATAGTATGCCTAGACTTAAACTTAGCAAACTAGTAAATACGACACATACCTTGGGTAGAACCTTAGGTGGGGAGAGCAATAGGATTACGAATTCCCGTTTATTCAAAGTTGTGGTGATGGTAACGAGAATGCTTATGTATGATTAGTTCATAAATCACTTAGCTACTGATCTATGAATGTGTTGTACGCGAGTGTTTGAGTAACTGTTATTATGAGGATGATGAATGTTGAGATTCGTAAAATAGTCTATTCTTATCCTATTCTCGTGCATTGTGTATGACAGATTTGTATGGCGAACACCCGTAGTCAAACGGGCGCCGCGAGAGGACCACCCGACCAAACCGCTTCAACCGCCGACCAACGTGTACGGGTCGAGACGGTTGAGAGCCCACCGAGACTCCAAGTGCTAGGTGGAGGACCGGAGCACGTACCAAGGACCAACCTTGAGGATCCAAATCCGGTCCTAACCGAGGTGACCCCGGAGATGCGGATGCTAGATAACGTCATGAAGGCCGTGAACGAGGCCATGAGCAAACAACAAGAGTCCTTCATGAAAATGTTGGAGGACCGTGACACTAGCAACCGTCGTCATGAGACGGTGGGAGAGAACGCCGCTACGGCGTCGGGAGATGCGGAGGTGGTGGTGGTCACCGAGGAGACCCGAAATACCGGGGGCAAGGCAAAAGAGAAGGCACAAGCTAAGGGGTGCTCCTACAAGAATTTCTTGGGATGTAAGCCACCGGAGTTCCGTGGGTGTAGCGACCCGGTCGTTTGCATGTATTGGCTCAGCGAGATGGAGATGGCCTTTGAGGCTAGCGAGTGCGACTCTTCTCAACGAGTCAAGTTCGCATCCCACCTTCTTAAGGGCGAGGCCCTCACTTGGTGGAACTTGACCCGCTCTTCCCTCACGCCGGAGGTGTACGCTAGGCTCCCGTGGGCCGAATTCAAGAAGAAGATGCTCGAGAAATACTGTAGCGAGCGAGCCCTTGACAAGATCGAGGACGAATTCCGAGGACTGAAGAAAGGCAACAACCCCATTTCCTTTTACGCAAAGGATTTTTTGGAGAAGCTTGGGATGGTGGAGCACTTGGCTCCCGATGAGAAGGCGAAGATCAAGGCCTACTCTCGTGGGTTACCGGCCGAGATAAGATCGGCGGTTAGGATCGCAAGGGTCACCACCCTACATGAGGCGATCGAAGAGTCTATGCGGATCGAGGATGACATCACCCAAGCCCGGGTGGAAGGCTACCAAGCCGGGCAAAAGAGGAGATTTGAGGAGGCCGCCATGTCGGCCCGATCGAGCAAGACTTTCCATGACGGGAAACGAGGTGGAAACCGGAACGAAGTGAAGTGGTGCAACCGATGCCGAAGTAAGCATTACGGGCCGTGTCGGCGTGACTTCCCCACGAACCCCATTTCTTGTGGGAAGTGCGGGAGGAAGGGTCATGCGACCCAAGATTGTGCGGCCCGAGTGCCGGTGTGCTATGATTGCAAGGAGCCGGGACATTATCGGGATGCTTGCCCGAAATTCAAGAAGGCGCCTACCGGAGGATCGAGTGGATCCGTGGCAAAAGGAGAGGCCCCGCCGAGAGTGACTAGCCGGGCATTTCAGATGACGGCCGGAGAGGCGAGGGAGGCATCCGATCTTGTATCGGGTACGTTTCTCGTTAACTCCATACCTGCGCTTGTCCTTTTTGATACGGGCGCCGAGCGCTCATTTGTGCATGACACTCTAGCTAAGAAATTCACTATGCCTACCACTCCCTTATCTGATGCGTTAGTCGTAGAAGTAGCGGGCGGATTCCTTGTGACCGTTCAAGATTGCTTTGAGGGGTGCACTGTAGAGTTAGATGGACAACCTTTCTCCTCTACCCTCATACCCATGAATGTCGGTAGTTTCGACGTAGTGCTAGGAATCGATTGGTTGCGCGCACACGACGCCAACATAGGTTGCGGCAAGAAGATGGTCACGTTACCGGCGCCTAGCGGAAAGTTGATTTCCGTGTACGGGGATAAGAAGAAGGGCGCCTACACGACCATCTCGATGGTTAAGGCAAGGAAGTGCCTAGCCAAGGGATGCACCTCCTTTTTAGCTTACGTCATCGATACTAAGTTAGAGAAGAAAGAGCTCGCCGATGTGAATGTGGTGCGGGAGTTTCCGGACTCTTTCCGGAAGATTTGCCCGGATTACCACCGGAACGCCAAGTGGAGTTTCACATTGACCTTACACCCGGAGCGGCCCCGATCGCACGCGCTCCATACCGATTGGCTCCGACCGAAATGAAAGAAATGATGACGCAATTGCAAGAGCTCTCCGAGAAGGGATTCATTCGCCCGAGTTCGTCACCGTGGGGAGCACCGGTCCTTTTCGTCAAAAAGAAGGACGGCTCCATGAGAATGTGCATCGACTATCGTGAACTAAACAAGAGAACGGTAAAGAACAAATACCCCTTACCTCGGATCGACGACCTCTTCGATCAACTTCAAGGTGCCGGATGTTTCTCGAAGATCGACCTACGATCCGGATATCACCAAGTTCGGGTGAAAGAGGACGATGTACCAAAGACCGCCTTCCGGACGAGATACGGGCACTACGAGTTCTTGGTGATGCCGTTCGGTTTAACCAACGCACCGGCGGTATTCATGGACTTGATGAACCGAGTGTGTAGACCCTTCTTAGATAAGTCGGTCATAGTCTTTATCGACGATATCTTAGTCTACTCCAAGGATGAGGCCGAACATGAACGACACTTACGAGAGGTGTTGAGCGTGCTTAGAGACGAGAAATTGTACGCCAAATTCTCCAAGTGCGAATTTTGGCTCCACGAGGTACAATTTCTAGGCCATGTGGTGTCACGAGACGGGATCAAAGTGGATCCGGCGAAGATCGAGGCCATGATGAGTTGGAAGTCGCCAACGAACCCGTCAGAAATAAGAAGCTTCTTAGGCTTAGCGGGTTACTACCGGAGGTTTATCCAAGACTTCTCGAAGATTGCTTCGTCGCTCACGGTGCTAACGAAGAAGAACGCCAAGTTTCTATGGACCGACAAGCAAGAAGAGGCCTTTCAGACACTCAAGAAGAAGTTATGCCAAGCGCCGATTTTGTCATTACCGGACGGGACGGAAGACTTCGTGGTCTATAGCGACGCGTCCAAGATGGGACTCGGGTGCGTGCTCATGCAACGAGGCAAGGTGATCTCCTACGCCTCTCGACAGTTGAAGGACCATGAAAGGAATTACCCCCGGTGCACGATTTGGAACTAGCGGCGGTGGTGTTTGCTTTAAAATTGTGGCGACACTACCTTTACGGGACCAAGTGTACACTATACACCGATCATAAGAGCCTCCAACACATCTTCGATCAAAAGGAGCTCAACATGCGACAAAGGAGATGGCTCGAGCTATTAAAGGACTATGACTGCGATTTATTGTACCACCCCGGTAAGGCGAACGTAGTCGCCGACGCCTTGAGCCGTAAGAACTATGGCGATAGCGTTGGTGTGACCCTTAACCGGATTAGTGTGGTGTCGAGCTTGATGGACCGGATCAAGACGAGTCAAGCGGAAGCCCTTCGAGAAGAAAACCTCAAGGATGAGGTGATGGTGAAACAAAAAGAGTTGTTGACCGAAGATAGCCGCGGGCTTAAACTGTTTCAAGGCCGAGTTTGGGTACCAAAGCTTGGTGGCAACCGGGAATTACTCTTGGACGACGCTCACAAGTCCAAGTACTCCATACACCCCGGGAGCACCAAGATGTACCGAGATTTGAAGATGAACTATTGGTGGCTGGTCATGAAACTTGATGTGGCTAGCTACGTCGAGAAGTGTGTCACATGCCTTCAAGTCAAGGCGGAACACCAAAGGCCCTATGGGAGTTTGCAACCTTTGGACATCCCGGAATGGAAGTGGGAGCATATTACCATGGACTTCGTGACCAAACTACCAAGAACATTAAGGGGTCACGACACCGTTTGGGTGATCGTGGACCGACTCACGAAGAGTGCTCATTTTCTCGAGATGCGTGAAACCCTACCCATGGACCAATTGGCCAAACTCTACATAAAAGAGATCGTGAGGAGGCACGGTGTACCATTATCGATTGTCTCGGATAGAGATAGCCGATTTACTTCCCAGTTTTGGCATGGATTACAAGAGGGCTTGGGTACGAAACTCAAGTTGAGCACCGCTTACCACCCTCAAACCGACGGACAAAGCGAACGGACGATTCAGACGCTAGAGGATATGTTGCGGTCGTGCGTGATCGACTTCGGGGGAAATTGGGATACACACCTACCATTGGTGGAATTTGCCTACAACAACAGTTACCATTCTAGCATCGGGATGGCACCGTTCGAGGCACTATACGGACGGAAATGTAGGACACCGACGTGTTGGTTGGAGGCGGGTGAAAAGCAATTTGCGGGACCCGAGATCATACAAGAGACGGCGGATAAAGTAAAGGGCATTCGCGAACGCTTGAAAGCCGCCCAAGACCGACAAAAGAGTTACGCCGACAAGAAACGTCGCCCCATAGATTTCCAAGTGGGAGAGCGCGTGATGTTGAAAGTGTCCCCTTGGAAAGGTATCTTACGGTTTGGGAAACGGGGGAAACTTAGCCCGCGTTTCCTAGGACCGTTTACCATTTTGGAAAAAGTTGGACAACAAGCTTATCGGTTAGAGCTACCGCCCGAAATGGATGGGATACATCCCACCTTTCACGTGTGTTATTTGCGGAAATGCCTAGCCGAAGAAGAAAGCGTCATCCCTTTATCGGAGATTCGAGTTGACACCGGTAACCGATGTATAGAAGAACCGGAAGCCATCTTAGAGAGAAAGACGAAGAAGCTACGCCATAAGGAAGTGACGATGGTTAAGGTTCAATGGAAGCACCACCGAGGTGCTAACGTTACGTGGGAGGCGGAGGAAGACATGAAACGAAGATACCCACTTTTGTTCGGGTATGAGTAGTAATTTCGGGGACGAAATTCTCTCTAGGTGGGGAGGATTGTAACACCCGGAATTGTGGGAATATTAGAGACAACTTGGATTATCTGGAAAAGGCTTGAAAAGCGAAGAATTGGTGCTAGACCGTGCACTAAAAAGGATGACGGTAACCGGCCGAGAAAGATTGGCGATCAAGTGTTCGATAAATGACATGAAACTTCAAAAGAGAGCTTAAATCAGCAGCCGGGGGACTTGAAGTCCCGGGGCAACCCTCGGGGGCTGCTAGGTAGCGCGCGAGACTTGAAGTCCCGGGGCAACCCTCGGGGGCTGCTAGGTAGCGCGCGAGACTTGAAGTCCCGGGGCAACCCTCGGTGGCTGCTGACCTTGTTAGAATCAGGTTGCGCGCGAGACTTGAAGTCTCGGGGCAACCCTCGGGGACGTGCAGCAAACATAAAAAGGGGATTTTCAGCATTGAGTTTGATAGCTACGAATTCTTTCTCAAAGAGAGCAACAAATACACCATCTTGGGCGATTTTTGGTTGGAGAAATCATCAAGGAGAACAACGATAACGATTGGAGAGTGAATTCCACACCGAAATCACCATCAAGCTAGTTAGAACTTCAAGTTCATCATCATCTTCTCCACCTCTCGCAACCTCAAATCACCATTGTTGCAAGTGTTCTCCATTCTAGGGTTTGTTCAATATTTGGCTAGGTAAGCTTATCTAAACCATTTTAGGTTGGTTAATCTATGTGTAAGAGTTATGAAACTAACCTAGGGTTCAATTTACTTGATTTTAGGTTCGTGCTCGTTATTTGACCTAATCTTGGAATTTGGGGGGTTTTTGTCACAAAACCCTAAGGTGAGTTGTTAAAACCTTTTTGTTAAAACTGAGAGCACATCATTTTGATGACTTCTATGCCTTGCTTGGTCTTGTGGTTGAAAGTGAATGTGGTATAAATTGTTTATCATGTCTAGTTGAGAATATTCGTGATATGTATGAGGTGTATGCTCGTATGAATAACTTGGATAGTGTTGTTCCTTATATGAGATGAATATATCGTATGCTACATCGTAATGTGCTAAACCTACGGGTTGTTTGACAAATGTAACTATATGAAAAGCACCAAATGGTACATGACATTGTGTTTTGGAAAATGGAATGGTTATCCGAAACGTGGCTTACGCTAAACGATAAAAAGGGCTTGAGACCCTCGATACACACCTCTGTGATGATGCTATGCTAAATTCAGTGTCGAGGTTTTTGTGTGTGATTGATATGGACTAGATGCTATGCTAAATCCAGTATCTAGGTCTTATGTGGAAATGATATGGATGTGACGCGATGCTAAATTCCGTCTCACGATCCTATACGATAATAACATGGACGAACCAACGCAATGTGTCCACACCAAACAGTCGCGGGTGTGTACCTATGTCGCCGGCCTTCGGGTGGCTCCGAAGTGCGCGGGCCTCTGATGATGTCGCCATGCTAAATCCGGGGCATCGAGGTGTTTGGAATTAGATAATGTCGGGGCATTGGTTGGTGGAAATGGGTCGCTCCCATTGTTTCCAAAGATAATAATAAACCGGTTTAATATGTTAATCATATGGTTAGTATAATCGTGTAATACTCGCATGCCTTTATGTACCTTATGCGCATGCTATTAATTGTACAACTCACTAGGCTCCTTTAGCCTAACACTTGCTTGGTGTCGATGTGTTTCTCAGGTACTCGGGACGTTGTCCCCAAGTAGGCGTCGGTATAGAGTGAGCTTGGGGGAACTTTGGAGATACCGGTCTACTAAGACCGCGAGACTTACCGTAAAGCGATAACCCTTTTGTAGTCTCCTTCTTAGACAGAACTAGACTAGTTTGGTTATTGTATTTCTCCTTTGATTACCAACATTGTAATGAAATGTACATTACTTATACCCCTGTTTTTGGGATGAGCTCACGCTTTGGCGTATTTTGTATACCATCTTCGTTGAAATGAAGGTCTTTGTTCGCCCTGGTTTTTAGGGTGTTACAGAGTCAGAGTTTGGTCCTTGGAATTCTTATTTGGTTGTGTAAGCGCAGTTGGAGGAAGGGGAGATGGGATGAGTGAGGGTGAAATTCTTTTTCGGGAAGAAAGGTAAGGTGCGGAGCGGCAATCAAGATGGCAAGGAAAGTAATTGATAGAAATATTGCTACTAACGCTTCGCTAATGAGAGTTGGTATCTGCTCTTCGATCTTATCCATTAATGGTTATTACCTTTAACCACGTGTAACCATTGATTTCTCATAAAAATTCACTGAAACATGATCTAATGAATATATATACACACACGAAACCAATGCCTAATTTCGTGTATGGAATTTCTGCTGCTCATCAATCTGCTGCCGCTCATCAATCTGCCCACCAAAACAACAATCTGTGGCGGCCAAAACAGCAATCTGCGACCCATCAATTCTGCCGGCGTCAATTTCCAGAACTCATGGCAGCTATAATCGCTTTTTCACATCAGGAGAAAAACATTCACAATTCCCACAAATTCTCCTTTTCTCTTAAACCTACCAACTACGGCTATTGGCGTTCTATGATTGAAGCCTTTCTCACATCTCATAATCTCTTTGGTTATGTTGATGGAAGAGTACCATGACCTGAGCAGAAAGTCACCAGAATCAACAACCACTGACAATCCAAGCTACATCCCGTGGATCTCAAACGATGCCCACATTCGGATGTTTATCATCTCTACTGTGTCCGAAGATTCTTATCAACACATTCAGGGCAAAACGTCACGTAAGGTCTGGTTATCTCTTGAAAGAGCTTATGCCCCTATTACAACTTCTCTTGAATTTACTCTCAAAAATCAATTGCTTAGAATCACCACGAAGGGTGATGAAAAACCGGCCGACTACCTAAGCAGAGTAAACGAATATGCCACTGCTCTTGCCAACATTGGAGAACCAATGAAGGACAAAGATCTAGTAATGCTAACTATAGCAGGGCTTCGAGAGGAATACAATGTTATTAAAGGCAATTTACTGACTCGTTAACCTCCTGTTCACTTCAATGAACTGCATGGTCTTTTGTGTGATCATGACTATGTTTTTACTAAGACCTTAACTCCTCAAGCTTTCCTGGCCAATACTGCTCCCATATCCCAGCCACTAATGGTTGGTGTCTCTTCGGTTCAACAACCGAATCTCGATCAACTTTAGCAACAACTTCAAAGCATTCTTTCAAACTGCTGCTGAATCCATGGGCAGGCAAGAGACAACTTGGCGAACTGAAACACAAGTCGAATCCTAGATGTAGAAATATAAGCTAAGAAGGTGGATCTCTTCTTCATCGAAAGAAATGAGATTCTCGCGGATACAAAACATTCAATTAAAAAAATTAACCAAATTTAACTTGTGGCCTCTCAACTTGGTTATCAATTAAACCCCCTTTCCCATCCCACGGGCTCAAGCATATTATGGCTCCCGGTCTTTCAACAATAACCAAGGTGGTCGGGGATCTCGTGGTTCTTCTCGTGGAAACTCACGTGGTGGTTTTAACAATCGCCCTCGGGATAGCAATGGATAACACCAGACCTATCTAGCATGGATAACTCAGAGGCCTACTACGGTAATGATTCTTTACGTGTTGGTAACGGTAATTATGTACCCATTTTTCACATTGGTTCCTCTAAAATATACTCCTCAAACAAAACTTTTACTCTAAATGACATTCTTCATGTTCCTCAACTAAAACAAAATCTCTTATTTGTTCAAAAATTTTGCCTTGATAACAATGTTTTCGTTGAATTTCACTCTTCTTATTTTGTTGTCAAGGACGAGTCTACACGCGCTATCCTCCTTACGGGCCCCAGTGAACAGGGTTTGTACTCCATTCGTCTTCCTCAACTCAACTCTCTACCGAAGATTGCCTTCACTGCTGTCAAAGCTCCTTCGAACATCTGACATCAACGTTTAGGACATCCTCGTGCTCAAGTTTTTCGTTCAATTGTGTCTTATTGTTCTTTACCCGTTGCGGATAAATTATCAAATACTTTATGTTCTTCTTGTCAGTTGGAAAAATCATCAAAGTTATCTTTACTTGCTTCCACTTTGCATAGCAATAATATCTTAGATATTGTTTATTGTGATGTTTGGGCCCCCTCTCCCGCACCATCTCTTGAGGGTCATCGTTATTTTCTTTTATGTGTTGACCACTTCATACGTTATATGTGGATTTATCCTTTGAATAAAAAATCTGATGTGTATCCTGTGTTCAAACATTTTATTACCATGACTGAACGTTAATCTAACACCAAATTAATATTTAATCCGATTGGGGGGGTGTGAATTTCGGCCTCTCACCACTCTTTGTCGCAATCTTGACATCATCCAAGGACGGTCTTGTGCTCACACCAGTGAGCAAAATGGCCTTGTTGAATGCCGCCATCGTCATGTTGTAGAAACTGGACTCACTCTATTCGCTCGGTCCAGTCTTCCTCAACGCTTCTGGTACCTTGCCTTTGAAACAGCTGTATACTTAATCAATCGTCTCCCCTCTCGTGTTTCCTCAAACAAAGCTCCCTTTGAACAAGTCTTCAAACGAAAGCCTGATTACTCCTTCTTACGAGTCTTTGGTTGTCAATGCTTTCCTTATCTTTGTCCATACAATCATCACAAAATTGAATTCCGGTCTACTCCTTGCGTTTTCCCTGGTTATAGCCTCGTTCACCACGGTTATCGCTGTTTTGACCCGTCTAGTGACCGGATTTACATTGCCCGACATGTTCGCTTCAACAAACATGTGTTTCCCTACCAGCCTTTCACCAACCCCACCACCACCATCCACTCCTCCTTACATCTCGATATTTCCTAATCCACCGCCCAGTTTCCTAACCAAGCCTCCACAATCGCCTACGGCAACACCACCGCCACCTGGTTTCCTATCGATCCGAGCCTCCACAATCCCCTATACCAACACCACTGCCACCCCCTCCTCAATCTCCTCCTCACGAACCTCCCTAATCGTCTCCACAAATGTCACCATCACCACCTATTCCACCTCCCTTTGATGCCACCCAATCCGACCATACACCCACTCCACCACCAATCTCTTGTCATCGGCCTTCCAACCTTCGCCCCAATCCCAAACAACCTGACCGATATAACCCAGCCGCTTACTCTGCCACCGTTTCCTTACCTCTACCTCTTCAACCCATCAGTTTTACCGTTGCTAACAAGTATTCAGAATGGCGCCAAGCAATGGCTGATGAGTTGGTTGCGCTTCATAGGAATGGCACGTGGACACTTGTGCCCCCTGTTCCTACTGCTAATGTCGTTAATTGTAAATGGGTTTACAAGTTAAAAACTGATGAAAATGGAAAGATTACCAGGTACAAAGCCCGCCTTGTGGCCAAAGGTTTTCATCAACAGCATGGTGTGGATTATCATGAGACTTTCAGCCATGTTATCAAGCCTGTCACTATTCGCACTGTCCTGTCTCTTGCTGTCACCAACAAATGGCCTCTCAGACAGTTGGACATTCATACCACTTTTCTGCATGGTGATCTCGAGGAAACCGTTTACATGCGCCAACCTCCTGGCTTCATTGATCAAACCAAACTTGATCATCTCTGCATGTTACACAAATTGTTGTATGGGCTCAAACAAGCTCCTTGTGCCTAGTTCGTCAAACTGTCTACTGCTCTTCATCAGCTTGGGTTTTATGGGTCCAAAACCGACCCCTCTCTATTTATTCTCAACCCTTCGGGCTGGCTTATCTACCTTCTGGTATATGTTGATGACATCATCATCACCGGTAACAACTCCACTGCTATCGCCACCATCGTTGACCGACTCAATACTCTTGTTGCACTTAAAGATACGGGGCAACTACACTATTTTTTGGGGGTTGAAGTTGTTCACCAGGGTGCCGATCTAGTTCTCTCACAACGGAACTATGTTCGTGAAATCTTACACCGTGTTGGTCTTGATGACTGCAAACCGATTGCTACTCCCATGAGCACCTCTCATGTGTTGTTACCGGATGATAGCCCATTACTCGATGATCCCTCTCACTATAGGCAGACTGTCGGGGCTCTTCAGTATGCTACCCTTTCTCTCCCTGATATTGCCTTTGCCGTTAACAGAGTTTGCCTGTTCATGCATCCTCCCACTGAAAATCATTGGGCTGGAGTAAAACAAATCTTATGTTACCTCAAGGGCACCATCAATTTGGGTTTATGGATTCGTCACAATACTGGCTATCAGCTTCAAGCCTTTTCTAATTCTCATTGGAGCCCAAATCTTCAAGCTTACTCAGACTCTAATTGGGCCGGTTGCCCAATTGATCGTCAGTCCACGGGGGGATATGCTATCTACTTAGGCTCGAACCTTATTTCTTGGTCTGCTCGCAAGCAGAAAACTGTCTCTCGATCTTCAACAGAGTCCGAGTATAAGGCCATTGCAAACACTTGTTGCTGAGTTGATTTGGCTAAAGTCTCTTCTTCAGGAACTTGGATTGAATAGCAAGACTCCTTCACTTTGGTGTGATAATCTTGGCGCGACATATCTCACAGCTAATCCTATATTTCAGGCCCGTACCAAGCATGTTGAAGTAGATTACCACTTTGTTCGTGAACAAGTTACTCAAGGGAATCTAAATGTCAAGTTCATATCTACAGGCGACCAAATTGCTGATATCTTTACAAAGCCCTTGCCTTCTCAGAAGTTTGAGTTTCTACGGTCCAAGTTGCAGATTGCTAACCGCGCTGAACTTGCGGGGGAATATTAGACTAAGTCGGCTAGTCTAGTTTATCTTTTTAATATTGTCTAGGGTGCTAAGTGTAATTAGTCAGGGTGCTAAGTGTAATTAGTTTTCCTATTTAACTCTTTGTAATCTCTTTGATTTCTCTCAATAATCATAATCAACACCATTCCTAATACAGAGGGTCGAAATTTAGTATTTGGAAGTGATTTTGTATTTCACGATCCAGGAACTTATACAAGTATTATTCCACAACACATGACAATAATTGAGAATCTTACCAAGCAAGAGTGATAACAAGGATCGAGTCTTACCCGGTAAGTTAGAGCGACTACTTACCTGATAAAAATGTTGTTGCATAAGATTGCTTTTTAATGGACTAAAATCTTACCAGGTAAGTTAAGTGAAAGTTTTGACCATTATCGGTAAGTGCTTACGTGATGAGTGTGGGTAAACAGCCTCTAAATGTAAATAAATTGTCTTGCTAGCTTATCAAATAATGCTTTGAAGTAGGAAATTCACGAGTAACTCAAATTCTAAACAACCTAAGTACATGACTACTTCAACTGAAAAGGATGATAGAGGGGGTGGTGGGTTTCGCTGAGAAAAGGAAGAGAGGTGGTGAAGAAAACAAAAAAAAAGGTATGTAATTAAAAGTTTAAAGCAAATCAAATAAAATACCCTTTATATTCTAATGGAAGCATAAGGTCAAGTATTATCGATAAAAACAAATCAAAATGTTGGCAATGACACCAATGAGTTATGTAATTTACTCATAAAAATTAAAAATCAAAAGGATAAGCACGACATCCATCATTGTATTAGATAAAATAAGTAAGCCTACAAGGTTGTGTAATGGCAATAATTCAAACCATTATACATAATAGAGGAAGGTTCATGCGAGAAGCATATCAATTAAAGAGAACGCGAGGAGCAATCTCAGCCACTCATCTTCGGTTACAGTGGACGTGATCACGGAGGATTGACGCGATTCATGGGAGGGTAGAGATAAGGGGGGGGGGGGGGACCGGTCAAAGCCGCCTTTATTGACCGGATGAGTGGCTGAGATTGCTTCTCACGTTTTCTTAAAAAGTTATGTTTCTCATTTGAACCTTTCTCATACATAATATGCTTCAAAAATGCAACAAAAATCTCTATCCAATACTTTGTCAACCAACCAAAGCAATCTGCTATACAAGATTGAATTGGTCGGTTGTTGATTGAATTTGAACCGAAAACACTTCCTATGGCATTCGAGAGGCCAGTCTCTCCCAGTGCTTCCGTGAAATTACAGTTGACTGAAAAACAGAATCTCCCAAAGAATCAAACCCCTTCCAACTAATACCGGCTACTGATCCTTATTTAAAAAGGGAAAACCCGAAACTACCCCTCCGGTCCTTATTCTAAACAAGATACGAAAACAGAATAAAAGGAACCACACTAATTCCCCCTCCTATATGTAAACCGTAACGGAGGCATACCACAGTCCACACGTACGAAAATTGAAGTTCAAAATATTGGTGCTCCAGCAGCACATTGCTGTTTTGTAGCTTTGTGTTGTCAGATTAAAAGGTTGAGATTTAAAGGCTAATAGGAGCAAGGTCACGTAATCTTACAATCTTCTCAGTTGAGTCAAACGCCCAAGCTCTTGAGGAAGTTGTCCACTAAGCAAAGTGTCTTGCAAGATCCTATTGTAGAGGTCACACTTGTAAGAGCAATGAAAGGTCTCATTGATGATAGATTTGTTAGGTAAGGATCATTAGTACTTACAGCTTCTCAAGGGTAGAAATATCACCTATTTCTCTAGGTATGGGACCACTGATGCGGTTCCCCGTTAGTCTTCTGTGGAAAATAAAATGTCAAGACTATGGGTGAAAGGTTGAGAAACTGAAGCACAGAAAATCTTACAACACGCTAAGACGAAGCTGACCGAAACGCGCCGGTATGGCGCCCTTGATATAATTACGAGACAAATCTCTGTGTAAGGCACAACACTACTCATATAAGACACAAAAATGTTTGTAGTAAAGTGAATACATTGCAACTTGGAAACTGAATGTAATAACAAAAAATGAATAAGGAGGAGCTACTACTACATGCATAATAATATTTAGCACTTTCAACAAAATGAAAGTTCGATGGTCCACTTACAATTCTTGCAGAAAAGTGAGATCTGCAAATTCTCCAGGTAGAACTCCTGTCAAATTGAGTCGTTGTAACTGGCTGCAATGTAATGGACAGAAAACCATTCTAATTACCTAGAGGATGATAAGTAGGGAAAATATTCAAAACACCGATTAGAGCTAAAATGGACAGGAAACCATTCTAATTACCTAGAGGATGATATTTTCCTACGTAATATATAATACATGACAAATCAAAGAACAGAAATTTGCCATCAAACTGGGTAGTCGTGATGGAAATAGAAAAAAGCAAACCAAGTTAGTATGACACTACTTGCTTATGATATGATTATCTAGCATATTCATGAACACACACACACATACATACAGAAATGTAATTAAAGAGGCAGATCCATACATGTTTGTTATGTGGCAAACAGTGCTGCTACAGTTGCAAGTTACATTGCTACCAACTCGAGTACTCCCTAGGGCGTCCTGGAAGATTGTATGATTAAGACCTCGACCTGTGCTGCATGAATCTCTAGAAACATTCCAACCTCTATATTCTAGCTTTGAGGCTATCGAAATCAGAGCTTTAACTGTCACAAACAGGAAAAGGAATAAACAGATTTGACATAGCAGATACTGTGTGATGAATGATTATTATTACCTTCCAAGTTTCATATATTTAAAACTCCAGAAAGAAGTTTTTAAATTGATTTTTCACTAAAATATGCATCATAGAAGTGTATTTGTTCAGCAACCAGAGAATACGAGAATAACCATCGATGGAATAAGTTAATAATTTTGTGAATGGGTGGCAAAGAACATACTTGTAACTTTTAAGATGTCTGGAGGAGTATATCAAGATCATGAAATAACCATTGGAGAAAGATAAAGGGATTCTTGGGAAGAAAGGGCGCTTTGTGCTTGTATAAGCTAGCTGCTACTGCTACTGCTATAAAAATTCAACCAACTAAACGCAAGTAAGCCCACCTCCTCAATCACACAACCACCATCATCATTGCAGCAAAGCTACTTATCCATGTGTTGTGATAACCTCTTAAATGAAACACCAAATTAACTAATCAAGATTGACCTCAACATAATCATTGTCATCTTCATGTCCACTGTCAAAAAGATACTCGATGCTATAAACACCGTGATGAGAGTTTTCGATTTTGAGTTTCTTGTGTAAGTTGTTGCGTCTTGTGAACATTTCGAGAAACCTAGCCCTTTCATACTTCTATCCAAACGGGCATCCCAAGCTCGAGGCGCTTGTCATAGACTATAAAGAGCCTTGAACAGTTTGAACACCTTGTGACTTTGTTTCTTATCAACGTATGCTTTCGGTTGGTCGTGTGTTTTTCAGCTATAAACAAGCCATCACTAAAGTGCCTTCTGTTGAAAGGCTGTTGCTGAAAGGTTTTCAGCTGTCGATGAAAAACGCTTTCAGCTTTTAATCAGCTTGCTAGAAGGATTTTCAGCTATCGCTGAAGAAGAATTTTTTTTAGAACTTAAATTCTGTTATAACTACCTTTTGATCTTATCCTTTAGTGGTTACAACCATTCAACCGCTAGTAACCGTCAATCTCTCCTTTAAATATGTAAAAAACAAGAATGTGGGCATATATATATATATATATATAGACTTAGGATCATGTGAGACCAAGCTGTTACCGTGAGACCGCGTGAGACCAATACCTAACGTATGAAACTTCACAAAAAAACACCGTGAATGTACATAAAACAAGAATACGCAGACCTAAAATTCACTTTCGATGCAAAAAAATATCGAAAACAAGCTAAAAAACGTAACCTTCACAGCTCAAGTTCTGTGAAGGTTACATATATATAATGCAAACCTTCACAAAAAAAACTGTTGTGAAGGTTTCGTTTTTTAACCTTTTTTTGGAATTTTTTTTCCCAGTAGTGTTTTTTAGTATGTTTTAACGATGAATGTTCAATTTTTTTTACCTTCACAAATGTTTTGATGTGAAGTTTCAAGTAAAATATGTTGGTCTCACCGGTCTCACCAAAAAAGCTTGGTCTCACCGGAACTTAACTCTATATATATATATATATAGAGAGGGATTTTCATTTGTGAACCAATATTTTGGTGTGAACTTGTGAACTTAATCCTAGCCATCCAAATCATTTTTTGATGGTTAAGATTAATTCCATGATTTATCTTTATTAATTACCCATGAATTTAGGAATTTTCCATGATTACTCTTGACCATTGATTTTGAATTTGTATGGTTAAGATATGGTTCACAAGTTCACACCAAAATATTGGTTCACAAATTAAAGTCCCTCTATATATATATATAGGGGCGGGTTCAAATGTGAACCACTTTTTGGTTGTGAACGTGAGGACAACGAGAGCGCGACACGTGGCGGATGACTACACGCCACGTCAAGTCCACGGCGGATGACTAGGTGCAATTCATGGGAGGGCATTGAATTAAAGAGGGGCACCACACTCAAAGCCGCCACGTGTCGCGCACTCGGTTGTCCTCACGTTCACAACCAAAAAGTGGTTCACATTTGAACTTTCCTATATATATATATATATCTTGTTTTTCACATCCTTTGGAGACGAAAGAAAAACTTAAGGGGGCGTTTGATTCGCGGAATGGAATTCAATGGAATTGGAATTCATCAAGGAATTTGACTTTAAATGAATTGGGATGAAATTGGATGGACTTTGACCATGCATTTTGGTCGTGTTTGGTTGGATAGAATTGTAAAAAGTAAGGTGAGCAGAACTGAATCGAAACTGGGGAAAACGAGAAACCAAAACCGAAAATCCGAACCGAAAATTGAAAACGGTTCAGTTCGGTTCTGGTTTCCATCTCGATCGGGAAAAATCAAAACCGAAAACAAGAAAAAAATGAGAAACCGAAAAAACCGAAACATCGGTTTCCATCTCGACCGGAAAAACCAAGCCGAACCCGGGAAAAAACGAGAAACCAAACCCAAAATTAAAAATGGCTTGGGTTTGGTTTCCATCTCGACCGGGAAAAACCGAAACCAAAAAAACGAGAAACATAAACCAAAAATCGAAAAAAACGAGAAACCAAAACCGAAAATCGAGAAAAACAAGAAACCGAAAGAATGAACCATCGGTTTCCATCTCGACCGAGAAAAACCAAACCGAAACCGGGAAAAAACGAGAAACCGAAAACCGAACCGAAAACAAAAAATGGTTCGGGTTTGGTTTCCATCTCGATCGGGAAAACCGAGACCGAAAAAAACGAGAAACCAAAACCGAAAATCGAATAAAACGAGAAACCAAAACAGAAACCCAAAATCGAAAACGGTTCGGTTTTGGTCTCCATCTCGACTGAAAAAAACCTGAAACCAAAACCCAAAAAACGAGAAACCTATAAATTGAGAAAAAACCGAACTGAAAATCGAAAACGATTCGGTTTTGGTTTTGGTCTCCATCTCGACTGAAAAAAACCCGAAACCAAAACCCAAAAAACAAGAAACCTAAAAATTGAGAAAAAACCAAACCGAAAATCGAAAACGGTTCGGTTTAGGTTTTGGTTTCCATCGAATTCCGTGTGTTGTCCGGTTGAATGGTGAAATTTGTCGTTGAAGGAATTTGAAGGAATCCATCATAGTATACTTTCTCACTAACTTAACTAAAGAACATTACATATTATATATACATCAAGAAGCTTAAACAAGGACATACTAACACTACTCATAAGAAAGGTAAATTCTACTATACTATATTTAACACATCGGAATCGTTAGCTTTCATTTCATGAACCAAACAGGACGATGATGGGATTTGGTCAATGAAAATTTGGACAACCAAATTCTTCGAATTCCATTCAATTATGTGAACAAAACAGCCCCTAAGAATTATTCCAATACAAGATTTGTGAATTGAATTGTTGTATTTGGAAAGTTCTCTCAGACAGGATTCTTAAATTATCCAATCACGATATCATTTCCAAAATAAACAGTCCCTAACCTGTTTAGTTGTTTAGATGTCGATCTAACTTTTTTTCCGCTCTCAGTTAAAGTCCAAATTTAAGAAAACGTGAGGAGCAATCTCATCACTTATCTTGCGGTTACGGTGGACATGATCACGGAGGATTGACGCGAAGTAAGGACCGGTCAAAACCGTCTTTGTTGATCGGATGAGTGACTCATATTCCTTCTCACGTTTTCTTAAATTGATATGTTTCTACGCGTGTGTATATGTAAGAAGTAACAAATCTGTAGTATTTTTTTTTTCTTTTTCATTTTGATATGTTATTTTCGTTTATTTACTTCCTTAAGCAAAACTCTAGGGCACCTTTGTGGAAGCAACTATGAAGTGATTAAAAGGAGAAGCAATGTACCTTCTTCAACCGGCAGAAGTTGAGCAGAAGATCCAAATTCACGGAGACTCATCGTTGATAAAAACAAAACAACCATGAACAACTTGAATCCCGTGGTCGCCGACTCCATAACTTGACTTCCAGTTGGTCAACTTAACACCTCGATTACAGTACTTCTTCGTCTGCCCTAGCCTCTCTGTGCCTGTGTTTCTGGTTCTGTGTGTATGTGTGTGAGAGAGAGGAATGGCGCTGTGTGTATGTGTGTGAGAGAGAGGAATGGCGGGAAAATAACGATGATTTGCAGTTGATGGTGGTCTTTTGGAGAGAGAGAGAGAGAGCACCGAATCAAAAACTAAAACGGTAGGGGTGACTATTTATTGGCAGATTCTTTAGCTAAATTTTAAATTTTTAGGAGTGAATTTAGGTTCCTATAGTTAGGTGGTTTTAAGGCAATGGATCCCTAAAATGAAATATTCATGAATTAAGTCCTTTTGGTTTGCATTTTATAACGTGTTGGATCTTTAAAATTGACTCCGTCCAATTTTTGTCCGTTTAAAGCCATCGTGGTTTTGTCATTTTATGTTTTTTTTTCAATTAGAATCATAGGGATCAAAGTTGTAATGTACTCTATTGTATATTAATAGAAAATAAAAAAATTATTTAATTTTATCATCTTACATAATTCACTTTTACACCAAACCCTAAAACTTACATATCTAGTATCCACACCTACCTCTACCGTCGCCTACCTCCATCACCACCCTCCTCCAAACCCTAAATATTAGATCACTACTTCGATCGTTGCCTCATCCGCCACCGCCTCTGTCATCTTTCTCTTTTTTTCTATTTCTTTTTAAAGGCCACACCATACCCGACAAATGCCATCCTTTTATTTTTGGGCGACTAATGCTACCACCACCTCCACCGGTTTTCGTCATTGATGGAAAGTTATTAAGCATACAATCAGACAGTAGTTTTTCGGTAGCGGCATCTCCTCCCCACCACCGACGACTTCACTCCAGTTCTATGACATCATTTTTTAATACTTCGTCATTGGTTCTTCGACATCAACTCCATCTGGTTTGGTTTGCATCTACCCTGTAATCGCCTACATTCCTTCCCATAAATCGGTTGCTCAACTCCATATCTAAATAAATTCACTTCTGATTTTTTAATATTTGGTTCTTGAATATTTGTTTTTTCTAGATTAGAGTATTTCTTGTTTTGTATTTAGATTTAGGTTGTTTCTTGTTTATGTTTCTCATTCTCGTTTATTTAATGATGGAAGTGTTTCTCAATTTTATTTTTTAATGATGAATGTGTTCCTCAATCTGAAATATTGATCATCGTTTCGATAAGGACCAAATTTAGGTTTAGGAGGGAAAAATGAATATAGAAAATTTAGGGGATACCCGATGACCAATGTAGGGTTTTCTCGATAGTTGGTGGTGGTGGGCGGCGATGATAGGTAGTAGTGGTCGGTGGTTGTGGGGTGGTTTGTGGGGATGGGTATGTGGTAGAGACATACATATCATAGTACAACACTAAATAGAGTATTGCATTTTTGGTCCCTGTGGTTTTAATTGAAAATTTAAAAAATAAGTTGAATGACAAAACTACCCGTCATGTGCCGAGCACATGATGGCTCTAACGGACAAAAATTGGACAACGTCAATTTTAAGGACCCAATATGTTATAAAATGCAAATCATAAGGACCCAATCCATAGATATTTCATTTTAGGGATCCAGAGTGTTAAAAATATCAAACCATAGGGACCAAATATGTAATTCACTTTTCTTTTTAACTAATGGGGCGTTTGGGATTTCTTATTTAAAACAACTAGTGGCAAAACCGCGCGCTGCGCGGTAGCAGAAAATAATTTAAAGAAATATTTGTCCAAATACAGCTAAAATGTAATTATTCGGTTAATAATTTATAATATCTAAAATTAAAATGAAAAATATTTTTCATAAGTGGCGCGCGCGCACACACACACACACACACACACACACACACACACATATATATATATATATACTTAGTCATTTCTTGTTACAAAATGTTTGATACGCATCGTTCATAATTTTTTTTACTGTGTTTTTAAAAACCAAAGGAATGTCATATTATATATATATAGATTGTATTCTAATTCAATTTACATATTTAATTTGATTTAATCTAAGTAATAATAGAGTATGAATTAATTTATATGTATTTTTTTATTATAATAAATAATTTTTTTCATCTAATATATTGATTTTTTTTAATTTAAGTGACATATTGCTTTCATATTTTCTTTTACACAAATTATTTTATTGACTTTATTTTTTATTATACATTATTGTAGTCATTTTTTATTTTGTGTACTAATTCTAATTATACATATTATTTTATTTAAGTATGTTTTTAGGCGATATTAAACATGGTAAGTGTCTCATATATTTAGAGAACTATTAATAATATTTAACTATATATTGATTATAAATGTATTTATTTTATATTAATTATAATTTCATTTATATCTTTTTACTGATTTTAATAAGATTTATAAGGTTTAATATTCTTTTTATATAATGACTTCAATTATTTATCATATTTTTATTTTGGAATTAAAATTTCACTTGAAAATAGGTCTAATTGATATATATCGTATTTTTTATATGTTTATATAAGAGTGATGAAAATAGTATTTATACAAATGAATATATATGGCATAATGTACTGTTTAGTATTTTAAACAATACATATAAAAAGTATTTTATAAACAATAGCAATTGATAATTATCATTAAAGTTATATTAAAGTATATTAATGATAAGTTATTAGATTTTTAATTAACATAAGTATTTCATTTAACTAACGTTTTCATGATGTTAGTATCAAATATATAAATATACACATATTAATTTATTTATTGAAATACACATATTTAATTTATCATGTAAATAACAATATACATATTAATTATTGTGATTTCTTATATATAATAAGTTCTTAAATATGTTGATTATATTCATTATCCATATGTTATGTGGATAACAATATTAGAATGGTGTGAATAAAAGAAATAAGGAAATTTAGGTGCCAAAAAAGAATATGAATAATTTAATTAGTATAATACTTTGTTAATAAGTATATTAGAAAAGGTAAATATTTTAGAAAAAAAATAAGAAATTTGGGATTAGAATGTTTAGAAAATGTCATCTCATTGTTGGTGTTTTTTTTCTTATAAATTACAAATTGATAAACTATTGAAATATAAAAGAATAAAGAGATAATTCACAACAAAACCAAAAGTAAATAAACCACATAGATTATATTTTAGAATTTAGAGTTTGATTATTGTCAACAAAAAGAAACATTTTAAGAAACTATGAAAATATAAACAAAACAAATTGGGGAAAAAACCTCATTTAAAACCGTCTTATAACATAAATATCAAGAAAATCAACAATGTGGAAAACACTTGTTTAATAACAATGTGTACAACATATATATTAAATGGAAAGATAAAGAAGAAAAAAAATTATAATTGTGAAAGAAATTCCAAATAAAACTCGAAAGTTTAGTAACAGTCACACATAATTCACAAAAGCATAATCATTATTTGAAATTTTGATAGAAAACAAAGGTAACGATGATACTTATTATATACACACGCAAAAATAACATATAACTTACATAAATCATAAAGTAAATAAAAAATGTGTTACTTCACCTGAAAATTTTACGAAGATTGGGTAATAATACCGGTGAAAATGGATTCTACAAAAAAGACACAATAAACATTCAAATTCAATAGGATATAACAAAGAACATACATGTTGCTATACATCATATGTTGATGGGCATTAGCTTCTATTTATAAAGGAGTTTGTTTTAGGTTTTTCATTTTAATTAATAAATGGGAATATGAAGAGAGTAAATTAATGTCTCCATTAAGTTAAATAAATTAGAAGTTAAGGGTAATTAAATTGTAAGTAAAATTACCAAAGAGTCCTTCTTATAATTAAACATATAATTATCATTTAAGGGTAGAATAGTCTTTAACTTATTTGATAATTAAAAAACTCAAAATAAGGAGAAAATTTCTAGAGGCTAATACTTGTGTTAGAGAGTGCCACCTCATACTTGGAGGCTCTTGTTTTTATATATATAAATGATTTATCTTTTTTCATAAAACTTCTTATTAATTCATGTGGTGTTGAATTGAGTTTTATAAAAAGTTTTTGGATTAGCTTATAACAAAACCAAAAGATAATAAGTTGATATCTTAGTTTTTAGTGTTTGACAAATAAGTAAATAAGGAAGAAAGGAAAATAAACTTTTGACGATACCACACCGGAAAAAGTTAATAAGTTAGAACGAACTTGCGAAAAACTCCATATCACCGATTCACCGATTAGTATCGGTATAAGCACTTCCTTTTTTTCCCATCGAAAACACTAAAAACTTCTTATTACTGGTACCGCAACAAAATAAGCTAATAAGCACGTTAAAAGTAGTGTTGTGGTCAAATAAGAATGCTAAAAATATCGAATGCAAGAGGTGAAAGTTAGAAAAAAAAATCAAAAATCTATTTTAAGGTACATATCTAAATTGACATTACTTAGAAAATCTATATAATTAAATTATTAAAAAGAAATTATTTGTATTAAATCTAACACTAGTATCGTTTATCATTCACTTCATGTTCACTTTTTTTGATGGATAAACAATCACAAATCCCAAACAAAGTATATATTTATTAAATATGTTTTTATTGCAACGATGGTAGGGAACCTTGTGATCAAATAACATTTTGGTATTAATTTGTAACTAGATATCATGGCACGACATGATCCACTCACAGAAAAAATGTTGGATGATATAGTTGTGATATGGGCTAAACACTTTTCAAGTACTTATCTAAAACAGACATGATGTCGTGTCGGTTAGTTTCTTCGTGGTCCTTGGTCACCAACCTCTTTATTCCTAGGTTTTTTTTTTTTTTTTTTTTTTTGGGGGGGGGGGGGGGGTCATTCAAGTTGTTTTTTGGACAACAGTGTGGTACACATTAGTTTATTTACATTTAATAGAAACAACTTATGAAAACATCATAAATGACACAATACAACCTTTGACCAGACATGTAGTTTTTTTTTTTTTTTGCAACGTTTGTTTTGCCTAGTTTTTCAAGTTGCAGTTATTTTTTGTTTGTGGATTGGATATTCGGTTTTTGTTGCAATGGTCAGGATTGCCATTGCTATTTAATTCATCTGTGTTTTGTAATTGTGTGAAATAATTACATTTATAGGCATTTTGACGTTTGTATGACGGTATGGAAGCTCGCTTGGTTCAAAGAGTTGATATGGATACCAGCCTATCGTTTGACTATTTTTGGCACCATTTGAAGTTACAGTTATTGAAACTTGGTATTATTGATACACAAGTTTTTTCTGAAGTCACTTTTGTAAGTTGTATTTTATTCTCATGCAAAGATTTGAACTGGTATCATTTGTATGTTGCATTTGATAGTTTATATATATACATATGGTACCCGATTACCGAGCATAATGGTATCCGCCATCCGGTTGTAATGTCGGATATTATTTAAGGGGTACAATTGTAGCAACATATAATGCTATCCAGTTCCTTCATTAAAAAAAATATGCCACTGAAAAGTATTATTTTTTAAAAAAATTGTTAAAATATTAATACTATTAAATATTTTTATTCTCATGTACGAACCATCCAAAGTACTTATTATCTTTATTTAATATTCGTACTATTAAATATTTAATATTGTATTAATATTTTAACAATTTTTTTTAAAATTAATACTTTTCAGTGGAATATTTTTTAATATAATGGTAACGTCTAACAACTTTTATTTTTCTTAACATTGATAATTTTCAAAAGGAATTCAAAAGGCCGGCCCAACTATTATAACAAATAGAAACATTAGTAGTTCAACCTACACTTTCCATGACGCTGGAAAAACATATCAAAGAGTAAAAGAAAAGAAAACCCTCCTATATATCCAACAAGCCAAAAAGAATACGTACATAGAATGAAGACATAAACATTGAAATGCACTGAACCCGATCAAAATGTACACCCTTTCACAGTGTTTTTACTCTTCGAAGAAAAAAAATGTGAAGTTTAAATTAAAAACAAAGGACCTTCTTCTTGTCTTGGTCAACTTATTTGATCGAGTCCGAGCCCATACCAAGTCAAGATACTCATTACATTATCTTATGTAGAATAGAAAATTTGGTTGTATGTTTGAATAAGTCTTCTTGTATTTTTTGTTGCATATTGTCTTTATAACGGTTGCAAAAAGGGTTCTTTAATGCCAAGTCATAAGTGAATAACTTGATGCTAGGGTGTCATTTACCATTTTACCAGCAAGAATCACCATCCTCACTTACCTTTTGGGATAACATTTTCGCCCATCAAAATACATTGTCAAGTAAGTGATCAAAATCTGTATGTCAGAACAACCTAATTGAAATTGGCAATAAAAATCCACGGTTTGCAAGCTAAAAAATGACATTTGTGGCCTTAAACAAGCACCTTGTGCATGGTATAGTCAGATTGACAGTTATTTCACATTGTTTTAACTTATCGTGTCACTTTATGTTGATAATATGATAGTTAAGACAAAGACTTTTTGGTCCTATCTGGTCCTTACTCGGTTCTTTTTTGGGTCGATACTAGCATATCCTCACATGAAAATTTCATTAACTCAACGAACCGAGATCTGGTTCCTATAAGGACCCGTTCGTGCTTAAGGTTTCCATCCGCTTTGTGTTACTCCAGTTACAACCTACATCCATCGACAAAACTGTATCCAACAAGCATGTCATGATAGTGGGCTTAGCCCAATGCTACAAATTCATATGGTTTTATGGTATTCGATATTCTAAAATAACATCCTAAAACATATATAGTAACCCTAAGTTGGAGAATTATGTAACTAGCTATGATTGTTTTATCAATTCTGTTCCATTTGCATCTCCAAATGGTTGGACCCCATAATCCAACTTTTTTTTCAACATGTTTCTTGATACATCATATTTGTTTATAAGTGTATCTTCTTTCGTTTTAAATATAAGTAACGTGAAATTCATGTTTTAATTCAATTTTATACTAAATTAGAGGTCGTTTACCAAAACGTTTCAGGTAAGTGCTTACCAAGTTACATTACTTTACCAGACTAACATAACAAAGACTGAGAGTCTTACCTAATAAACCAGTTATGGCTCCTACTTGATTAATATTTATCGAATACATTGCTACATAAGATTTTGTTCTAATGAATCCATTATGTATAAAGAAGTCAAGAGTAGTTTGATTAAGACTAAATAACTGAAAACGATGATAATAATACTAAAATTGACGAAGACTACTAACGAGCTTAATTTCTTAATATTTACAAAGAATCAACGATTATTCATAATAAATTAATGATTTGTTATTATATTTTGTGCTATCAATTATTTATATTCGTTATAATCTAAAAAGCTCAACCAAACCACCTTAATATATATATTAAAAAAATAAAGTAAATTACAAATTTTCTCATTATATTTTCATCTGGTTAATTACAAAGAAGGTTCTTGAACTGTAAATTAATCACTAGGGCCCTTGATGATTTTTAAGTTTTTGGTCGACTTCAATGACTTTTTAGTTTTTTCTAGTTTATTTCAAAAAACTTTTGCTATTTCTTTTTGTTGATTCAAGACATTTTTTCGAATTTTTTAGTTAATGTTACTTATATCTTATTATATTTAGAATGCATCTTTCGTACCTTAAAATAATAGTTGCACTCTTAATCTTAATCATGACTTTGTATTATTTTATAATGTTCCTTAAATTTCTTAATATTCGTATAAACATAGTTGTCTTTTGGTTTGGCCAATCAATGATTCATGTCTTTGTCTTCTAGACCGAACCTAAGATAGGCGCTGTACGTAAAAAAAAACTTTGAAATGATTATTATGATTTTAAAAACATTTGGTAAAAATTGAAATTTTTTTTAAGGGTATTCGAGGCTTTGCCCCGACTAATCTCGGCAAGGTTCATCGACAGCTAAAGCAAAAAAAAAAATTGCAAAATTGGTCCTTGAACTTTTCAATTTTTTTAGAAGAAAACTCTCAACATTTGCATGTTCTTTTGGAGTTAGTCTAGCTATCATGCTAACTTCGGTCTATCTCCTCTATTAATTAAGTAGGACAAACGTATCATTTTTATACTACTTAACACTTTTACAAAAACAAAACACGAGTTCATTTTACATTTTTAGCATACCCCTTCCACACCTCTTGAGCCTTTAAATGGTTTTATGCCCTAAAAGGGGAATACATTCTTTTGGTCCTAATGACCGTTGTATTGGTTAACGACGATAGATTATAACTTCATCATGTTTGTTGGGTTTTTGGAGTTACTGTTGCTAGAGAAGAATTACTATTGCTAGTGTGAGTTACTACTGCAGGTGTGAGTTACTACTGCTGGTGTTAGTTACCATTGCTGGTGTTAGTTACCACTGCTGGTGTTTGTTACCACTGCTAGTTACCACTGCTCGTTACTACTGCTCGTCGAGAATAAGGAAAGAAGATATTGTTGATGAATCAAAATAAGGAAAGGATATTGCTTGGAACAAAAGATAAGGACTTGAAGATAATTATGGAATTAATTCAAGAGATTGATCTTTTATGGAATGAAGATTTCTACCAAGATTCTGAAGATAATGAAGATTTAAAAGATCAATTTATTTTTTTTGTAATTATCATTGTAATCAAGTCTTGTATAAATAGATTAGTCATCTAGTCTATTAAAAATACGAATTGTTCTAGTTTTCTTTTGATAGAAAAGTTTAGCCTCAAGATTATTCTTGATCCCTGCAATAGAGAAGTATTGCACGTTTACTTGAGCTTGTTCAAGTAAATTGGGGTTTTGATTGTAATCATTCATCAGAAAAGCAATTCAATTTCGATTCATTCTTGTTTTCTTGTTGTTAAATATTAAGGTGTTATTCCGCGACTTCCTTAATATCTTGGTTCTTATTCTTTCTTGTTACGAATTTCGATCCTGACAAGTGGTATCAGAGCTATTGGTTTCTAGATCCAAGATTCAACAAGAAAACAATTTGTTCGTGAAGCTTCTCTCCATTCATCAATGAAAAACATGGTGAGTACCAACGGTGCGCAAATTCCAACTGAGGTACAATCTAAACTTTGCTCTAAAGCCTGTCTTGATACTTTTAAGAAGTACAGAGAAAACACCCAAGGGATGTGTGATAAACTGAAAAGACTAGAACAGGACAAAAGAGATTATATTTTGATTGTAGAGAATTTTGAAGAAAAGATCAAAGCATATCAGGCTAATGAACTTCAGTTTTCTTATGATCAAAATTATTGGAAGTGGGAGAAGAACCAATATGAGATTAAGTTGACCAAATCTGGGGATGAACTAGAAAAGGTTAGAAGTGAACTAGAAAAGGCCAAGTCAGACCTTGAAAAGTTCTCCAAAGCTTCTAAATCAATGGATGCTTTTCTCAAATCTCAAGTTTATGATGATCTGAAGAGAGGGATAGGATACAACGCCACTCCACCACCCTACAACAACAACTATATTCCTCCCACTACTGATCTACTTGAAAGGCATGTAGATGAAGAGATGCCTAAAAGATCCACAGAAAAAGATCCCCCAAATGAAGTAGATGTTGAAAAAGATGAGTCAAAAAGTAAAAGTAAAAAGACCAAGCCATCCAAGAAGAAGAAGAAGAAAGTGCAGGGGAAAACCAGTGTTGAAAATTCCTGTACTTGTCAACAGGAAAAGCCCCAAGCCAATGAGAAAATAAGGGGAAATCAAAGAAATTGGAATAACCAGTGGGCTCAAAAACAAGGTATTGATCTAGACAAAATTAATAGGCCAAAACCTTGTTTTATATGTTGCAAGTTGAATCATTTAGCCAAACACTGTTATTTCAATCCTGTTAACCAAAGAGCAAACTTTCAAAATAAAATTTCTAACTCTTTTGGTAACAGATTTCAAAGTTTGAACCACATGGCTAAGAATGTGAGACCTTATCCCAAAAGGAAAATTAACACAAGGACTCATATTCAAAATAAGTTTGCTAGATCTGAAAAGAATTTTCAAAACAAAAAGGAAGTAAAGAAAGCAAACAGATTTGTCAAAATTTGGGTGCCAAAAGTAACTAAAACTGTTAGTACTGATACTACAGTTAATGTTGCTAAGCCCATAATTATGACAAAGTATTCAAGCCATATAATTCCCAACTCTGTTGATCCTAAAAGCTCAAAATTGAAAGAGTTTAAGTATGTTGATGCCAATGGGCAACTCAAAACCGCATCAGTATGGGTACCTCAAAAGGGGGAGAATCAAATCTCTAAATCTGCAAAGACTGATATGATGGGATCTGGAGTTAAGGGGGAGTTTGAAAGTGAGAAAGTGGTTCAGACAACAACAGTAACAAAAACCAAAGAAACTTAACTCCTTGATTTAAGAAGTTAAGTTAGGGGGAGATTGTTGGGTTTTTGGAGTTACTGTTGCTAGAGAAGAATTACTATTCCTGGTGTGAGTTACTACTGCAGGTGTGAGTTACTACTGCTGGTGTTAGTTACCACTGCTGGTGTTAGTTACCACTGCTAGTTACCACTGCTCGTTACTACTGCTCGTCGAGAATAAGGAAAGAAGATATTGTTGATGAATCAAAATAAGGAAAGGATATTGCTTGGAACAAAAGATAAGGACTTGAAGATAATTATGGAATTAATTCAAGAGATTGATCTTTTATGGAATGAAGATTTCTACCAAGATTCTGAAGATAATGAAGATTTAAAAGATCAATTTATTTTTTTGTAATTATCATTGTAATCAAGTCTTGTATAAATAGATTAGTCATCTAGTCTATTAAAAATACGAATTGTTCTAGTTTTCTTTTGATAGAAAAGTTTAGCCTCAAGATTATTCTTGATCCCTGCAATAGAGAAGTATTGCACGTTTACTTGAGCTTGTTCAAGTAAATTGGGGCTTTGATTGTAATCATTCATCAGAAAAGCAATTCAATTTCGATTCATTCTTGTTTTCTTGTTGTTAAATATTAAGGTGTTATTCCGCGACTTCCTTAATATCTTGGTTCTTATTCTTTCTTGTTACGAATTTCGATCCTGACAATGTTACCTTAGAAAATCGAAATGATGAGTCATGAGTGACGGTGGTTATTTATTTTTGTTTGTTCTTTTACATTATATTCTTTTAGCATGACGAACAAGAACAAACACAACACATTTTCATAGCGAACGAATATAAACACAACTTTTTTGCTTGTTTACCGTTTGTTTCAGCGTGTTTTTTTAGTAAATATGCAAGATTTCCATTTAAGTGTCTTTGGCTCTGTGTTACTTCCCAAATATATATAGTAAGTTTCATTGTTTCAAGGAAGTTTTGTGTTTTGTTGACTTGAGATCCAAGGAAAGCAAGTGGTGATCCTCCCATTAGTAATATGGCGTTCTTTGTTCATGTAGACATACTTTGTTATCCCGATGGTGAAACCACATCAAATCTCATCGTCTTGAGATACATGTCGCTTTGATATTTGCTTGTATATCTGATTGTTACTGCTTCATAGACGTTTGTAGAACCAACTAATGCTACATAATCTGTTACCTTTTTGTTCTTACCTTAATTTCTGTGTCTCCTCCTAGATAACCTTTCCTCCAAAGTACAGCTAAAGTTAGCATGAAAACTGTGCAAGAACTAATCACAATTCCAGCTATACTCCAGTACCGAGTCCTAATGTGGATCAAACAGTTGATAACCACTTCTCATATTAACTCGACTTCTATCGAAACCTAACCCTATCTACATATGTGTATGTAACTTAATATTTTTTATGCCTAATACATATCAACTATCATGTCAAACAATTCAAAGTAAGTTCCAAACCATACCAACTGTAGCTAAAACCACACCACATAGTTTAGGAGCATCTATCAACACAAAATCAGTAGCTAAAGACCGTAGTTAATCGAAGCAAACAAAAAAGCAGCTAAACATTCATTAAGTTGTTAAACGGAGCTAAATCATATTAGGAGCCTCTATGAATACAAAATAAGTAGCTAAAAACGGTAGTAAAAACTTAAAACAAAGGGGAAAAAAGCAGCTTAACGTTTCTGTAAGTTCTAAATCAATTATGCCCAAAATGTCCTACAAATTTGAAGGCACATGGATTCACTTATGCCCCTTGGTTCTACACCGCCATTGCATCATGCAATCAATGAATTTAGAACCACAATGTACATAGTTTTACATCCTGTACTTAACCTAATATTTGTATTTTCATTGCAACTAATCATTCCAGATATACAACTACATTTTTACACATGCATATTGAGAGTTGAATGTTATTGATTATGAATCAACAAAAAATATAATTTATAAACAATCACATATAAATGAAAAATAGACCTTATCGATTCAAATATCGACGTCGTTAAGATCAGAAGAAGCTTTGTTTATGAAGATTGGTCTCATTCTTATATTGTGACGAATTTGCCCATTAACCATTGGTCGGCATGCTCGTCAGTCCTAAGACTACCTTCCGAGATGGTGGAGACTTGCGTCTGACTGTCCTGTGATATCCCATCAAAGGCTTTGAAGGTCATGTCTGGGCTGCTTGGCACTTCGTTGACTATTGGCGGCTGAACAGGGATTTTACCATCGAGCATTTTGACCACGGATGACATGGGCGGCCTGAGGGTGGGAGATGGATTGGTGCATAGGAGAGCTATGTTCAACATCCTCATTGCCTCTTCTTTCAAGTATCTAGAACCAAGACAAGAGTCCACAAGTTCCAAAAGACTCTCTTTCTCCTCTAGGACACGTGCCTTCGCAAACCAAAATACAAGTTATCATCAGTTATGGCCGTGTTTGGTAGCAATGATTCAGACCCAAGACGATGTTAGGATATGTGGAAGCTTATTGACTTCTCTCTATAATAATAAACCATTCATGATGATTAATAGTGCATGAACATTCTCCTTCATTATTCATACCGAACGTGAACACCCAAGGGTACACGTGGGGAGAAAGCCCGGTTTGCAATTGAATTTCTCTCTCTAGATCTCTCTCTCTCTCTCTCTCTCTATATATATATATATATATAATGGAGGATCAAACAATAATGCTAACTATTTAAGAAAATAGGAAAACAACTAAATCACGTGCAAAATCACATGTGATTTTACAATTCTCAGAAAAGAGAGAATGGCTTCAACTTACCCGGTCAAGAAGGTTGACAAACTCTGTTGGCCTGTAATTTGTAATGCTTTTCCCGCTCACGATCTCTAATGCAACAACTCCAAAGCTATAAACATCCGCTTTATGTGTTAAGTATCCACTCATTGCATATTCTGGAGCCATATACCCTCTACAAAGTTACACTAAATAGCCTCAGATTTTAAACAATCTAGCTAATATACACAACATAAAAAAAATACGAAAGAAGGAATGCAAGATTCAAAAGATGAAAGGTCACATTGTTCCAGCAATACGTGTGCTGATATGAGTTTTCTCTTCTTCGTCCAATTTCGCTAGACCAAAGTCTGATATCTTAGCGTTAAGATCCCTGTCCAGAAGCACATTGGAGGCCTTTATGTCTCTATGAACTATTTTCAACCTTGATTCCTCATGGAGATAGGCTAAGCCCCGTGCTATTCCCATACATATCTTCTTTCTTGTGGGCCAGTCCAAATTAAGCTTCTGGTCCTCACGACCTATAAAGAATGGCAGATTATAACTTTTCCTTGAACAACAACTTAATACTGGGATGGTGAAGTATTTACCAAAAAGGGCACGTGCGAGACTGTTATTTTCCAAGTATTCATATATCAGCAACAACTCCTTTGCTTCAATGCAACAACCATAAAGCTTAACAAGGTTTGGATGCTGCAAACCAGATATCAGGCCTATCTCAGTCACAAATTCACGATTCCCCTGCCTTGATCTGGTAGAAAGTTGCTTAACAGCAATCTCAGAACCATCCGAGAGTACACCCTGCAAATGAAACAGGAAAACTTTCCTATAAGCACCTCAAATATAAAAGTAAACAAAAAATCACGTTCAGAGATATAACTATTAGAGTATATTATTGACGGTAGTTTTATGTTTTTGGTATTCACTCTTTATTTTTAGCCTTTTAGATTTTGTTCCTTTTTTCTTAACCCACTTTGTAATTATGTTTTGCAAGCTATTGAAACCTTCTATGCATTTTCTTCCTCCTTGGATTCTTTGTATTCTTCTTTTGTTGTTCATAATATTGATTACTCTTATAGAATAACTATGATGGTAGGGGACGGTTCAAATAAAAAACAATAGATATATAGGGAACTTGTTTATTCATTGAAGCATATACACTACATTAGTCTCATAATTGAGTATATGAATTAATGCACACATACTTAAGCATACAGTACATATCCATTGATGAATATACTAGTTCACATATACATTTTTTTGTTAGCATATACGTATCAAGAGTCAAGTTTATGTGAGAACAATAACTAAATAAGAGACTAAGAAAATGGCTGAATCACATGTGATGATTCCTGAGACTTTAGACCCGACTTGAGAACAGTAACAAAATAAGAGAATAAGACTTTAGGCCACAGGGTTGGTCGTGGGATCTTCGGTTGAGTGTCCAGTGAGGTGCACGGCCTTCCAAGTGACTTAAGTTGCGTGAAAGGTGGCATGACATTTTCTTTCAGCATCCAATAAGATGTGCGGCCTTCCCAGCGACTTGAGTCGCATAGGAGGTCGTTGGACCTTCTGTTTCAGCTTTTTTGCTTAGGCTCTGTCCCGGTCTATTTGTTCTACTATCCGGGCTGCTAGGCGCTCTACATCATCCAACATTGTTGCCACCACCACTTATAGTTTTAAGCAAGAAAGTACAACAATGTCATAAATTAAGGGGTATTTCAGTCCTTTATCTTTATTCGACCACAATTTCTAAGTTTATTTTTTTTTTTGGATAAGGTTCATCTAGGCTTTGCCTAGACTACATCCTTGGCAATTTGGAAATGAAAATTCGGCCGTCTGAGACTAAGCCTAGCCACAAGATGCACACAAAGGGATTCGAACCTAGGGTGAATGGGATACCTTCCACATTCCCCACAGGCCTTACCGCTAAGCCTTGTGGTTTTCTAAGTTATATTCATTACAACAAAAATTGAGTTTATAGGACGCCTAAAATAAAAAAGCGTCCTAATAGAGTGTTTTATAGGACGCTAATTTATAGGAACAAAGACAAATGTGTCCTATCTAAAAGCGTTGCAATAAGTTTATAGGACGCTTTTAGGCGTCGTAACAAGTCTTTTAGGACATTTCCAAAAAAACGTCGTATTAGCTAATTTTATAAGACGCTTTTGAGAAGTGTTCTATAAATTTTATAGGACACTTCTCAAAAGCATCCTATAAAATTAGCTAATACGACGCGTTTTTGTAAATGTCCTAAAAACATGTTACAAAATCGTCCTATAAACTTATTGCAACGCTTTTAGATAGGACGCTTTTGTGTCTGGTCCTCTAAATTTGCGTCCTGTAAAACACTCTATTAAGACGTTTTTTTATTTTAGGCGTCCTATTAGCTCAACTTTGTTGTAGTGATTCTTCGAACCAAACAAACAGATTACTATTCATTTAACATTATTTAGGTTGTGTTCTTTTTCCGTTAATTCACTTTGTGATTATTCTTTGCGGGTTAATAACCTTGCTGCCTGTTTGCATTTTTTTTTCCTTATATCTTCTTCTGTTGTTCATATTTGATAGATCTTAATAGGATATCAATAATGTTTGCAAGAAAGTACCTTATAAACTGGTCCAAAGCCTCCTTCACCGATCTTATTTACAGAATCAAAGTTATGAGTGGCAGTTTTGATTTGTCGCAGGCTAAAGTAACCCGTTTGTAATTGAAGGGCTCGAAGCTCTGTGACAGAGATGATGATTAAAAGCAGCTAGAATTGAAAAACTACATTGGAAAAAATTACAAGATCTCTTATATATCAATTTTTCTTACCTTTATCTAGTTTTTTCCCTCCTAGATAACCTTTCTTCCTAAGTAGAGCTAAAAGTAGCACGATAACTGAGCAGGAACCAATCACAATTCCAGCTATAGCTCTAGCAGTGAGTCCGGTACTAACATCATAGTCTGCAAGAAGGGGGATTAAGTAGAATTTATACGTGCTCTTATAACGACAGAGCTATGAAAATTTGGAACATATAGCTAGAAAGATTTACTAACTTGGTGTTACTGTGATAGCCGATATCAGAGGTCCATATACACCTCGAGCAGGACTGCAGTAGTCCCCTTCCCTGCCCAGTACAAGTGAATATCTAGGGTGCTACCATTAACATAAACATCATCAAACTCTAAGAAGGTGCCAATGTGAGCACCCTTTGCTTCTTCCATGATGTTGAAATCTTTTCTCATAAGAACCCCCTACATGAAAAATTAGACCAAATTAAGTTTCTAACTAGTTCCCCAATTGAACTATACAATCTAAACAAAAACCATTATGTCACTTACTTGAATAAATACATCAAAATAGCGCCTTCCCAAACTACTAAACGTCATGTCATCATAAATACCTATTTCAGCAAAGTGAAGCCTGACTTTATAACTCCCCCTCCGCAAACACAGTCCGTAGTACCGCAGGGAAGCGGGAGAAAGGCGAGCTGTTCTGTATATATCTCCACCTGTCACGTTCGCTGTGCTTGCAATAAATGGAGCATCATCATTTTCCATGAAAACACCATTGACGCTACTTGCCCATCTCTCATCAGCAGAATAAAAGTGAGATGCCTGGTCGACTGGATCTGCTTCATATTGTTTTCCCTCGAAGCCTAATGCAGGTCCACCACAATTAATAAATAAAGAATGACCTGCAATGTAAGATTGTAAAGATCTACAGATGGACATAACGATTAATAAACAAAGAATCTAAGATGCATTTGTGAAGATTCAGATATAGATATGACAATGAACCATTATTAAGGGAGTGCTTATTTTTGTAGACTTACGGTCGGGGTTTCTGCTGCACGTAACTTCATCTGTTAAACACCATGCATCTCTATAATATTAATTCACATTAGGTCACCTCTTTGTAAACAATTCAAAAGTGTGTTTGTGTGTGTGTATAGGTTGGTCATGAGGACATACGTGTTGTTTGAGGCTGAAGATGAAAGGGATGAAACTAAATTCCTGTGGAAAAGGTACCCATGATAAGCGAACAAAAAAAAAAGAAATGTTTTAATATAGTAAAGGATAGGAATATTACAGAAAACTTACAAGTTAGAAGGCTGACATATAGTCTGTCCTGGAGATACATGCGTAAAATTGTTGTAAGACAAGTCACTGGAATAGAAAATATTAAAAAGCAAGAGTCATACATAATGGCCTAATGTATGAGATCAAAGTAATTATAGAGTCATCTCTATAATATGGTTACCATTCATGCAAACATGTAGCATGAGAATAATAACCAAGGGGAATCACTTACATTTTTACATCCTTATTTTTCCTAAATATCCAGTCAGGAATCTCCCCAGATAGCGAGTTGTCATTCAGAAACCTACATCACGTATAAAATTCCATCTCAAATTTTATCAAAAATTCCAAATAGCAAGAAATCTAAAATAAATTTAAGTAGTTGCATTACATGGTATCAAAGTCTACTTGCTCAATTCGATTGGGTATCGGACCATTCAGCCTGTTGAAACTCAGATCCCTGCAACGGAAACAGTTCAAGGTGAAGATTTCCTTAAGATTAAATATATAAATAAAAGTGTGGATCATGCAAACTCAACAAAGATATAATATCGCATTATTCAAAGTGATAAAATACTAGAAGTTGTTATACTCAAGTTAACAACAAACAGGAAAAAGCTAGCTCCAAATTCTTAGAAGATGAAGTTAACTCCACCCAAATGGAAGATATCATGCATTAAGAAACCAAGTGCAAAGGCATATAAGCTATAAGAGACATGTTAAGAATGCTTTACAAGCAATGGATGGACACAAAAATTCAATAATGTTCCATGCAAGGGGTAAAACCATAGCCGGACAGTACTAATACTCATGTTCAACTGAGAGTGTTTCCTTTCTTGGATCAGCTTACAAATGCAACCGATGAACTCTTAAGTTTTCTACTCTATCACACACAGATGGAGTAAAAACTGAACCTATGATTTTACTAAAATCATCAACATCGTTTGTAGCATGAGCACTGGTCACAAAAACTTGCATAACTTTTCATTATCGAAGCCTGAAATTATTCAAGTAAATTCCATATTTAGAGATAAAACTAACTGTTCGTGTAAAAGCTCCATATTTATAGATAAAACTATAGAATTATTCATGTAAATCCCATGTGGATAGATAAAAATATAGAATTATTCATGTAAATCCCATATGTATAGATAAAACTATAGACAAAAGCACAAAGTCAATTCCTAATGAAACAGACGCTGATGTAGCTTCCCAAAAATCACAAACCTCCCTTTTTCTTTCCTAATGCAACTTATCTTAACAGTTAACATGAATATTAGTAGCAACTGACTTACAAGTTCTTCATATTAAGCATATGTCCTATGTAGTCTGGTATTGGCCCAAAAAGCAAACAATTTCTCAGAGTCCTGCACCAAAAAAAATTTAGAACACACTTATCATGTCAACTTCACATACAAATTTAGCTCACTTTTTTTATGCCATGCAATTATGTAATCAACTCACAATCTATGCATTCTTTTCATCTCTTGCAAATTAGGAAATCTCTTACTCGATGATCCAACTAAATCAGATATCCTCCTGAGAACCATAATGCATATACATAAAATAAGTTCAGGGATTAAAGCTATTTCTACCCATTTAATTGACCAAAAACTCTACAAAAATATGTTATAATGTGCTCACATTTCAGTCAAGTTTGTCAATAGAGATATTGTAGAAGGAATCGGTCCCTCCATTGTTGTTCCTTGCAAATAACTACACAATAAATTATATCTCATCAAACTTTTAGAGGTTAAACCATCAACAAAGAAAGTAAAAGAACACTCACAGTGCCTCGAGTCTTGTCCAATTTCCGATAAAATCAGGTATTCTCCCAGATAATGAATTCCCATCTATCCTGCTGCAAGAAGTGTACATAAAATTTAATAATTTGATAAAATATCCAATGAATCACTACTTTACTTGCCAGGTAAAAATAACAAAGCAAAGATCTCTATGACTTACAAATCTTCTATATTGATCAAATTGCCAAACGAGACAGGTATGATTCCTGTAAAGTTATTTCCAGAAAGAAAGCTGCAAGAGAAAAAAAAACCGTTCATTGTGGAAAACACAAAGATGTCAACATTATAAAAGAACTAATAAGTAGTAGAACTACCAAATACGTAAGGTAAAAACTAAATGTTAACACATTGTCTTGCTAGCTTCTTCGGTGATGCTTTCAAGTAGGAAACTGATATGAGTAAATCATATTCTAAATACCTAAATACATGTCGGATTCAACTGAAAAGCAGAACGAACATAAAAGTATATGAAGATCAACATGACATGATTATAACAAAAATTGAGTTATAGGATACCTACAATAAAAAAAAAAGACGGAGCGTTTTATAGGACCCAAGTTTATAGGACCAAACAAAAAAGCATCCTATTTAAAACTGTTACAATAAGTTTATAGGACGCTTTTGAGCGCCGTAACAATTTTTTCAGAACATTTTTCAAATAAAACGTCCTATTACTATTTTATTTATAGAATATTTATGGAAAAAGTGTCCTATAAACACAAGTGTCCTTCAAAAAGATGGGTTTGTAGGACACTTCTCAAAAGCATACTACAAAATTAGCTAATACGACACTTAATTTTGAAAATGTCTTAAAAAAAACTTGTTACGACGCTCAAAAAACGCCCGATAAACTTACTGTAACACTTTTAGATAGGACGCTTTTTTGTTTGGTCCTATATAAAAATACTTTATTGGGACGCTTATTTATTTAAGATGTCATATAAACTCAAATTTGTTGTAGTGTCTTATGTTGTATAGCTCTGTGTGTTGTCAGATAAGATTATTAGAAGAAGGTGGAACTTTAGAGGGTAAACAGGAGCAAAAGTTCAAGTAACATTACAGTCGTCTCAGTCGAGTCAAACGCCCAATGCTTGGAGGAAGTGGTCCATCAAGCAAATTGTCTTCCAAGATCCTGTTGTTGTACAGGTCAAAGATGTTAGAAAAATGAAAGCTGTCATTATGAACCGAATTATCAGGTAAGGATATATCTTTACTTACAGCTTCTCAAGGGTAGAAATATCACCTATTTCTCCAGGTATGGGACCACTGATACGGTTCCCCAAAAGACATCTGTGGAAAATAATGTGTCAAGAGTAGATTCACCGAGCTAAGGTGCGGCATTCAGAAAATTGAGGCAGAGTAAATCTTACAAAATTCTAAGAGGAAGCTGACCAAAACGTGGCGGAATAGTGCCATTGATATAGTTGAGAGCCAGATCTCTGTGTAAAGTGAATACATTGAAGCTTAGAAACTGAATGTGGTAACAGAAAATGAAAAGGGAGGACTGTTTCTGACTATATATAAAAATGCATGTACACTACTTTCAACATAATGAAAGTTTGATGGTCCACTTACATTTCTTGCAGAAAAGTGAGATCTGCAAATTCTTCAGGTAGAACTCCTGTCATATTGAGTCCTTTTAACCGGCTGCAATTTGATACAAGTATGGAAAGATATCCAAAACACTAATTAGCACTAAAATGGACAGGAAACCATTCTAATTATCTAGAGGATGATAGTTGCCTAGGTAATATATAATTATACATGACATATCAATGAAATCAAAAATTTGCCATTGACATGGATATTCGTTGATGAAGATATGAAATAGCAAACTAAGGCGGATTTAAAGGCAGATTTATATATATATATATATATATATATAGAGGAAAGTTCAAATGTGAACCACTTTTTGGTTGTGAACGTGAGGACAGCCGACAACGCGACACGTGGCGGCTTTGAGTGTGGTCCCCCCTTTTAATTCAATGCCCTCCCATGAATCGCGCCTAGTCATCCGCCGTGAATATGACGTGGCGCCTAGTCATCCGCCAGGTGTCGCGCTCTCGGTTGTCCTCACGTTCACAACCAAAAAGTGGTTCACATTTGAACCCACCCCTATATATAATATATATATATATATATATATATAGAGAGAGAGAGAGAGAGAGAGAGGAAAGTTCAAATGTGAACCACTTTTCATTGTGAACATGAGGACGAATCTCAGCCACTCATCCGGTCAATAAAGGCGGATTTAACCGGGTCTCCTCCTTTAATAATCTCCACCCTCCCATGAATTGCATCAATCCTCTGTGATCGCGTCCACCGTAACCAAAGATGTGTGGCTGAGATTCGTCCTCACGTTCACAACCAAAATTGAGTTCACATTTGAACATAACCCTATATATATATATATATAGAGAGAGAGAGAGAGAGAGAGACGGATCCGACCATACATGTTTGTTACGTGGCAAATGGTGCTGGTACAGTTGCAAGTTACATTGCTACCCTTTGAAATAACCCCTCGTTTGTCCACGGAAATTATCTGATTAATCCCTCGACCTGTACTGCATGAATCTCTAGCAAGATGCCAACCTGTATATTTCAGCTTTGAGGCTATCAAACCCAGAGTTCTGACTGTCAAAAAAAGGAAAACATATAAACGAATTAACCTAACATATATTATTACCATCCAAGTCGCTTACTCTAAAAAGGTGCATGCATACAATTAGTTACTTAGTGATCATGCTCAACGTTTATACCAATCAAATATATAAAAAGGGATCATGATATTTATAAATTTTGAAATGCCAAGAAGCATACTATTACTTAGGGGTCATTTACCAAAGGCTTAAGTTATATTACTTTAACCAATGAATATGGTAAGGACTGATAATCTTATTAACATTGTAAGAGCAAAGATTGTGGAGGCAACGACGACTCTTACTGCATTAGCACAGAGGGTCGGCCTTGGGGGAGGGTAGCACAAGCGTACGCCCACAGCCCAAAAGTATTAGGAGCCCAAAATTTTTCGTTAGTGTATAGTAGTACAAAAAATTAATCCATTAAAGAGACCCAAAAGGTTGTAGCATACAGTTAGAGGCAAAAATAAGTTAATAGACAACAAGGACACAAAAACATATTAAGTTATTAACTAATTACATTACATTGAAGTTGAAAATTAAAAGAAGAAAAAATTGGCCATTCGGATATATGCTATTCTTCATTGCCTCTCTAATTTTTTATCTGATACCAATACCAAGGTCCAATGATATTAGCTATTTTTATATCTATTTGTTGTGTTTATGTACTTCAACAATTCAACGAACAACTACTTTAAGCTCAGTTCTTTGCTATTGCTATATGTTTTTGCTTAGATATTTTATCCATTTGCTTTTATTGATTATTGTCATTTTCTTATGTTGTTTGCATAATTGCTTATGTTGGCTATTGCTCTATATTTTTGTGTCTACAAATGATGTTATAATATTTGTTGATGACCTATCTATTGTTCTTATTAGTTATATGTGTTTCATGGTGTTGTGATTAATCAATAAATTCCCGTAAATGTATTCAATAATGTTTCTTATATATGTCATGCTCTATAAATTTTAATCGTAACATTTTATTTTAGTAGACCAATAAATGTGGGAAAATAAAATTTAGTATTAATTGTTTGACTTCTTCATCTTTTATTGCGATTTCACTATGTAAGATAACTGTATTTGATTGATGAATAAACAAGGAAGGTGAACCCTCTATACATACAAGATGGAAACCCTAAAAGACATCTAAATAAGGCCTATGGGCTGAGGCCCAATATACACAAATAATACATTTAACACACTACACATCAAAAGATGTATTTAAGTGCTCAAGAAAACAATTCATTATTTACGAGTTACGACTCCAGATTCTCTTATGAACTAAGAAAATTATGACATTTTTAAAAATTACCAATCATTGTGGAGTTGTAAATATAACTATATTTTTAGACTTCAAAAGTGATTTCCAAAATAAGATGTAGAAAACTATACAAGGTATACGACCAATATATATATATATATATATATATATATATAACCACCGTGGGTGTGAGCGGGTAGCTCCCCATCGGTTTGGTGAAGCTGAAGGCCCCCCACCCCCCCCCCCCCCCCCCCTCTCTCTTCTTTCTCTCCATCTCTCTCTTATTTATTTTATTTTTTTATTTTACTTTTAATTAATTGATTTTGGGTTGATAGTGGATGGATTGGGTAGTTTTGGGTAAAATAGTGGAAAGCTGATGTGGCGCTGATGTGGCAGTTGAAACCATTGGGTAGTAGTGGGTCGACAGCGGATGGCCTTATAAATCACTATCATTGTAGAGACATGTTACAAATCATACATTTTTGGAGTTATTGTATAAATCACTATCATTGTATTTGTAGAGACTTGTTACAAGTCATCTACAATTTGGGAGTTATTGTATAATTCACTGTCATTTTTGAACTTTATGGGAAATAACATTTTATTAGTTTCTTATAGATTTTATTTACTTTTATTATAAAAATATGATAATTATTGATTCTCAAAATTACATGAGAACACCACAAAAAAAAAATATAATAAAGTTCTTAATTTGATAAGTTAGAAAATGATTCGAGAAGAATAAATCACAAAAATGAGGAGACGCACTAATCTAAGATTTAAGAGTATCTTCAATAGCTAGCTATGCGATGATTTTATGTAAATAGAGTATCAAAAGTTAAAAATTTTAAAAGAAATTACATTAGACTTTAACAACGGCTCTATTTTAGCAATTCTACAATCAACTATATTTATTAAAAAATTCAATATATTTAATAAAATATTATTTCTCTTTCCTAAACATCAATTCATGGTCTCCTATTGGTGATAAATAATTAAATATTATTTCTTTCTCTTTACCTAATAGGGATATATAGAGTTTTAGCATGTCTCCAAATTATCATCTCTCCTATTTTCTCTATTTTAATATACAATATAACTTATTTGTTGGAGCAAAAATTTATTCAAAACCACAAAAAGCTCCTGCTATATCTAACGTTTCAATAAGCTAGCTAGCTTATTTATGATCCATCCAAACATATATTAGCTTATCAGCTAACTTATTAGTACCAAATACAGCCTAGGCTATGGCATTGTTTAGTAAAAATAAGCTAGCTTATAAATCAGCTTACAAGCTAGTACATGTTTCGATGGACCATAAGCTAACTTTTTGAAAAGCTACGGAGAGTAGCATTCAGTGACTTATAAGTCTTTTAATTTTTTTTATTCCAAATATACCCTTGCTATTTTTAAACTACCAATTTTTAATTGTCTCTTTTGTCATTTTCCAGTCATAAGCTACCTTATCAACCAGTTTGCCAAACTCATCTTATTCATCAATCTATCAGCTGTATTAGGAGCCAAAAAAACTATTTGTGACTTGAAAAAACTAAGTTAGCTGATAAGCTGTATTAGGAGCCAAAAAGAGAATGCAGATATATATATATATATATATATATATATATATATAGAGGGAGGTTCAAATGTAAACTCTATATTTCGTGTAAACTATGTAAACCAATCCACACCATTGATTTTCAAAAACGTTTCCATATTTCACATTTTCATATTTCCATAATCATTGACTTACCATATATTTCACATTTCCATATTTTCTATGAATCCATATCCTCCTTTGATTTTTTTGATCAAGGGTCACGATGGGTTTACATAGTTTACACGAAATATAGAGTTTACATTTGAACCTTCCTCTATATATATAATATATATATATATATATATATAGAGGAGCCTTCATGTAAAAACCACTTTTTTTGTAAAAACCCGTAAAAAACCGACTAAAAAAAAAAATTTACAATGTTTTTCCATCAAATGTTAGAATTGATATGTTGTTTCACATATATTTTTTTTCATAGAATGAATATCATCCATGAATTTGTTTCATAATATGAATAAAAATGTTGTATATTTTCGATTCATAATATGAATAAAAATTTTATTTTTTCATGGATGATATTCACATTATGAAAAAATATATATGTGTAACAATAGTTAATATCATAGTATTTGATAAAAAAAAATTCTAAAAAAATTATTTTTTAGTTGGTTTTTACGGGTTTTTACAAAAAAAATGGTTTTTATTTGATTATTCCTATATATATATATATATATAGGGGAAGTATCCGTTGCAAACCACCTAGATTGTGCAAACTATACAAACCTAATCTTAACCATTGATTTTCTATTTATTTCCATTGATTTTGTGTATCCCTAATTTTTAGGCAGTTTTTTTTCAAATCTACACCATTGATTATGTATATGTATGGTTGAGATTGGTTTGTATAGTTTGTACAAACTATCCGGTTTGTAACGGATACGACCCCTATATATATATATATATATTCGAGGAACCAATGCAAATTCCAAAATCAGATAGAAAACAAAACAAGATTAAGCAACAGGAAGAAATCAAGATGAACAGAGAGTGAGTATATATAAATAGAGGAGCAGCGTACCTTCTTCAACTGGTAGAAGCTTAGCGGAAGATCCAAATTCACTTAAAAACAAATTAACAAGGATGAAGAACAAGTTGAATCCCATAATGTGATCGATCACTTCCTGTTATCAAAATTAACGCTTTTCGATTATACTTTTCCGTTTGCCCTACTTTTGTGCTTATGTTTCTGGTTCTGATTTTGCGTGTGTGTGTGTGTAAGAGAGAGATGATGATGAACGACCATAAGAGTTTGGCGGTATCATTTGCAGTCGGAGAGACAAAGACTAAAAGATATTCTATCCCGCGAGTTCCCGACCCCATTCTATACTTTCTGTTGTTATGTTTGACAAACTAGTCGGTAGCTAATAAGCTAGGTTATGAAAAGATTATGTTTAGCAAAAAGTAGTTGATGAATATTTAGAATGATCAAAAATAGTATATTTAAATTTAATAATTAATATTAATAAAGGTATAATTGGAAAAAGAAAAAAAACTACAAAAAGCTCTCAAAAAGATACTCACGCTGTATTTGCAAAAATAAGCTAGCTGATAAGTTAGCCCATCAAAACATATATCATAAGCTAGCTTTTTAAAACACTACTTTGAGTAGTTTTTTCCAATTATACCCTTATTAATATTAATTATTAAATTCAAATATACTTTTTTTGGTCATTTTACATACTCATAAGCTAGTTTTTGCCAAACATAATTTGTTCATAAGCTAGCTCATAGTTTATGAGCTACTAAGTAGTTTATCAATCAACAGCTAGCTTGTCAGCTAGTTTATAAACATAGCCTCAAAGTAACTTTTCAAAAAATTAGCTTATGATACATGTTTAGATGAACTAGCTTATAAGCTAGTTTATTTTTGGCATGCACATCCTTTGTATTAAAAAAAACTAGATTAAGGTGGTATTTGGTTCGTATAATGTTTTTATATAGAATGAAATCTGTTAAAATAAATTCGACTTTAAAAAAATTAAAATAAAATGTTGTCAGGTTTAACCATCTATTTTGATTGGCAGAATTAAAATGAGATCTGTTAAATGAATTATAATTTATCTTTTAGGTTCACGAAATGTAGTCTTGGATTAGAATGAAACTATGGTAATTTTATTATTTTAAACACAAAGTAATTTAATAAATATTCAGTAAATACTTTTTTTTAACCAACATAAAATAATTATTGAATATTAATATCAACTATTAAATTAATTAAATATTTTATGAAATAAACTAATAAAATTATTATTAAATAAATTAATAAAATAACTTAATTGTTATTGTTTTATATTGGATCAAGGATATATCTGAAGTTATGAAGAAAACTGAATTTCATTTCACCAAAATACATAATAATTGCTAAAAAATGTTGAATTCCTTCATTTGTGGAATTTGATAGAATTCATGGATATTTTCTATAAAAAAACAATGAATGGAACGAAGAAATAGAATATGGTCAATGAAATTCGACATTTCAATTCCATTAGATTTCTTGGGAATCTGCGAACCAAACATTACCTAAGTGAGAGTTTTATTTTATTTTAATTTTGACCCCTTCAACTTTTCTAATATTTTTTATTATATCCTTTGTATTCATACTATTTTGCGTATCATGAAAAAAAATTCTTCAAAATCAACAAAAAAAAAAGTAAAAAATAAAGTTCCTTGAAATTTTTAAAAAACTTTAAAGTTCGTCGAAAGTCTACTAAGGCCATCGTTAACCGTACCCCTCATACCTCTCATTTTTGTTGCCACATCAACGCCACATCAGCTTTACCAACACCTTACCAACACCATACCAATCCATCCTTAACCATACCAATACCATACCCCTATAAATTAATTGAAAAAAGAAAATAGAAAAAGAAGAGAGAGAGAGTGAATGAAGAGAGAGATAGAGAGAGATGGGGGTAGGGGGGTGGGGTATGCAACATTTTTTCAACCGGCATTGGGGTACCGATCGGTACCACTACCGGCACCATACCCTTCATCCACAACGGTGTTCACACCGGTATGGGGGTGGTACCGATGTGGTACCGACCCGGCTAAGGATGGCCTAACTTAAAATCTAAAAAGAATAATTTTAGTCCACAAACAAGGCAACCCAAAGAAAAAGAAACCACAAGAGAGAAGCAAGGGGTCCTAAGGCAAAGAGAAAACAAGCAGAACCCAAAAAAGCTTACAAGACAAACAAAATAAGTCCCCAGAATTTTCCCACGCCTCGAACCGCTAAAAACCGCTGCCCACATCAGATAGCAACATTCAGCTGTTGTCAGGGGCGGAGCCACGAGGGGGGTAGAGTAGGCAGTTGCCCCCCTAACATTGTAAATTTTTCCTTCAAAAAATTTATATATTAGGCATATTTGGGTAATTGCCCCCTTAAAAATTTAAAATTACCATTATTATTGACATTTTGGAGGTTTTTTGTGTATAAAAAAACTATTTTTCTAGAAGTAATTAAAATTGTTGTTTAGAGTTTGCTCACCTAAAAAAAAATTCCTGGCTCCGCCCCTGGCTATTGTACCGCCGCCTTCTGGACCTTACGCAACCCACCAGCAGTTGCTGCTGAACCGCTTCTGCTGAACCTTACACAAACATAGCCGAACACCTACCGAAGTCGACGATCCTAGACAGCTTTCAATATCCTACTCAATGTCTCTAGATGGACGTTTAATTGTGAGAGAATAGACAAATATACAGTTATACACAAACTATACTGTTATAGATAGCAATATATGTTGAGACGAAAACATATAGAATTTTGTTTCTAAAAATAATTCAATTTTTAAATACATGGTTTACAAAAATATTAAACTTTAAATGTGATAAATAAATTGAAAATATTTATTCGTGTATCAAAATATTTGTTCAATAAATTAACTAAGGGGTTGTTTGTTTATCATTTATTAGTTTCATCAAAAGGTCAATGGTTTTAAAAGGATAATTTTGTTTGGCAAGTTTTCTAAATTATTTTATATCTTGTACCTTTTCTTAAACATTGTTTTAATTTTATTTTGAACAATCATCAAATAACTATATTTTATTTTACAGAGTTACCGGATAATTATATTTCATTTTGTATTATAACACAAATATTTTTAATCATTCGGAGTACGGACCACTTTAATCATCATTTACCAAATCATTCACTCTTGTCAATGGTACCAGTCGCCACATCAATGCCACATCAGCTTTTCACTATCATACCAATTCAACCACACTCATATCAATCTAAATAATTAATAAAAAAAGAAAAGAGAGAAATAATAGAGAGATAGAGAGAAAGGAGAGAGAGGGTGGGGTGGGTGGGTGGGGTGGGTGGGGTGGGCTAAGGAGTCGACATCGCCATGCCGTTTTTTGTCCATGCCAAAGGACCTCGGCGGTGTTGCTGAGGTTGCCGATCGGCAACAGCTCCTTGCCGAAGTCCTTGAAAGATCGTTGTGGATGGTGAAAACCTATAAAAGGCATATATGAAACCTAAACTCACAATAGTATTCTTAAAAGGAAAGGCATATATGAAACCTAAACTCACAATAGTATTCTTAAGAGGAAAAAATCGTAAAAGATAACTTTAAAACAATTAATAAGAAAAACAATTCAATTTATAGTTTATGATTAATAATTAAATTTTACTCAAACTAAATTTAATTTTGATATTCTCCTATAATAGGGTTGCATATCAGGGGTGTTCATGGACGAGTAGTGAAATTTTTGATAACTACACGTACATGATGGGTACCTAATTTTACTATCTGAAATCGAATCGCACGGGTCGGGTACTCGTACCGAAGAGCGGGTCCCCATGGTTCAGTTCATGCGTACCCGCATTTTGTCGACTGCTTTGATGTACACAAAATATATATACTAGAAAATGAAGTTATTTTGTAACAAACTAAAACGATTAACACTAAAAAATATTAGAAAATTAAAATAAGAGTATGTTGTCATCAATACAGTTGTGCAAAAACGATCTAGACAGAATCTGATCGACAAACTAACGGCAATGGGGGTAAACGAAGAAAACACAGCATGTGATGGAGATTTTTTAAGATTGGTAATTTTTTGTTATGACGTATTAATAAATATATATTGCTCTAAATAGAAGAAATACATACGGGGCGGAGCAGGTACCCACGGGTAGTAAATTTTGATAACCAAACCCAACCTGCGACTCAACGGGTACCCTTATTTTAGGGGTTCTCAAGTCACAGGTTGCTCGGGTATCGGTTTTCTAGGTTTCGGATCATACGCTTTGGTTCGGTTCTTCAGGTTTTTAAACACCTCTATTGCATATGTTTTGGTCTCATTATTCTTGAACTAGCTGTGGAGGTTAGGGGTTAGTTAAGTCGGGTTCCGGTCAAATTTCATACAACTAGTCTTGGAACCGGTATTGACGGCTTCTGGAATGATGGAACTAGAACCGATTGTACTGATTCTTTATATTTGGATACAGCTCCCGTAACCGCGACGGGTATCTAGTGTTAATTTTATTTAATATTTTTTATCGTTTTGCAATAAGTAATTAATTATTAATTATTACATAGTCCCAACGTAACGAAATAAATACTACAAATGACGAAAACTTATTCGATAAAAACTAAAAGCTAATAAGTATATAAATAGTTACGACCATTTTTTGAAATGAAAAAACATAAAACACAACATGAAATATTAAATATTATATAAAAATTCGAAAAAAGAGAATAAGTCGAGTGAAGAAAGTAGTTGTACACTATACAGACTGGTTTCGAGCTGTATCGGAGAATTTTAGAGATTTTTGGGAACCAACAAGAAGGACTCGAAAGAAGAACAAAATCAAGCGTCGAGGCAAAAGAGACCTCGCGACGCGAGCCTGTCGCTGGTCGATTTGCGTAGCAGAATTCGGAAGATATTGGTTTTATTAGTTTATTTAAGTATTTTATTAGTTAATGATAAACTGGTTATTTATTAGGTAGATTAGAATTATTATTACTTACTTTCTTTTTAGCTTTAGGATTTATATTTAGTAATTATTTTAATTGGTTTTTTAGGATTATTTAATTTTCATAGTTATCTTTTTAATTTAGGCTATAAATAAGTTTATTTAGTTTCATTGTAATTCGTATTTTATTTTGATTAATAAGTCATCTCTTTGAGAGATGAGAGTTTATCTCTAGTTTTGAGAGTTTTCTCAATTATCTTAGATCTTTTACTTGAAAGTTCTATCTATCAGGATTTGACGTTTGTCGATCTACACCACGTGTTATTTCCGTCTGCATCAGTTAGTGTATTTGTGTAAGTGTGTAACTGTAAAAGATAAAATAATAAATTCATTTTTAGTTTATTAAACATAATAAACACATAAAATTATTTTTATTAAAATATATATAGCGGAACTAGTACTCCACAAAAATGAGAACCGGAACCAATCCGGATCGATTTCGTATTTTTAGAACCGAAACCAATCACATCGGTTCCCATTTCGAAGGCGGGTGCCCGGGTTGAGTGTTCATCCCTAACACAGGTACCATAGCTATAGTATGACGAGTCTTATTCTAACGAAAATGACTAAGGTTGCACACAGCCAACCCTCCCAACTAGAGGTGCACACGACTAGTTAAATAGCCTAACCGGTTAGGAAAAAAACCAGTTAGGAAAAAAAACGGTTAGGAAAAAAACTGAGCGAACATATAACCGGTTATGGACCTCGAATACAATACTACTTGCAACCGGTTAGGTTAGAGTAATAACCGGTTATGACAAAATCCGGTTAGAAAAAAACCTGTTTTGTTGGGTTTATTTTTGAGCTTGAGTTAAAAATCTGATTTTTTGGGTTTTTTTTTGTTTTAGTTGTTTTGTTTATTTAATTTTATAATTATATAATAATTATATTTAATATAATTATACAAATATATATAAATATAAATATAATAAAAACAATACATATAATTATATAAATACCATTATACCAAATTACCAGTTACCAACCATTACTATAAAAATATTATAAATATAATTTCAAATAGAAATACATATAAATCCAAATAAAAATGCACATATATATATATGCATATATATATATATATATAAGTTCAAATTTTTGGATTACAAATTACAATAATATTAATTAAAAGAGAACACTAGAACGGAGCTTCGGCATGACCATCACCCCACATGTCACCCAAGTGACCTGGGTTTGATCTCCCCTGGCCACAACAGTATATTTCTTAATTTTTTAGTATATTGAAAATAACCAGTTAAAACTTAAAAAACATAAACCGGTTAAAAAACCAGTTAAAAAAAACCGTAACAGTTAAAAACATTACATAAAAATTCTCAAAATTTATAACCAGTTAGAAAACCGGTTAAAAAAATAACCTGTTCGGTTAGAATTGTAACCGGTTATTTTAAAACCAGTTTCGGTTATTTTTTTCGGTTTTTTCGGTTATTCAGTTATTTTGTGCACCTCCTCCCATTTTTTAATGCCACATCAGTTTTTTCCCAACCCTCTCTTTACCCTTCCATAACCCTCTACAACCCTCTACAACTCTTACCCAACCCTCCCAACCATCTCACACACAACAAACACACACCACAAGCGGCTTCTACTGTCAGCCTCAGCCTGCCGGCACACAAAAGTGTGCAGCCAACCCAATTGAAGCCGACGGGTAAAATGGAAGTTCGCCCGCTCCTACCCTTCCTGCCGCTGCGTGTAGCCTAACAAAATTGACTGGGATATTTTCAAGACAAAATGAAAATCATAAAGACAATTTCTAAACCTATAAACGTCATGTCATTTTTAAAGATTCCACTAAAGATATAGGGACTAAAATTATTCTTTTTAGTTTTAATTTGTAATCTAATACAAGTGATACAAAAGCATCTAGACTTTTGTAAAATGTTATATAAACAGCAATTGTCGATAGTTTAAATGTAGATATAGGCCTGGTAGGGTTGCCCGATGCGACCCATGAACGTTGACTCGTCGACATCGTTTATATGGGGAAATTACCTTTCGACCACCCATTGATCTCTTTTCTATTCTTTCTCTTATTTCACCAAAATATTACTAGGCCCCGTAAATTGTAGGCTCATTTTTTACTCACCTAGTTAGTCAGGTTCAAATATGAACCACTTTCTTATTGTGAATGTGAGAACAACTGAGAATGTGCCACGTGGCATATGCAGCATGAATGAGTATTATGCAGACTGCATAACACATGACTCAATATTATGCATATTTCATAACACAACATTCAGTGTTATGCAGTTTGCATAATACTGAGTGTTGTGTTATGTAGTATGCATAATACATGATTATTCAGGCTGCATATGCCACGTGGCGCGCTCTCAGCTGTCCTCACATTTGCAATGAAAATTCAGTTCACAATCGAACTTTCGTCTCTCTCTCTCTCTCTCTCTCTATATTATATATATATATATGTGGAGAATCATTTATGAACCCAAAAAAAGTATAGACCCTATGAATCAATTCACACCCTTGATAAAAAAAAATCAACGGTTGAGATGCACACGATTATTGTGTATTTTGATTTTCGATTTTTAAAATATAACCGCCCATATCTTGGCCGTTGATTTTTTGATCAATTGTGTAGATTGATTCACACGGTTTATACCCTTTTTTAGGTACCCAAATGATCTTCCACTTCTATTTCTCTCTCTCTCTCTCTCTCTCTCTCTCTCTCTATATATATATATATATATATATATATATATATAGGAAAGTTCAAATGTGAACCACTTTTTGGTTGTGAACGTGAGGACAGCCGAGAGCGCGACACGTGGTGGTTTTGAGTGTGGTCCCTCCCTTTAATTCAATGTCCTCCCATGAATCGCGCCTAGTCACCCGCCGTGGACCTGATGTGGCGCCTACTCATCCGCCACATGTCGCGCTCTCGGCTGTCCTCACGTTCACAACCAAAAAGTGGTTCACATTTGAACCCACCCCTATATATATATATATATATATATAGAGAGAGAGAGAGAGAGAGGGAGAGAGAGGTTCATGCAAGAAACATAATTTTTTAAAGAAAACGCAAGGACGATTCTCAACCACTCCTCCGGTCAATAAAGGCGGGGCTTTGACCGGGTCACCCTCCTTTAATCATCTCCACCCTCTATGAATCGCGTCAATCCTCCATGATCGCGTCCAACGTAACCGAAAATGTGTGGCTAAGAATCGTCTTTCCGCTTTCTTAAATTGATAACATTATCATATAAACCCATCTCTCTACATATATATATATATATATATATGGTGAATTCTATTTGGACCCCCTTAAAAAAGTGAGTGGGTTGAGTGGGTTGATTGGGTTGGGTGCAGGTAGCCTAAGGGGATGAGAGTAGATGATGTGAGTGCACAGGTGGGTCCCAGTGGTGGGATCCACTATATTTATGTGAGTGACGGGGGTCCAAATAGCAACCCCATATATATATATACACATATATATAGGTCTGTTGATCTATCTAGGTCCGTAGAAAACAATTTTTTTTAAAAGTAAACAACGACAAGGTTCATTTTCAATGTTTTTCTTTTGCTAGGTCTACAAAAGAAAACCCTAAATTTTATGGATGTAATTATCTAGGTATAAGTGAAATATTCATTAAAACTAGTTATTAAGAGCTCGGGTTTCGCGCCGGGTTATAAACTGTGATGGGTTTTATCATAAGTAGTTTAATAAAATTAGTTGAGTATTAAAGTTATAATAATTTATAATTAACCAATAAAAAAATGTCATAATAAAATAAATAAAGTAAAAGTAACAAAATATAAATTATGTAATTTGAGAAAAAATATAAAGATGGTATACTATAAGAACCAAATATTTAATTTAATCTAACATTTTTTTAGATTAGTTAACCAACTTAATTTATCAAAGTTGGATGAAAGGATGAAAATAAAATAAAGATCAATGACTAAAAACAATGACTAAAAACATTTAAATATCAAATTATAAAGACCAAAGTTGTATTTTATTTCATATCTTTACTATTCATTTCATTTTGGAAATTATCAAATTATAGGGACCAAAGTTGTATTTTATTTCATATCTTTACTATTCATTTACCAAAGTTGTATTTTATTTTATATTTTTACTATTCATTTCATTTTGAAAATTATCAAACTATAGGGACCAAAGTTGTATTTTATTTCATATCTTTACTATTCATTTTAGAGTTAAATGCAAATTTGGTCCTTGTGGTTTACAAAAATTAATGACTACGGTCCCTCTACAGAATTTTTAACTAACAAGGTCCTTATAGTTTTGGTTTTTATAACATATATGGTCCTTCTTATAGAAAAAATTAGAATTAAGAAAGGGTAATTTTGTCCATTCACTTTTCATATTTCTTTAGTCTTAATTTATAACATATTTAGTCCCTCTTTAATTAATCTATCAAGTTATATTTATTTGACCTCTTTTAAATATATTATATTATATTACTATTTTTATGCCAAAACATGTATATATTTCTTTATATTGAATACATAAATTTTAATAGCACCCCTAACTATATCTATTTAGGGACCTTCAAGAAAAAACCATTTTTTTGTGAAAACCCGTAAAAACCGACTAAAAAATAAATTTTTTAAATATTTTTTTCCATCAAATGTTAGAATTGATATGTTGTTCACATATATTTTTTTTCATAAGATGAATATCATCCATTAATTTGTTTCATAATATGAAAAAAAATGTTGTATATTTTCGATTCATAATATGAATAAAAATTTTATTTTTTCATGGATGATACTTACATTATGAAAAATTATATATGTGTAACAATAGTTAATATCATAGTATTTGATAAAAGAAAATCCTAAAAAAACTATTTTTTAGTTGGTTTTTACGGGTTTTCACAAAAAAAGGTTTTTATTTGATTATTCCTCTACTTTACAAATTATACAAATATATTTTATATTTTTATGTTAATTTTATCATACATTTGAAGCAAATTGCAATATATTTAGTAAAAAGCACATCATTAATCTAAATTTTAGTATAAAAATAACAAGAATGAGTAAAAAAAATACATAATAAGTGAAATCAGGAATCATGTTTAAAATAACACTAGCAACAAAAAACATGCAAATGGATAATAAAACTAACATGAAAATATAAAATGTATTTGATTAGATAATTTATGAGGAAGACATATTAATTCTATTTGATTACATATGTGATTTATATTTATTTTTTTTATCCCATGGATTCCTTTTCAATAATATAACTCGAAATTTATCATAAATTGCAGTTTGTTTCAAATGGATAATAAAACTAACATGAAAATATAAAATGTATTTGTATAATTTGTAAAGTAATAAATATAATTAGAGGTGGTATTAATATTTATTTATTCAATATAAAATAATATATGCATGTTTTTTGGCATAAAAATAATATATTATAATATATTTAAAATCAAGTAAATTTAATTTATTATATTAATTAAAGAGGACCAAATATTAATTTATTATAGATAAAATTACCCTTTCTTAATGTTAGGGTAAAAATCTACAATCGCACGACGACCGACTATAATCGTAAGACAAGTGTTAGGACAATAGTCCTGTATTAAGATAAGGTCCTGAGATAAAACCTAAGAGGACTATCGAACAAAGATCATTAAGTATCAAACATATACATCGAATAAGTCGAACGATATCCACAATATCGTACGACAATACTAACGAATAAATATACAAAGTTTATATGTTTGATGCAGGTAAGCTGATTATCATATCTAACAATTGTCCACCTTTGAGGAAATCGGAAATTGAGTACTATGCTATGCTTGTTGAAGTTCGTCACTACATCGAACAAGTCGTAAGATATGACAGCATCAAGATCGACTGTTACAAGCAAGATTCTCGCAGCGGTTACAATCTGGACATTAACTCTCAACAATACCGTTGGACAGTTACTCTCCGAGCATTAATTGAAGACAATAACGTTGGACGGTTACAATTCAATCATTGATGAGCCACAATACCGTTGGACCGTTATTCTCAAGCCACTATATAAGAAGGATCAAGCCAGCATTTCAGGACACGAAGTCTATCCGAAGTTCACAAGTGCTAAAATCATTATTCTTGACAATCATCTGTAATTTACATTCGATTTTATAGTTCTCTCATTTGTAAACGTACGATCCAAGCTGTATACTTAAAGGACATCACCCCTGATTGGTGATCATAGTGCTCTGTCGACTTACCTTTTAGGTCGATCGCAGGTTTTTTCCTCCGTCGTGAGGTTTTTCCTGCGTCATCAAATTATTTGTCTTATTTTACTTTCTCGCACTTATCATTGATTGTAATTTCTTTCTCTCGACGGTTAAGCCTCACACAAGTTTCATTCGACATCTAGTTGTGTAATTTTTTACATAAACAGTTTGGCGCCCACCGTGGGGCTCCGTTTTGAGAAAAATTTCATTCGGTGAAAAGTGCGCCTTAGTACTAACCTTTTCTTTGAGTTCTCCTTGAGCTATTTGCGCAGGATAATGGATAACGGATTCATAGCGTCACTCCAACAACAATTGCAAGAAGCTAACAACGAAATTCAACGTCTTCGAGCTTTACCAGGACCATCGATGACTATCCCAATGTCTATCCCTCCTCCATATCCTCCTCAACATCTAAGACCACCGCCTCGACCACAGTTCAATGCCTCAATGCCATTTTCAACTGTGAACCAACAATACAATAACGTACGACCATCTTTACCCCAAGTTCCACCACCAATTCCTCATGGCCCGCCACCTATGCCTCGAGGTCCACCTTCTATGCCTCAAGGAACACCCATGTTCACGTTCGAGCCTTTTTCCCAACAAATTCCTATTCCTGGTCATATACCCACAGCTGCTAGTTCCACCATTCATACGACCATACCACCCAGTACCGGAATCCCTTCTAGTTGTACTCCAACGATCCCAATAAACGTTGAAGACCCTCTGAACGTGCGACTGAAATCCCTGGAAGAACAAAATCAAAAATTGTTCGCGTTACTTACGAAGCTACCCGGAGCAGCAGTACCCGTCGAAGTCGAACCTAAAACTGGATTTCAGGCTTCACCGTTCGTTGATGAATTAGCTCTTGTTGACGTTCCTAAAAAATATACTATACCAGCTTTCGCAACAAAATATTCTGGAATCACAGATCCGGTCGAACATATAGCACAGTACAAGCAACTTATGTGGACAGTTCCTATACCGGCGCAATATCAGGAAGTCTGCATGTGCAAAAGCTTTGGATCAACTTTAACAGGAGCAGCATTACAATGGCTTATTAACCTAAAGCCAAAGAGTATTGGATCATTTGCAGAATTGGTGAACCAATTCACTCGACAATTTGCTAGCAGTCGTAAGATGGAAAAGCAGACCAGCGACCTGTACTATATCGTACAGAAATCTGGAGAAACAATTCGAGACTACTTCAACAGATTCAATGCAGCAATGATTGAAATAAAAAATTGCGACGTGAAAACAGCAATCGAGGCATACAAACGTGGATTAGAAGATTCCTCTGGATTATATTTGGAATTAACGAAATATCCACCAGAAAACTTCGACGACGTACGAGCTAGAACACTAGCTTTCATGAGAATAGAAGATGATGCTCTCTTCCGACGAAAGCATTCTGCAGAAAAGAAACCTCTTGGTGCTCAAAAACATGACTTTAAGCATAAAAGAGTAAACAAGATTGGAAATCCTCGATACGAATCGAAAACTCGACCAAGCAAAGGTACTGTTAAAATACGATATCCAGAGTTATCTACTTACAATTTTGCAGGTACATCGAAAGATTTGGTGGATTCGCTACGAAAGATTGATGCAAACGTACGATGGCCAAAGAAATCTGATAAACCAAGCAAGGACAAAGATCAAAACAGATGGTGCGACTTTCACGACGATCATGGTCATACGACGGATGAATGCATCAGTTTAAAGAAGGAGATTTCATATTTGAAATCTAAGGGGCATCTGAAAGGTCTCATCCCAGAAGAACAAGGACGACCAGCGTCACCGGTTCATACAAAAGTCATAAACTGCATCACTGGAGGATCAGAAGTTTGTGGACTTACATATTCAGCTGCAAAGCGACATGCACGAGATGGTCCAAGCGAACACCCAATCCCCGGAGAAGCCAAATCAAAGACAGAAAGAGAGCTCGATGCAATGGCAATCACATTCGACCAAGACGATACACAGGGGGTCCATCATAAACATCATGACGCTCTAGTCATACAGTTGACAATCGGAAACTGTTCGACTAAGAGAATATTGATTGATGGAGGCAGTTCGGCTAACGTTATTTTTGCAGATACTCTTAAAGTCATGGGAATCGAACGGTCAGAAATCGTACGACGAAGTACAACTCTGATTGGATTCAATGGAGACCCGATGAATACTCTCGGAGAAATCATATTGCCTGTCTACGCCAAAGGCATCAACAAACAAACAAAGTTCAATGTTGTAGACTGTCAATCAGCTTATAATGTTATTCTTGGAAGACCCTGGATCCACGAGATGAAAGCAATTCCTTCGACATACCACCAGAAGATTAAATTTCCTTCTCCATGGGGAATTCAAGAGATTGCTAGTGAGAACAAAATCGCACGAGAATGTTACAAGATTACGATGAAGACAAAGTCGCAGGACATCTAGCAATTACAGAGCCAGGATGAGAGGAAATCGAACGACGACCTTCGGCTAGAAGAAGTCGTCCTTGATCCTGAACATCCTGATCGAAAAGTCTTCGTAGGAGCCTCGCTCCCCCCTGACATAAAAAATACGGTTATATCTTTTTTGCAGGAACATTCAGACTGTTTTGCATGGTCGCACGAAGATATGGTTGGAATAGATCCAAGCATTATATCGCATAAATTGAACGTGGATCCTACGTTCAAACCCATTAAGCAGAAACGTCGCAAGTTCGCGCCTGAAAGAAATAAAGTGATCAACGATGAAGTTGACAATCTGCTTAAAACAGGGAAGATCCGAGAAGTCAAATATCCAGAATGGTTGGCTAATGTAGTCGTCGTACAAAAGAAGAACGGAAAATGGCGAGTCTGCATTGATTTCACGGATCTAAACAAAGCTTGTCCAAAAGATCCTTTTCCTTTACCTCATATCGACGCCATGGTCGACGCGACAGCAGGACATGAATTGTTGACATTCATGGACGCATATTCAGGATACAACCAAATATTGATGCACACGGACGACCAGGAGAAGACTGCATTCATGACAGATAAAGGCATATACTGTTACAAAGTTATGCCATTCGGTCTCAAGAATGCAGGATCAACATATCAAAGATTGGTTAACATGATGTTCAAGGAACATCTTGGTCGAACGATGGAGGTTTATATCGACGACATGCTTGTGAAATCAGAACGTTCGATCGATCACGTTGCACATTTAAAGCAATCCTTCGATATCCTACGACAGTACAAGATGAAGCTCAATCCAACAAAATGTTCCTTCGGAGTACGAGCAGGAAATTCTTGGGATACTTGGTAACTCAACGCGGAATCGAAGCAAGTCCAGAACAAGTCAAAGCTATCGTCGAGATACAATCTCCAAGGAATGTCAAAGAAGTCCAGAAGTTAACAGGACGAGTGGCAGCTTTAACCCGATTTATTTCACGATCATCGGATAAATGCCATTTGTTCTATAATGTCCTACGAAAGAATCAAGGTTTCTTATGGACAGACGAACATGAGAAAGCTTTGCAAGAACTGAAGCAATATATGACATCACCTCCACTGCTGACAAAACCAGTCGAAGGAGAAAGTCTACAGTTGTACTTGGCAGTGAGCAAAAATGCGACAAGTGCAGTACTTGTGCGAGAAGAAGATCAACGACAACAACCAATCTATTATGTCAGCAAGCCTTTCCTCGACGCGGAAACCAGGTACACATCAATGGAAAAATTGCTACTAGGTCTTATGACGGCAGCAAAGAAGCTAAGGCATTACTTCGAGTCACATCATATCATTGTTGTGACCAATTATCCACTCAAGACGGTGCTTCGAAAACCAGAATTGACAGGACGACTAGCCAAATGGAGCATTTATCTCAGTGGATTCGACATTGAATTTAAACCCAAGACGGCTATCAAATCGCAAGTACTAGCAGATTTTGTGGCAGAGTTTTCTCCAGGATTGGAACCCACGACATGCGACGAAGTTGTGATGATTTCAGACAACCAGCCTTGGATACTCTACGTTGATGGTTCCTCGAACGTACGAGGATGTGGATTAGGTATTGTCTTAAAATCATCACAAGGGGAAATATAGTATACTCCGTACGATGCGAATTCAAAGCCACAAACAATGAAGCAGAATATGAAGCTTTGATCGCAGGACTAGATATTGCTCTTAGACTGGGGGCAAAACAGTTGCACGTTCGAAGCGATTCTTTATTGGTCGTGAACCAAGTAAATGGAGATTTTCAAGCAAAAGACTCAAAAATGATGAGTTATCTCAAAGCCGTTAAAGATCGAATCGCACGATTTGAACAGTTCCTGATCGAGCAAATACCAAGAGATCTAAATATGCAAGCGGACGCACTGGCCAATCTGGGATCTGCATTTCATGATCCGTTCATGGAAAATATCCCAATACTTCATCTCACAACACCAACAATTGCGACAAACGATGAAGTACAGATGAACGAAGAAATTTACAATTGGTCGCTCGACATATGGAACTACCTCAAGCACGACCAACTACCCGAAGATAAAATGGAAGCTCGAAAGACAAGGTCGAAAGCTTCAAGATATACGATTTTTGAAGATCAACTTTATCGAAGATCCACGACAGGACTTCTTCTACGATGCGTCATAAATAAGGTACAAATCAATCGAATTCTCCAAGAGATGCACGACGGAGAATGTGGAAATCACGCAGGGGGCAGAAGTCTTGCTAGTCGAATCTCACGACAAGGTTACTATTGGCCTACTCTACGAGAAGATGCCATAACGTACGTCCAACGATGCGACGCATGTCAAAAACATTCGAGCATGGTCCATCGACCATCTGAACCTTTACATTCTGTTCTAGTTCCATGGCCCTTCATGCGATGGGGAATGGACATCGTGGGAAAATTACCTCCAGCCCCTGGACAAAAAGTCTATCTACTCGTGCTCACCGATTACTTCTCGAAATGGATAGAAGCTGGTGCTTTCTCACAGGTCCGAGATAAAGAAGTCATATCTTTCATTCAGAAAAACATCATTTATAGATTCAGGGTACCAGCTGAAATCATGTGCGACAACGGCTCACAATTTATAAGTGATAAGACTCGTACGTTCTGTGAAAAGCGAGGAATCAAATTAATCACTTCAACTCCGAGATATCCACAATCTAACGGGTTAGCAGAGTCGAGCAACAAAGTCATCATCAATTCAATCCGAAAGAGGTTGAAAGGAGCAAAAGGAAAATGGGTAGAAGAATTGCCATCTGTTTTATGGGCAAATCGTACGACACCTAGAGCATCAACTGGACAAACTCCGTATTCTCTGGTATATGGATGCGAAGCAGTCTTGCCAATCGAAGCTCAAATACCAACTGCCAGAAGTCGCACGTATGATCAAAATGCAATAAATTTATCTTACGATCTTGACGCCTTAGAAGAAATCCGAGAAAAAGCACTACGAACGATGGCTGCACAGAAAGGAATTGTCGAAAGACACTTCAACAAAAAGGTAAAGGCAAAAATTTTTCAAGTTGGAGATTATGTCTTACGACATGTGTTTCAAAACACTCAAGAGCCAAACGCTGGGAAACTTTCCATCAAATGGGAAGGACCTTACATAATTTCCAAAGTCATTGGAAATGGAGCATACAGACTTACGACTATGGAAGGTATGGAAATCCCACGAAGCTGGAACGCCCATCACCTCAAAAGGTATTATTTCTAAACCTATTTACATACGATTTATTCCTTATCCATTACTGACTTAAGCATCGGAGCGCCGTTGGCTAAGCCAACGGCCACCCCTTAGTCATCCTTTTTCGCAGGTATCGCACGATAAATCGCATGGATCGCACGACTAACGCAAGTATCGCACGACTAACGCAAGTATCGCACGACTTAAATGCATGCTTATCGCAGAGATCGCACGACAAAAATCGCATGAATCGCAAGAAAACCGCTATAACGCACGATTATATCGCAATAGCGCAAGTCAACTCGCCAGTCGCACGAATACTCTCATGAGTACAAAAGAAACGTTTCTAAACCAAGTCTAAGGACTTTAAAATAAATGCATGCAAAAACAAAAGCTAAAACGCACGATAAAAGCTAAAACGCACGATAAAAGCTAAAACGCACGATACAGGCTAAAACGCACGACACGAGCTAAAACGCATGATAAAAGTTATAATAACACAACAAGTGATAAGTTAAAACACACATTATTCAAATGAAAAATTCTTTCATTAATATTACTTGCCTAAAAACGGTAGAGTACAAAAATTTTTACGATTACAAGAGAAAAACTATTCTAAAGGAGCGACAGAGGAAGATGGATCTACGACAGGGGCCTCTTCAGTCTCTTGAGGATGCGCAGGAACGGATCCAGAGGTTTCAGGAACCTCCTCCTCGACACCTGCGTCCTTGACCTCGGCTGCTACTTCTTCGTCCAAGTTCTTCAGATCCTCCTCGTCAAGAAGGTCTTCAGAACCCATCACTTGAACAAAAGATGCCACCTCGTCCTTCGCCATCTGAGAAGTCACGGTCCCAGCAGCTACGCGTCGCATGACCGCAGTACGTGCGACCACACGGACTAAGGCAGCGTCATCTTCCAGTTCCTGGATCTTGGACGATAAAGCTTCTTCTCTCTCAGCCTTCTCCCGTCGAACGGCCAGCAACTCCTTCTCTAGCTCCTTCGCATGGTCCAAGGCCAATTTCAGCCGTTCCCGTTGTTGGACCTGAAACCCTTCGCTGAGTTCCAGCTTGGATTCCAAGTCCCCAATCTGGACTGACTTAGTATTAACCTCGTCAGTTAGTTGGGTCAGCTTCTTCTTGGCCTTGTCGGCCTCCTTCTTGGCCAATTTAGCGTCGTTCTGATTCAACGCTAATTCTTCCTTGATCTTAGCCATCCGCGTATGGAGGCTAAGACTAGTTTGCAAGGCCTATACAAAAGAAAAAAGAAAGGATTAAAAGCTGTACAAATAAACTGAAAGCAAAAAACGTACGACAGAGACTTACCAGGAAGGAGATACCCGCAATGGAGGCATCTAGGTCTTCGATGTCGGCCTCCTCCATGCGCGCCTTCTGAGCAGGGACGTGAAACTGCTCAAGAACTGGGAAAGTAGCCGCCGTCCTGATCACATCGTCTACCATGAAGTCAGAGGGAATCTGGATTGTCATGGTCGTAAGACTAGACCCCTCTTTCTCCTTGCCCTTGTCGGCCTTCGACGCACCTGCTCCCTTTGCAGGAGGAGCAAAGTTAAGAGGAACAGCCTATATCCCACCTTCAGCCTTGCTTGCGGCATCCTTAGGTGGGGCGTCCACTGAAACGTACGACGACCTCGTACGTTTAGCCACTAAACCTTCCTGGGCAGCAGCTTTCCTCTTGGCAGCACGAGCAGCTGCTTCCATCGTCGATGCCTTCTTGGAAGCTGAGCCTATACAAAAAAGAGAAGTTAGAACTAAACAAAACTAACACAAACAAGAATATTGACGTACGATATTTACCTTCCATATCTGTTTCCTCGATTATTTGTACTTCAGGCTCGACGTCACTCTCGTCACCTCCTTTCGACGTTCGATACTTCCGATCGGTCACGCTGTAGCTCAAGAAGCGTTCGATCGCTTCAGTAGTCTCCTCGAACGTGAAATTGATCGCTGTCAAGAAGAAAACAAGGAGTTAGTAAACAAAACTAATTTAAAATAAATTAAAGAAAATAAGGCAAGTCGTATTACCGCCTTTGTTCCACTCAGGAACGACCCAAGATTCCTCGCCTACGACCGAGGACGTCTGGACAAAGACATATCTCGCCTTCCATCCTCGATCGTTTACTTGGGTACCATGGACCAACATGGCATCGCTTCTCCCCCTTGGAAACAACCCAAAACGGTTGTAGGGAGAACGGATCACATTGTACGCCGAGAGGAGATCATCGACTGAGAACGGTGGACGATCCCAATTTTTGGTCACTCGTTCGATCACATGAACAACACGCCAAAACTGGGGCATTAACTGTCCCGGAGACACATCGAAACGACTCATGAACGCCCTCGCTAAAGGAGAGTACGGCCATCGAAATCCGACTTTAAACGGATACTCGAAAAGAGCAAAGAAGCCCTTAGGAGCATCCGCCGGACGGATCTCTCCGGCCACCCTCACCAGAGCATTCTCAGGAAGCCCTGCCAACTCCCTCAACTCTCCTACTTCTAGGCTTTCAGTAATAGAACTCCTAACCTCGCTCGACATAATGAACTCTGATCGACTTAAACTATTTCTTAATCGAGTAAACCTAAGATTATCTAAACCTCTATTGTTCTTATGTGCTATCGATTTCAGACGCATGAAACAGGGAAGAAGGAGGTACCTTTTAAAGCCTAGTCGCACGAAATCTTTGCCAAAAATAGTCGGATTACGATCTCAAGCAATTAGTTACGAAATTAAAAAGATTTGTAAAATCTTTTCTCACTATCAAACGCCTTATTTATAACAACTAAATCATATGAGTCATCTGAGATAATCGTGCCACGCGTCATCATTTAGCCGTTAGAAAACACGCGTCTAGCGCAACGCTAGATAACGGCTAGTTTATCAACGTTAATTCGACCGTTAACCAACGCATTTTTACTCTTTGTCCAGCGAATTAAAGATTTAGATAAAATTAGAACTATTTTCTAAATCTTGGGGGCAAATTGTTAGGGTAAAAATCTACAATCGCACGACGACCGACTATAATCGTAAGACAAGTGTTAGGACAATAGTCCTGTATTAAGATAAGGTCCTGAGATAAAACCTAAGAGGACTATCGAACAAAGATCATTAAGTATCAAACATATACATCGAATAAGTCGAACGATATCCACAATATCGTACGACAATACTAACGAATAAATATACAAAGTTTATATGTTTGATGCAGGTAAGCTGATTATCATATCTAACAATTGTCCACCTTTGAGGAAATCGGAAATTGAGTACTATGCTATGCTTGTTGAAGTTCGTCACTACATCGAACAAGTCGTAAGATATGACAGCATCAAGATTGACTGTTACAAGCAAGATTCTCGCAGCGGTTACAATCTGGACATTAACTCTCAACAATACCGTTGGACAGTTACTCTCCGAGCATTAATTGAAGACAATAACGTTGGACGGTTACAATTCAATCATTGATGAGCCACAATACCGTTGGACCGTTATTCTCAAGCCACTATATAAGAAGGATCAAGCCAGCATTTCAGGACACGAAGTCTATCCGAAGTTCACAAGTGCTAAAATCATTATTCTTGACAATCATCTGTAATTTACATTCGATTTTATAGTTCTCTCATTTGTAAACGTACGATCCAAGCTGTATACTTAAAGGACATCACCCCTGATTGGTGATCATAGTGCTCTGTCGACTTACCTTTTAGGTCGATCGCAGGTTTTTTCCTCCGTCGTGAGGTTTTTCCTGCGTCATCAAATTATTTGTCTTATTTTACTTTCTCGCACTTATCATTGATTGTAATTTCTTTCTCTCGACGGTTAAGCCTCACACAAGTTTCATTCGACATCTAGTTGTGTAATTTTTTACATAAACACTTAATTCTAATTTTTTTTCTATAAGAAGGACCATATGTGTTATAAAAACCAAAACTATAGGGACCTTGTTAGTTAAAAATTCTGTTGAGAGACCTTAGTCATTAATTTTTATAAACCACAAGGACCAAATTTGCATTTAACTCTTCATTTTATTTTGAAAATTGATACACGGTATAATATCAAGTTGGACGGTTTAGCTACTATAGAGAAATTTCTCCGAAATATGCTTGAGTGAAAAAGAAAAAGTGGACCCATATGATTACTTGTTACTTTTTCCTTCAAATTTGATTGCATTGATAACGAATCAGATCATAATAATAGATCCAACACCTAACTAAAATTTAGTTGTTTTTTTATGGTTTTCTTAGCTTGACCGTGTATGAGAATCCCAACTATTGTTTTTAGGTAGCATCTAATATCCATATTAAATAGGACGGAATAGAACGAGACTGAACTTGACAGTTGACATGACTAAAGAAAATTGAAATAATAGTTTTATGTTACCAAACAAAACAAGATGAAACTAACACCGCTCAAATGACCAAATTACCCTTAAAATGTTTTAAAATATTATTAATTATTTTTGTAATATTTATACAAAATTTAAAATATATATTCAATTATAATATTTACATGTATTTTTTTGTTTTTCATCTATTGCCTTATTTGAAAAAACAATTTTTAAATCGAGTGGTGTAAAATGGCCGTGTTTTTCATCTTCGTATCCTATCATTAGTTTTTTTTTTTTTTTTTTAATTCAAATGTTATCGCTTCTATAATTTCCAGGTTCATTAACAATAAAAAAAAATCAATTTTATTAAATACAATTTATGGATTTAGACTTGAGAATCACGGATCCAAGTCTCCAAATTGTGGACTTAGATCTTGTGAACCTGAAAATTATGGACCTAAATCTTGGAGACATGGAAATTGCAAAGAAATGACATTTCGTAAAGATGAGAGATGAATGATTAAGAGCCAATTGAATCATGTGAAATGGCCATTTTCGTCAATTTCCCTTGGTCTATAAGTCATGATTTTGTTGTAGGCTATATTTGAAAAGCTAGCCGATAACTGATAAGTTGGCTGATAAATAAAATATATTTGATAAAAACTAGCTTATTAATATGTAAAATGATCAAAAATGATATATTGAGTTAATAATCAATAAAAATTCTATAATATAATTAAGACAAATATCTAATAACGTAATTAAAATATATTTTTAATAATATAATATGTTAATTAATACAACTTAGATAATAAAGAAATTCAAATATTATAATATATTGATTGAATGTTTCAGTTTTTAGCGAGTTAAACCATGCATGTTCCACAACCATTGAAAAGATCTAGTATGCAAACTGTAAGCCATAAGCTAGTTTAATAAGCTCCAACAGGCCTTTTTCACTTCTTTTTCTTTAGATACGACCATTTTTTTTCAATTAAGTAATCTCTCATGTCATATTAGATCATTTTATATTGTCATTTTATCAACTATATATTATCAAATTTGACTAGTTTATCAATTGATACCATTAACATGTTACTAACTGGTTTTTCAAGCTAACAACTACTTTTAAATCAACAATTTATTGATCAATTAGTTTATCGGACATAACTTTAAGTTTCCTCACTTGTTTGAATCTATGAATCGAATTTTGGTGTTATTGAAACTTTTTTTGTACGTGTGAGATAGATGATAGAAGGAAGGAAGGATCTACAATCTTAGAGCATCTACAATCATGAACCTCTTCAGAAGTTAACCCCAATGGGGCAACCTACCGGTTAAGGCTTGGTGTTGGGGAAAAACCCACCCAAGTTCGAATCCGGGGGTGAGCAACCAGGGGCCACTGAGTATTAATCCCAGGGGAGTATGCTTTAGCTCTCGGTAAAATTTGCCAAGGATGTAGTCTGGGCAAACCCAGGTGAACCTTATCAAAAAAAAAAAAAAAAAAAAAACCTCTTCAGAAGTTCATGGCTTTGCCACATCAGCTTTCTCTCTCTGCCATATAAGTTTTCTATTTCATACACATTTTACAAACCTTTCACTCTCAATCATGAACCGGTTCATGATTTTTATAATAAAAATATAATTATAAAAGTTATAATGGTTAAGAAAATAATTATTTATAATTAAAATTCATAATAATTTGTAGAATAATTTATTGAAATAGCGATAAAATAGAAATTGTATCTTCTAAATAAAGTTAATATAAAATTATATTTATTCAAATTGTTATTCAGTTCTTGAAAGTTTCTTTTATTTATTATTTTTATCTATTAAAACTAGTGATAAAGGTAAAAAACTTATAAAGAAAACCTAAAATCCAATTTATTTAATGTTTGTTTAACATGGGGACCTACCATGTGAAGATGAAGAAGCCGTTCATAATATGGAACGGGTTTGTCCTAGGTGTCCTTGTACCGCTCCTTCTCGGCGCTATTCAATTTTTACGTACCGGTTTGTAAACTCCTTAAAACAACCATTGTACATGCTCTAAGGTCGAGGAAAATAAGTTTAGGTCCTCTTTATTTTGTCTTAAAAGCATTTGTCTTTTGGAAAAAATCGAAAGAGACTTTATTCTAGTAACCAAATGTTTTCATTTATTCGCAATGAATGTTTAGTTGCAAGTGGACATCTATCTTTATCAGTTTCTCACTTTCAAAAAATAAAATGGACATATGCAGTACCATCAAAATCAATGGGAATAAATTAAAATTAGAGTAAACTACAAAATTTTGAACTATTTTGAATTTGTGAACTTATTCCACGTATAATTTTTTAGTCCATCAATATTTGAGTCTTAAATAGTTACTTTTTAATTTATTTATATAACTTCATTTTTCGTGAGAAGCCAACAATATGTTAAGAAAAGAAAAGAAAGAAGTCGTTAGAGTATTTTCAATATATTATTTTGTAGGTTCCAAATCAACCAAAATGATGAATACTTAGGTGGTGCTTGGTTGAGGGTATTGCAGGGTAAGGAATGAAAATGATAATAAAAACTGCTGCTTGGTCTGATATTATATAATGGAATCATTCCTGCAGATCCATTAATTTCCATTCCTTACCAAATTGGGGGGAATGAAAATTTTCTTTCTACTCAGTTGTTTTTTCCATATGTCATTCCATCTTTTGATGTTAAATGGAACATCTATTGTATTTTTAAGATGGAGGAAAATGTTTTTTTAATATGAAAACAATTTTTCATTGATTATAGTGGGTTAACCAAGCAGCATCAATACAATACTCATTTTCATTCCCATTCTCCTGCATTCCCATTTTTATTCCCATTCCCTAAAATGAACCAAGTACCCCCTTAGATCTTTATGATGTAAACACTAAGTACAAGATTCAAGAAAGATAGAGCAATAATCATGATGAAATAATATGACAAGTATAAAAGTCATTAAATGATTCAATGACTCTCAAATATGTGTAAAGGAAGAGGAAAGTACAAATGAGAATTACAACTCCTATTTATACTATTCTAAAAAAGCTTAAAAGACTTTAAATGGATGGACCCTAAACAATGGGCCTAATCCACAATTTACAATAAAGGAACATAGTTTGAATTAATTACAAATTGACACAACTAACTATATTTTCTAACATGTTTAGTTTACTTTAACATAAAGAATCAAAATTCAACTCCAAATGTTTCTTTATTTTATTTTAAAGATTACAATATTAATTATATTAATATTTTATATATTTAATAAAATATTAACTTTTTCTCATAAACATTTCATTCAAAATTTCGTATTAGTGAAAATATAATAAAAAAATTCTCTCTTTTTAAGCATATAAAGTTTTTCAAATTTAGCGAAATTCACACTTTTTTATTCTCTCACTTTTTCGACTTCGGAAAAGTTGTTAGAATAGACTCTCTTTTAACTTCAGAAAATTTGTAGCAAGTTCAAATTATATTTAACATTTATAAGTAAATATACAAAATACATGTCGACCTAATTCCGAAGATCTTAACAGGATGCTTTGATTGATTCTACACTGCCATTGTATTATGCAATCAATTGATTTATACAACAATGTACTTGCTTTTATATCCTATACTTGATCTCATATTTGCAATTTTTATCTACATTTTAACAGATATAAAATGAGAGTTGAGGGTTGTTACGAATCTACAAAAGATATAATGTGTAAACAATCACATATATAAATGAAGGAATAGACCTTACTCATTCAAATATCGACGCCCTTAAGATCAGGAAGAAGCTTGTTTATGAAGAATCACATCCTTATATTGTGACGAATTTGTCAAACATTCATGTGTAACTGACCGAATAAGCTATGAGTCTCATTAAACTTATTAGGCTTTTCCACTGCTAACAAATAGGCCCTTATATTAACAAGTGGTATTAAAGTGATTATGGGAGAGAAACCAATCGATAACACATCTCTGGTTGAAAAATGAAAGAAATATAGATTTTGTATTAATGGCTCAACTATAAACACAAGTATTTACACAATTCACAGATATAAATGGAAGAAATTGTTAGAGATGATCAATCCAAACTCACAAGGTTATGTATAAAATGATATGATACAAAGAAATTGAATAGAAATCTTTTTATTGATCAAGAACAAAACATGATACAACAATAATTGTAATCTTTACATGTAATTGAAGAATCCTTGATGCACGAATTGACTGAGGCCTGCGAGAAACTGATCCATATATAAAGGTTAGGGTTCAAGGGTCGCAATTCGCGCCCACTATGAACACCACACTCCAATACCAAGCAATTAAATGATTCATTAAATGATTATTGGTTGGAGTTTATTAGATGCTCTAGTTTTTGGTTTGGCTCCTATGTGGGACAAGTTCCCTTTCCCTACACTAAGTTCCAACAGAAATAAACCTTACATCTTGATGAATCTTCCCATGGGCCACCGGTCACCATGCATGCTTCTCGGTCCTAAGAGACGGTAGAGACTTGTGTCTGACTGTCGGGTGATAGCACGTCAAAGGCTGTGAAGCTCATGTCCAGGTGGCTTGGCACCTCGTTGACCAGTAGTGGCGTCTGAACAGGTATTTTACCATCGAGCATTTTGACCACATATGACATTGGCGGCCTGAGGGTGGGAGAGGGATTGGTGCATAGGAGAGCCATGTCCAGCATCCTCATTGCCTCTTCTTTCGAGTATTTGGAACCAAGACAAGAGTCCACAAGTCCCAAAAGACCCCCTTGCTCTTCTAGGACGCGTGCCTTCACAAACCAAAATATAAGTTATCAGTTATTCCCACGTTTGGTAGCAAAAATTCAAACCCATGGATGCATCGAATTCTATCTAAAAGAGCCAAGAGACTCCTATATAGTATATACTATAGGTACATATCAAAGGGTGTTAGCTCAGTGGATAGGTAACATCCGTGAGGGTGTGGGGTGAAAGCCACACTACCAGGGTTCGAATCCCACGGGTGACATTTTTGAGATATCCAGACTTTGGATCTGGTCTGGGCCGGGTTCGGGGCCGGTATGGGAGGATCCAGTCTATGGGATCCACTTTTTGTTTGTCAGTTTCAACCATCGGTTGGGCCGGGTCGCAGCGGATTAGTGGGATTGCCCAATTGGAGGCCCGATACCGCTGGAGCGTGTGTGTGTTAACTTGCCGTTAAAAAAAATACTATAGGTACATAATATAGGGTCAAGTTAAGGGGAAAACAACAAAAAAAATGAAAACTGAGGAACACCCTGGAAACCGTCCATCTAGACCGGTGTACACATGCGCATACAAGAAATTTGTAAGCAATTTATGCGGTACGCAGATGCATAAAGCCAAAAAACAACTTCAATTATTTGTATGCACGTGTGCCTAGGCTCTATTATATATATATATATATATATATAGAGAGAGAGAGAGAGAGAGAGAAAGGTTCAAATGAGAAGTGCTAAAAAATGAGAAGTAGAGAAGTGATCTCCACCACTCATCCGGTCAATAAAGGTGGCTTTGACCGGTTACGGTGGACGTGATCACGGAGGATTGACGCAATTCATGGGAGGGTAGAGATTATTAAAGGGGGGGGGGGGGGGACCGTCAAAGCCGCCTTTATTGACCGGATGCGTGGTAGAGGTCACTTCTCTACTTCTCATTTTTTAACACTTCTCATTTGAACCTAATACTATATATATATATATATAGTTATCGCCGTGTTTGGTAACAAAGATTAAAACCATGATGCATGAATGGTGATAGGATATGTGGAGACTTTTTAAATTGTCTCTAAAAGAGCCGAGAGACACCTAATATATAATATAGGGTCAGGTACAGGGAAACCCTTGCAAAAGATTGAAAAACTGGGGAACACTCTAATAACCATTCATCTAGAAGGTATGCACGTGTGCATACAAGTAATTGAAGTTGTTTTTTGGTTTTTATGCACATGTGCTAGAGATATCAAGCCTCTTGAATTGCTTGCTATGCCCATTTCCTTCTATTTCTAATAGAATATATAAAAATCCGAAGTTAATGGTGGAATTTTTCCCTAGGCGTTTTATCAGATTTTGTGGATCTTCATAAAGGAGAAATTGGTTTCAACTCACCCAGTCAAGAAGGTTGACAAACTCTGTTGGCATGTAATTTGTAATGCTTTTCCCGGTCACGATCTCTAATGCAACAACTCCAAAGCTGTAAACATCTGCTTTATCTGTTAAGTATCCACTCATTGCATATTCTGGAGCCATATACCCTCTACAAAAGTTACACCATAATCGTTTCAGAATTCAATCAATCTAGCTATGTAGAAAACCAAAAGTACAAGAGAAGGAATATAAGATTCAAAGGATGAAAGCTCACATTGTTCCAGCAACTCTTGTGCTGATATGAGTTTTCTCTTCTTCGTCCAGTTTTGCTAAACCGAAATCTGATATCTTAGCATTAAGGTCCTTGTCGAGAAGCACATTGGAGGCCTTTATGTCTCTATGAACTATTTTCAATCTTGATTCCTCATGGAGATAGACCAAGCCCTGTGCTATTCCCATACATATCTTCTTTCTTGTTGGCCAGTCCAAATTAAGCTTCTGGTCCTCACGACCTGTATAGAATGACAAATTGTAACTTTTACCTCGAATTGATATACAACATGCGAATACTTGGATGGTAAGTATTTTTACCAAAAAGGGCACGTGCGAGACAGTTATTTTCCAGGTATTCATATACCATCAACAACTCTTTTCCTTCAATGCAACAACCATAAAGCTTAACAAGGTTTGGATGATGCAAACCAGATATAATGCCTATCTCGTTTACAAATTCACGATTCCCCTGTTTTGATCTGGCGGAGAGTTGCTTAACAGCAATCTCAGAACCATCTGAAAGTACACCCCTGCAAATGAAACAACAGTAAAACTGTTAGTCGTTAGATACAGGGATATGGAGATGACTAATATACACAGTTTCCTCTTTACTAAACCTTCTCTCAGATTCTTATTTGCTTCTTAATTTCGAAGATCATTCCATACTTGATTTTCCAGATTAAGAGTTTCAATCGGTCGTTGGTATTATCAACCCTGATTGAATTTATTCTAATGTATCTATCTTTGTTGTTGTTCATATTTGACTAATCTCGAAGAATAATAATCAAGAATTTTTGCGAGAAAGTACCTTATAAACTGGTCCAAAGCCTCCTTCACCGATCTTATTTGCAGAATCAAAGTTATGAGTGGCAGATTTGATTTGTCGCAGGCTAAAATAACACGTCTGTAATTCAAGTGCTCGAATCTCTATGGCAAAGATAATGATTAAAAGCAGTTAGAACTGAAAACTACAACTGTAATATTACAATAACCAACTAATACTACTGAATCCTTTTACTTTTTGTCCTTACCTTTGTCTTCTCTGTCTCCTCCTAGATAACCTCTCCTCCAAAGTACAGCTAAAATTAGCATGAAAACCGCACAGGAACTAATCGCAATTCCAGCTATAGCTCCAGCACTGAGTCCTCCTGTACTGATGTCATAGTCTGCAAGAAGAAGAATAAGAGCATCTCCAACAGATTCTCTTAAATAGAGCAAAATGGAGGTTTTGTCCCTATTTGGCTCCATCATATTCCATAATCCATATAATGGTGTCTCTAAATTAGAGAAAACTCCAAGTTAAGAGAATTCTATAAAGTGGACTGTGAGGAAAGAGAAATGATTTTCGTTGTTTCCCGCCAATGAGATTGAATTACTATCATTTTATATGAATTTTTTTAAAGTGTATTGGGATTATAAAGTTATAGGATATATTAGTAATATAATTGATGTTGAGATCTCCAAAAATAGAGAATCTGTTAGAGTTGAGTACAAACTTTTTTAGAGGTTTTAACTTTTGCTTCTCTATTTTAAAGATATTATAAAGAATATGTTAGAGATGCTCTAAGTAGGTTTTATACATGCTCTTAAAGTGATAAAAGATTAAAAATAGAACATAAGATAGAAAGATTGTACTAACTTGGTGTTATTGCGATAGCAGATATAAAGGTCCATGTACACCTCGTTCTGGAACTGCAGTAGTCCCCTTCCCTGCCCAGTACAAGTGAATCTCTAGCGTGCTACCATTAACATAAACATCATCAAACTCTATAAAGGTACCCCTTCGAACACCATTAGCCGCTTCCACGATGTTGAAGTTTTTTCTCCTCAAAACGCCCTGCATGAAAAAACGAATTGCAAGTTTGTAACCAATATTTCGATTGAAATTTATACAACCTAAATAAAAATAAATATGTCACTTACTTGAATTAGTATATCGAAATAGCGTCTTCCCAGACTACTAAATGTCATGTCATCCGAATAACTAATTTCAGCAAAATGGAGCCTCACTTTGTAACTCCCCTTCTGCAAACACAGTCCATAGTATCGGAGTGAAGCGGGAGAAAAACGAGCTGTTCTATATATATCTCCACCCGTCACATCGATTGTGCTTGCAATAAACGGAGCATCTTCGTTGCCCAAGAAAACGCCATTGGTGCTATAAGCCCATCTCTCAGAAGTAGAATATAAGAAAGATTGCTCGCTGGTCGAGTCTTCTTCATATTGGTTTCCTCCGAAGTTTGATCTACCTCCACCACAATTAATGAATAAAGAATGGCCTGCAATAAAAGATGCATATTGTGAAAATTTACAAATGGATATAAATTAACCTGAAAGGGAGTGTTTATTTTGACACTTACGGTCGGGGTTTCTGCTGCAAGTAAGTTGGTCTGTTAAACACCAAGCATCTCTAAAATATTAATCCATGTTAGGTCACATCATTTAGACAATTCAAAAGTGTGTTATAGGTTGGTGATGGGACGTACGTGCTGCTTGAAGCTGAAGATGAAAGGGCTGAAAGTAAATTCCTGTGGTAAAGGTACCAATGATAAGCGAACATAGGAAGTAATGTTCTAATACAGGGTAGGATTGAAAAAAAAACTTACAAGCTCATAAACCGACAATTCAGCGATGGAGACCGTATAAAATCATTGTAAGATAAGTCACTGCAATAAAAATAGTGGCAATTTTGGTAACTCCAACTCCACGATATGTACTTATTAAAAAGCAATTCACATGGTCTAATAGAAGAGATCACAGTAATAAAGTGATCTCTAGGATACAATCACTATTCCTGAAGACATGCAATATAAAAAGTAATAACCAAAAGGAATCACATACATCTTTTGATTACTTTCTGCACTGTCAAAGATCCATCCAGGAACCCGTCCGGATAGTGAGTTATTATTCAAAAACCTACATCCACATGTAATACTCTATATCAAATTTTACCAAAAAATCTAAATAGGTTAGGAATATAAAATAAAATTTGAAGATGTAAGATCCATTAAAGTAGTTGCATACATGACATGGAAGTTTAAAGCCTGGATTGTACTGGGTATTGAACCAGTCAGCCTGTTGAAGCTCAAGTCTCTGCAAAAGAAATAACTTAGTTGAAGATTTCCTTAGCTTAAATAGATTGAAGGTTGGCAAAATCAGCAAGGATATAACATTGTGCCAAAAAAATAACTCTTGTCCTTCAGTTCTTGATCAACGATCACTTTTGCTTCTGCTACTATTGGCTCTCTCCCTTGTTCAACTAGACTCCAAAACTCTTTGGCTCGTAGAAAATTCTCCATTAAATTTGTCCACAATGCTCTTAGGAAGACCATCAACACTATAAATGTACATGCTGAACAATGTCTAATTGCTATACATCAGCCAACTTCCTCAGAATTGCTCTCCTCTGTGTAAATTCTTCCTCATGTTTATCTCTCAAAGTTCCTCTCCTCCAGGCTTCATACCATTTGTTGTCATTGTTGAACAAAGAAAACAAATAGCTATTGTTCAATTGGCATGACAATCTTTATTGATAATAAAGAATTAGGGCTTTATAACTCAAGGCTTTTTGTGATACAGGGGAACAAACAAGGATCACCACCTACAACTTAAAGCTTTTTTCTGATTTTGGCCAAACTTTCTTCTCCAGACACATGTAGATCAGTCATGGGATATTGTGTCTTCCTAGGAGGTTCTTTGGTTTCTTGGCATTCTAAGAAGCAGTCAGTAGTGTCTAGATCATCAACCAAGGCTGAAAATCACACTATGGCATCAACTGCCCATGAGCTCATAAAGAAAAGGGACTAGTTTTAGGGTTTTTATTTTCCACCATGAGGACTGATCCTGAAAACTTGCTTAATTTTAGAGATAAAACTGAATAGACGCAAGCACAAACTCAAAGAACAATGATCTTTGTCTGTTATGAATTAGTAGCAACTGACTTACAAGTTCTTCATTAGACGCATCTGTCCTATGTAGTTTGGTATTGGGCCAGTAAGCAAACAATTCCTCAGGCTCCTGCAGCAAAAATTATATAAAACACACTTATCATGTCAACTTCCTGCAGAATTTAACTCATTATTTTCAAAGTTTTTGTCATACAAATATGTAATCAACTCACAATTTAACCAATCCAGTCATATTTCGCAGATCAGGAAATCTCATACTCAATGACCCGCTAAATCAGATATCCTCCTGACAACCATAATGCATATACAAAATGAGTTTGAGATTAAAACTATTACCACCATTTATTGACCAAAAACAGAACAAAGATAAGTGGTGACTAAAAAATATGCTCACAGTTCGGTCATGTTTGTCAACAGAGATATTGTAGAAGGAATCGGTCCCTCCATTGACGTTCCTTGAAAGTCACTACACAACAAGTTATATATGATCAAAATTTCATTAGTTAAACTGTCAACAAAGAAAGTAAAAGAACACTCACAGTTTGATGAGTCTTGTCCAGTTTCCATAAAATCAGGAATTCTCCCAGATAATGTACTCCCATCTATCCTACTGGAAGAAGTGTGTATAAAAAATTCAATAATTTGATAAAAATATATGTTGGGTCAACAAAAACAAAGCAAAGATCTATATGACTTACAAATCGTCTATACTAGTCAGATAGCCAAACGAGGTGGGTATGGTTCCTGTAAAATTATTTCCAGAAACAACGCTGCAAGGAAAACTTTCTTCGTGAAGAAACTGTACAACTTTTCATGAATCTTGTTTAAAGTGCATAAATCTTTAACCCAAACACACAATAGTGGGCAGCTTATATAGGAGAACTGCCAAAGCTAAATGTGAATAAATTGTCTAGCTAGCTTCTCAAATAATGCTTAAAGGTAGGAAATTAATATGAGTAACTCGGATTCTAAACAGCCTAAATACATAACTCATTCAACTAAAAAGCAGGACGAATATAAAAGTATGTGAAGATATTATTACAAAGCAACCAAAGCAGTCCATCTAGGGGCATGCATTACTGTTTTGTAGCCATGTGTTGTCAAGGTAAAAGGGAGCAAGGTCACGTAATCTTACAATCTTCTCAGTTGAGCCAAACGCCCAAGATTTTGAGGAAGTTTCCCACTAAGCAAATTGTCTGCCAAGATCCTATTGTAGAGGTCAAAACCGTAAGAGCAATGAAAGATCTCATTGAGGATAGACTTGTCTGGTAAGGATCTTTACTTACAGCTCCTCAAGTGTAGAAATATCACCTATTTCTCTGGGTATTGGACCACTGATGCGGTTCCCCAAAAGATTTCTGTGGAAAACAAAGTGTCAAAGAGTACAGGTGAAATATTGAGAAAAATGAAACACATGAAATCTTACAAAATGGTAAGACGAAGATGACCAAAACGTCCCGGTATAGTGCCATTAATATAATTGCGAGACAGATCTCTGTGTGATATGCAACACTATTCATATAAGACACAAAAAAGTTGTTTGTAGTAAAGTGAATTCATTGCAACTTAGAAACTGAATGTAGTAACCAAAAATGAATAAGGAGCTGCTACTACAACATGCATAATAACATTTACCACTTTCAGCAGAATGAAAGTTTGATGGCCCACTTACATTTCTCGCAAAAAAGTGAGATCCGCAAATTCTTCAGGTAGAACTCCTGTCATATTGAGTCGTTTTAACTGGCTGCAATGTAATGGGCAGAAAACCATTCTAATTACCTAGTAGATGATATTTTCTCGGCCGATAGATATTTAAACATTACAAATCAATGAAACTTAGAATTTGTCGTTAATGGAAATAGGAAGTAGTACCGATACTACTTTCTTATGGTATGGTTATCTAGCATATTTGCTGTGAAGTTTTGAGTAATAAGATTCATTCAACAGTTTTCTCTCAGCAACTTGCATTTTGGTTCATATCAGAAACCAAGATATGCATATGTACGTACATTCATACATATAGATGTATAAGCTAAAAGACGGATCCATACATGTTTGTTACGTGGCAAACAGTGTTGCTACAGCTACAAGTTACGTTTCTACCAATTTGAATAAGCCCTTGTCTGTTCAGGGAAATTGGCTGATAAAGGCCTCGACCAGTGCTGCATGAATCTCTAGCAACACGCCAACCTCTATATTGTAGCTTTGAGGATATCAAACGCAGAGCTTCGACTGTTACAAACAGGAAAATGAAAAAACGAATTAACATAACACATCACATATGTGTCATGAACAATTATTAATATTACCATCCAAGCTTGATATATTTCAAACTCCAGAAAGAAGTTGCAAGTTGCTTTCTCATTGAAATATTCATATTAAAAGTGATTCTACACGATCTTAAGACAAGTGAGTCAACATGATTTCAGAGCCTCTCCAAAATGGAGAAAATAGAGATTTTAGGCAATTTTTTCACCAACAGCTTCTTCAGAATGGAGAAAATAGGAGAGAGATTTCTCCAAATTTAGAGATATCCCAAAAATGATTACCAAGAGAGAAATGGTTTTTTTATTATAAACTACCAATGAAAAATTTTCAAATAAAATATTTAGGTGAGAGAAATAATATTTTATTAAATATATATAAGATTTTAATAATAGAATCAATAATTTATCTCTAAGACTAGGGATATGTTAGAGATGGATGTAATTTTTATTGAAGATGTTGACTCTTGAATCCACATTTTAAAGAAGTTTTGAAAAATTTGTTGAAGATGCTCTCACATGACAAACTTAAACCTGATTTCTAACATGCATATTATGAAGATTTTAGTCCCTGTCTTCTAACAAAAGTTAACTTGCAAACTCAGAACCAAAACCAGCATCCCAAAAAAATCGTTTCCCCCCGAATCTCCTAATTTGTTCATTCTCTCTTTTCAAACTCGCTTAAAACCCGTAAATCATAGAAAACAGGGGAGAGACCGGTTCGAATTATTAGGTTTCAACTTTCTTCTGATCTCAAGTCAATGATCAAGAGGAAGGAAACAGGCGAAGGTAGAACGTGATTTTAGAGAAGTAAAAATCAATAAAACAGAGTTGGAGCCACTGGAAGCAAATATCAAAATCAGAAGGAAAAATAAACAAAAAGAACAACAACAATAAGAAAGCGATGAACATAGAGAGAGTGATTGATTAAATGGAGCGGAATTGTACCTTCTTCAACAGGCAGAAGCTGAGCAGAAGATCTGAATTCACGGAGATTGATCATCGTCGATAAATACAAAACAAGGATGAAGAACTTGAAACCGGCCGTCGCCATTAAAGACGACGATTCCGTAACTCTGTGACTTCGAGCAGTGTCAAATTAACACCTCGATATTACAGTTCTCCTTCTTCTGCCCTAGCCTCTCTGTGATTCTGTTTTCTGGTTCTGTTTTTTTTGTGTGTGATTGAGAGATAGAGAGAAAGAGAAGGTGAGAGACGAATGGCGGGAAAATAACGACAATTGCAGTTGTTGATGGTGGTCTTTTTTGGACACTATATAACATAGTTTATAGTTATATAATAACTAAAAATGGTAGCGGGTGACACACTACAAGCATCTTCAATTTAGGCCACGAGTAACACAAGATTTTAGCTTACTGGTTTTGTTGCGAAATTAGCATCATTTCAGCTTTTCACTTTTTGATCTTCAAATCATCACCAATCTTTAAAATCTCGTAACACAACCTTTCACACCTTCTATATATTTTTAATTATTTTATATATAAATAAGGATAGAGAGCGAAAGAGAGTGGGTTGACTAACCCTTTATATAGCAAAACCGCCAGTGGCGTAGCACAACGAGCCTGCTACCGAGCACAGCTGCCGACCCCGTCGTGATAGCTCGGCCTTATGGATTTAAGAGATTGATGATGAGTCTTCCACATCACCTCTTTCTTTTCTATATATGTTTTTCCATTCTATATATTTTTATAAACATATTTATTCTTAATCAAAAACCTGTTTATGGTTCATATAATAAAAAATTATAACAGTTAATAAGTATTTATTATAATCAAAATATAATAATTAAATATACTTATAATAATTGAAGATAATATCTACAAATTACAATCAAGAAGTCATATTTATTAACAGTTACAACAACTAAAAAATTACAAGTAATAGTTTAAAGTAATATAGGTAAAGAAAAATTATAGTTAATTAATTTGTGTAGATAGAAGTTGGTAATTAATACAAAAGAATAGTGAAAAGATTATGTATTATAAGTTCGAATATTTATTGAGGATCAAATAACTTAATTTATGATTAACATTTATTAAAATCTATTTAATTACACATATTTTAGTTGTTTGTTTAATGGGAGTCGGTTCTTAAAGAAGAAAAAAATGGGCCACGTGGAGAGGACCGGGTTCCCCACAATGGATATTAAAATACTAAACCGGTACATTGACCTTTAAAAAGCAAGTGATACAAATGCTCTAAGGCTACCCGTATCGGTTGGGAGGGTTGGCAGCGAGTTGGCCCGCCAGGTTCAAAAACACTCGGCGGGTTGGCTGCGCCCTTTCAATTGCCGGTGGGATAGGTGGAGACGACTTCTCCAACCCGTCTATATTTTGTGTGTGTTGTGTGTGAGAGGATTAAGAGAGTTGGGTAAGGGTTGTAGAGGGTTATCGGAGGGTAAAGAGAGGGTTGAGAAAAAGCTGATGTGACATTAAAAAGTGAGAGTGTTGGAAGGGTTGGGTGTGGGTAGCCTAAGAGATTTTGAGTAAATAACAAGTTTCGTTCCTAACATCTTTAAAAATCGTTATTTTTTTATTTTCTTGGTTTTGAAAAAGTTATCGAAGATGTTCTAAGAGGTCAAACCCTAGAATTCATAATTAGTGCTCATGGTTTTAGTTCTATAAATATTGGTCCTTGTGGTCTCAATCTCATTATAGATTAGATTTCTTGTCCTAATTTTCGTTAAAGGACATCTATAATTTAGGGGAATTGTAGTTCGTGGTGTATATTGATAGGATTGGATGGTTTTTGATATGTTTACAATTTACAACTTAACCCAATTATGACGGTTTGAAAAGTCTTAATCCAAACTCTTGCGGGTAGAATTGGGTTAACGGTTAGTAATATGATAAAGTTGACAAATAAAATTTGATAAATAATAATAAAAATATACTTGAAATTAGTACAATCACTCAAATATATTAAAATAGTTGAGTCGTAAAATTAAACTTTAAAATTTTGAATGATAGCAATCGGTTCAAATCATCAATCAAATCCAACTATATTAGACCTATCAGATAAAGTTTTAGGGGAAAAACCCCAAGGATGTCAACAACACCAATCCACCCGTTTCACTGGCGAGGAAAAGAGAAGCAATTACGACGTAGACGTTGTCGTTGCCGTTTACTTTCATTGTTCTTACATGACAAGGACACACTTTCTAAATGTTTGACTTTTTGATGACATTAAATATGAGGTTTTATTTAAGAAAAGGGTTTGTTTTGGTCAATTTGTTTGATTGAGTCCTAAATCAAAACATCTCACGTGGAATAGAAAATTTTGTCATATATTTGAAGTAGTCTTCTTGTATCACCTTTTGTCGCCTATAGCATTTATAGTCATTGAAAAAAGGGTTATTTAATGATCAACTCGAAAGTGAATTTGATATTAAGAAGTCATCTACCGTTTCTTTACTGGAAAACATCTACCGGTAAGAATCACGACCCTCGTTTTACTAGATAACATCTTCAGCCATCAAAATAGATTGTTAATAAATGGTTTTTACCCACCAAGTGTTTATTGGGGTAAGATTTTTTATCATTGTCATGCTTACCTGCTAAGATAAGTCAACTAACTGATCAAATTGAGTATGAACAACCAATCGGTTATGTGAAAATCTATAGTAAAATCCACAGCTTACTAGTTGAAAAATGATATTTATGGCCTTATATAGATATCTTGTGCACGGTACAGTCTAATTGATGCTTATTTCAAACACATAGAGAAGGAAACACATTTATTGTGTCATTTTATATTGATGATATGGTATCAACCAACAAAAATACATCCTTAACAACCATGTCACCAATCATGATAGTGGATTTGGTCCAATGCTTGAGCCATTTTTATTTTCAAAATGTTTTCAATCCATCATATTTTCTTAAATGCATATCTTATTTCGTATTAAATATAAGTCACGTGAAATTCATGTTCTAAAAATGAAAATAGCATATGTCTTTATGAAGAACTCAAGAGTTGTTTTGGATCAAAATTTAAATAACTAAAAATGAAAATAAGAATAAAAATGACAAAGACTAGCATTGCGCGTAATTTCTTAACAACTACAAAGGAAGGATGGTTAGTTATTTTATTCATTATAATTCAAAAGCTCTCTACCAAACACCTTAATATATATTAAGTTATATAATAGTAAGAGCTCGTTTACTTGTTTTAGCAGGGTAAGTATTGTCGGGTAAGAATGTCATGACCCGAGTAAATGTCGATCCAGGCAAGTATTGTTTGAGTTAGAGTGTTTATCAAGTATTACTTATATTTTTACTAACCGAGTCCGTTGAATCAACAATAAGTAAACGGTGCCTAAATTGTAAATTTCATGACTCTTACGCTTAAGTTTTATTAACATTCATCCTTTAAACCTCCACGTGCATCTTAGATGATGGGTATTTTACGTCATTTACGGCTTTTATTTTATAATAACTTAGCTGTACAACCCTTTAAAGCATTTAAAGGGGGAAAAAACAAGTCTTTCTCTCTTTCAGTCAGACCAAACACACCTACCTTCTTTAAGCATTCACATTTCTGGCAACCAAAATATAATCATAATGGAAATTTGAAAACCTTGAGGGAACTCGCCATGAATTTTGGGGTTAAGGGACATTTTTCATAACCAATGTAAATTCTTAGGGACGAAATTTGTAATTTACTCATATATATATATATATAGGAATAATCAAATAAAAACCATTTTTTTGTAAAAACCCGTAAAAACCGACTAAAAAATAATTTTTTTAGGATTTTTTTTATCAAATACTATGATATTAACTATTGTTACACATATATACTCTTAGGGACAAAATTTGTAATTTACTCATATATATATATATAGCCTTAGGATCACGTGAGACCAAACTGTTTCTGTGAGACCAATACATAACGTATGAAACTTCACAAAAAAAACACCGTGAAGGTATATAAAACTCGAATACGCAGACTTAAAAATCACTTTCAATGCAAAAAATATCCAAAACAAGGTAAAAAACGAAACCTTCACAGCTCAAATGCTCTGTGAAAGTTACAAATAAATAATGCAAACCTTCATAACAGAAATGTTGTGAAGGTTTCGTTTTTTATGTTTTTTGGATATTTTTATGTTTTTTAGTATATTTTTACATCATGATAAATAAAACCTGGTATAGTGTGCTCACATACATCTTGATGCTCCGAATAGCAGCTTAGCTTTGAAAACTTTTTTCATTTTAAAACATTTCTCCATTTGGTTACTTTTGAAATGACAATACTTGGCCTTTTATTATTATTTTCATTTTTAATATAATAGACAAAAAAAACCTCACATGAGAAGTACATGATGGGGTTAGGGGTTAACCATGATCAAACTAATCGTGTTAAATGGAAGGACCATAGGTGTTATGAAAATAAAAAGTTAAGGATCATCAAAGTAGATAGTATGTTTTAGGGACCAACTCCAAAATTTGAACAAACCACAAGGACCACCGGTGATAATTATGGGAAGTTAATCCAAATCACAACCGTTTGATTGATTTTGATCTATGGTGAGGATTGGTTAACACGGTTAACATGTACAATTTGAGTGATTAACAAAATAACTCCTATATATATATATATGGGAAAAGGGAGTGTGTGGCTGTCATGCACCTAAGCTTAGATACAATCTCCATTAAAACTACGTAGTTTTGATTAAAACTTAAAATAAATATATAAAATACAATAGCTTTTTCCAAAAACCAGTCTCCAAATCCGATTCCAAAATCAATTGAAATCCAAAATCGATTTCAAGCATCCAGCCAAAAACGATTTCAAGCATCCAGCCAAAATCGATTTCAAACATCCAGCCAAAATCGATCCCAATCTCGATTTCAAACATACCAACCTAAAAGGATAGGTCGAGGAGTTTGGTAGACTTCATCGTTTCCAAGTTCAATCCATAATCGTTCAAAATTTTGAAGATGTTTAGTTTTAGGGATACGAGCCAATAATTATAATTACATATAGATAATGGAGGAGTTTGGATAATTGTTTTTGTTATTCAAACATCCAGACTACATTATGTGGATGTAATTGGTACTCCTTATTTGGTCAAATCTGTTGAACTTTTTGGTCATCACCTTCCTGATTTGCTTCCTTCAATCTTCTTTTAGTTGTCTTGCCATTATACCTTAGATATAAACTTAGCTTCCCTTCCTACTCATCACTCTCTGGATGTTAATTTATTGACTGTTTCAATGCCTAAGTTAATTTTCTTTTGTGTTTGAAATTGCTGTTAATTTTCACTCGATTTTGAAATGGTTGGATTATCGATTTTGAAATGGCCACTGGATTTTGATTTGAATGGCTATCGAAATCGCTCAATCTTGAAATCGATTATGAAATCGACGCTGGATGTTGAAGTCGAATTTGGAATGGATGCTGGATGTTTGAAATCCAGATTGGAATGGATTTTGGCTGGATGTTTGAAATCGATTTTGGCCGGATCAAATTTGGAGTCGATTTTGGAAAAACGCCGATGTACTCTTTTGATATTTTTTAAGTTTTAATCAAAACTACGTAGTTTTGATGGGGATTGTATGTAAGCTTAGGTGCATGACAGCCACACACTCCCTTTTCCCTATATATATATATATATTCTAGGGTTAATTTCACATATACCCTTATTAAAACTCAAAATATCATATTTACCCAAGTTAAACTACAAATATCACATATGCCCTTATTAACCTATCAAAATATCATATTTACCCAAACTACATTTTTAAATCATTTTAAATTAGATTTAACAATAAATAATAGATAAATGACTATTATACCCTTTTTGGTTTCATTCAATAGAATAAGAGATGTTTTATTCCATGAAAATAAGAATAGTTAAGAAAGAAAAATTTAGGACAACCCACAGCATAAAATTTACATCTTCAATGGATGCAATCTTTTAATTGGTAAACAAGGCAAAAACATCTAGTTTGTAAATACCCACCAAAAACTTAAAAGAATGATAAAACCATGTGAAGAACAAAAACTTGAAAAAATGATAAAACCATGGTGAAGAAACAAAGATCCTAAATACCCACCAAATCAAACACCCAGATGCTGACAAGACCTCTCATTTCCACCATGATTATTGATTGAACTACACCATTCTCTCTCTATATCTCTATCTGTATCTTCTTCTTTATGGCAATTTTTAATCAAAACTTTATTTCAGATATATATCCTAAGAACCCATTCCCTTAATTCTCCACAAAAGAACATATTCATAAAAAATATAACAGGACAGCAAACATGGCTTTAAAGGGCGTCGATTTTCCTTTATTTCAAAGCATCTCTCAACTCACTCAAAATATTATTTATATAAAAACACACATTCTAACTCATCCATACGGCAACTACAATTAATTTCAAAGCAAATTAATGGGTAAATTTAATCCAATGGCCACACAAACTCAAAGTTAGAAATGGGTTTACCTTGTAATCAAATCTTTAAATAGAATTTAGGTCATGAAAACCAGTAAATTGTGGGAATTGAATAAAGTTCAATTCAAGATCAAAGAGAAAAGGAAAGTAAGAGAGAAACAGGGACTATTTGAAATTAGGGTTTTATAATAGGGTTGGGTTTCAATTCCCTTGAATTAAAAGGGGTATAAAAGTCATTTAATTATTTTTTATTATTAATTCTTATTTAAAATGATTAAATATTAATAAAAAATATAATTTGGGTAAATATGATATTTTGATAGGTTAATAAGGGTATATATGATATTTCTAATTTAACTTGGGTAAATATGATATTTTGGGTTTTAATAAGGGCATATGTGAAATTAGCCCTATATTCTAAGAGGGAGGTTCATACAAGAACAACCCAATTTGCAAGAACAAAGGAACCAAGAAAATCACAAGTGATTTTGTGCTGCGATGGAAAAAGCGTGTGTAGGCCACGCTCCGACAAGGCGAGTGGGCGTCAATGCACAAAATCACGTGTGATTTGTTGGTTCCTTCATTCTTGCAATTTGATTTTGTTCTTGTTTGAACCTAATTCTATATTCTAAATATTATATATATATTATATATTATATATTTATATATTGGGAAAATTTCATCTATATCCTTAAAATTTTGCTATATTACGTGTATATCCTTACAAACTTTGAAATTACGCATATACCATTTAAAACTTCAAAAACTCACGTATATATCCTTCTCACTAATTTAATTAGAATTTAAGTATTTAATGTAGCACCCGTAATTTCGGTTGTAATAACGACTCTTTGATAAATTATGGGATTTAGAATTTTAGATCAAATCTTGCATTTTGTGGTCTAATATGTTAGGAAATTCAATTACGAGTCCAACGGTCTTTTCGGAATCGAAATCGGAGCTATAACGAAGAAGTTATGACCGAAACAAAATCGCACCGAAAACACACAGGTGCTAGCGATCGCTAGCTATCACCCTAGCGATCGCTAGCCAAAAATATCAAAGCTGATGTTGTTGCTCGCTACCACACTCACGATCACGAAGACAAAGCTAGCGATCGCTAGCCATGACACCTAGTGATCGCTAGGTGTCTGCGCATTGGAGAAAAATGGGTTAAAAACCCTTCATCACTTCATTTGGCCATAACTCTCTCATCCCTTATCCAAATTTGCTGATTTTTCTTCCTACACTCTCCATTTTCAAAGCTTTTCAAGATCTTGAAGTAGGATCCACACTTGGAGCTAGCTAGGTGGGAAGCTACATCTCACCCACTTCATCTTCTCCACCTCTCACAACCCCAAACCTCCATTGTTGGATTTTGTGCTTCTCCATTCTAGGGTTTGTTCGAGATTTTGCTAGGTAAGCTTATCTAAACCTTTTTAGGTTGGTTAATCTACATGTAGGAGCTATGAAACTAACCTAGGGTTCGATTTACTTGATTCTAGGTTCATGCTCGTTATTTGACCAGAATCTTGGATTTGGGGGTTTTGTCACAAAACCCTAAGGTGAGTTGTTAAAAACCATTTTGTTAAAACTGGTGGCACATCATCTTGATGATTTTACATTTCTTGCTTGATTTTGTAGATGAATGTGATTTTGGTATGAATTGCTCATCATGTCGAGTTTAAAGCTTTCCATGAAACCTATGATGTGTTATGCCTACATGAATGATTGGGATTATATGGTTGTATACGCGTGGTAGATTATCGTATACGCCTATCGTATGTGTTAAATCCATGAATTTGTATGATGAATGTATTTACGTAGAATACTTGAAAGCATGCATACCATGGAATTATATGAAAGGGATTTGATATCCGTATATGTTGGCATATGTGAAATGATGTAAAGGGCTTGAGACCCTCGATATACACCTCTGTTAATGATGCTATGCTAAATTCAGTGTCGAGGTTTGGTATGTGAATAACTTGGACGAGATGCTATGCTAAATTCAGTATCGATGCCTTGTATGCAATAACATGAACGTGATGCTATGCTAAATTCAGTATCACGGTCTTATGTGATAATAACATGGACGAACCAATGCAATGTGTCCACACCAAACAGTCTTGGGAGGTTCTAAAATAGGAATGCCCCTATGTCGCCGGCCCTCGGGTTGCTCCTTGGTGCGCGGGCCTCGGATGATGTTGCCATGCTAAATTTGGGACATCGAGGTGTTTGGAAGTAGTGAATGTCGAGGCATTGGTTGGTGGAAGTGGGTCACTCCCACTGTTTCCGAAGATAAATAATAAACCGGTTTGACATGCTACTTTCATTGTTATTGTAATCTTGTATATATATCACATGTCTTATCATGCCTTACATGCAAAGTATTATTGATACAACTCACTAGGCTCCTTTAGCCTAACACTTGTTTGGTGTCGATGTGTTCCTCAGGTGCTAGGGACGCCGTGCCCAAGTAGGCTCCGGGCTTAGGGTGAGCATGGGGGGAAACGTTGAGAGACCGGTCCTTTAGGCCGCAAGATTTATTGTTGAACGATAACCCTTTTGTAGTCTTCTTCCTAGACGGAACTAGACTAGTTGGTTATTGTACTTCTTTATTCGATTACAAACGTTGTAATTATACATTACTTATACCCCGTTTTGGGAAGAGCTCACGCCATGGCGTTACATTTTGTATACCACCTTTCATTAAATGAAAGTTTTTGTTGACTCCAATTTTTGGGGTGTTACATTTAAAAAATAAAAAACATTATCTACTAATTGAATATATTTTGTAAATGACTTAAATGCGCTTCTCACTAATCTAACTTTATTTCTTTAAAATTGACAACCTTCTAGATCTCCAAACTTCATACCCTTCTTGGTGTTGTTCAAGATTTGGGTATCTTCAAATTTTGGGTATCTTCAAAATTGAAGAAAATGATTTTCCAATGTTTGCAAAGTGTCGATTTATATCTTCTCTTTCTTATAATCTTGTGTCACGACCCGTTTTTAATTATTTATTTATTTATTTTGTTATCTATTAATGTTATTATTAAAGTTAATATTATTATAAAATTAGGGTTAGGGTTAAGGGTTTGCTTGAGGTACAAGAAAGAAAGGAGAGGCCCGTTAGTCTAGATAAAAACCCTAGGAGCGTAACCCTCGTCTCATTGTGTTTCTTGTCGAGAGAGAAAGCCGGAGAGAGGAGAGGTCGGGAGAATCGCCGGAGTCGTCGTCGCCGTCGTAAGGTAAAACCCCCCCCCCCCCCCCCGGTACTCCTTGCGCCGCAACTTGGGTTGCCGCCGTCGCCGGCTTTGGCTGGTGGCGGTGGGCTGTCGTACGAGGACCGACCCCCGGGATCGATAGGCGGCCGGGCGGCGGTGGCTATACACGCCGCCGCTGCCATGCATCGTTGAATGCGCGGCGGTGGTGGTGGTCTACGGCCGCTGCTGCCGTCGTGGTTCCTAACGGTTGGTGGTTGCGGTTGTTCTCAGCGGCGGTGGCCCGGCGAGGGTGTAATACCGCTGCTGTTGCGTTCGTCCTCCGGCGGCGGTGGTGGCGACACCGCTGCCGCTGCTGTCGTTATGGTCATGATCGGGGGTGGCAGCGACACCACCCCACTGCTGCGTTTTCATCGAGCCACGGTGGTGGCGGTTCACCCAATCGCAACCGCTGTGGTTGCTATTGTTGTTGTTGTTGATTTCCGGCGACCCGCGGTGGCGGTGGCCTTGCGCCGTTGCTGCTGCGGCTGCCGTGTGTGTGTATGTGTTTCGACGGTGGTGGCGGTACATAAGCCGCTGCCGTCGCTGCCGTGATTAGCAATCAGGGCCGGCGGTGGTGGTGGCCTTACGCCGCCGCTGCTGCCGGGGAGTGGGTCAGCGGTGGTGGTGGCGGTGAACGCTGCTGCCGCCGTGGTTCGGGTCGCGATCCGTAGTCGCCCGCTAGTCGCGGCGGCTGCGGTGGTTTAATAATCCGGCCGGCGGTGATAGTGGTTATCCACGGTCGCCGTCGATGTCGTTAGAATCAATATTTGCTTGGGACGGCCTCGCGCCACAAGAGTGTTGTATTTTTTTTAGGTCACAAATAACCCCGTAGGGTTGGTTCGCGTTGTGAGTAGAATCTAAACTAGTGTATATATATATATTGGTTTTCAGAGTTGCGGGAAAGGTTTGAGTTGACTTTTCGGTTGTGATTTCATCCGTGGTATATCGAGGTGAGTGGGTTTACATGCGATACTTATGATTTTATGTGTATACGTGGTGTATGATTTTGTGGTGATGTTTCGGGTTGCGTGATGACCCACGGGCGGGAAACCGCGGAGACTGGATTGCGTGATGGTCCGGTAACGGGAAACCGTTCAGCTGTTAATGTGGATGTTATGTATGTGCATTAAATTATATGTGTTGTATGTGGATTTACTCACTAAGCGGTTGAGCTTACCCCTCGTGTTTAAATGTTTTTAGGTACAAGTTCCGGGGTTGACAAGGGCAAGGCTCCGGCTTGAGGGTTTCCGGCAAGACGGCGTTCCGATCCGAACGATAATGTTTTGTTGACTTTAATTATGGGATATTAATTGTGGTTTTGACTTGGTTGTGAATGATCATTTATTTACATTCAATGCAAGGGTTTTATTCAGAGTTTTATTTATAAATTTTCTCAAAAAAAAAAATCTTTAAACTGGGATTGGGTGTTACAACTTGGTATCAGAGCCAGGTTTAAGAGAATCAGCACATGCACTCGTGGGTGTGTGTGTGGTTGGACTTAAACCAGGCGGTTGAAAATAATTGGATGAGATCGGAACGGCCAGCGGAACCGTCAAGACGGAGGTAAGCTTTAGTACCTTTAAATTATTATATGCATGTGTGTAGTACTAAATAATTGTGATTGTATGTTCAGTTATGTAACTGCATGTGATTAAGCTGTGATTTTATGTGACTGTTAGTCAGTGGGATTAGGTCTAATTAGGACGGTATCAAGACCAAACGAAAACACCTTGGTACGTCGGGGATGGGTCGTCGAGCATATTCTTGTCTGATCGTTGCTCGGTGGTCTTGATCCGGCTACCATGCATGGTTGGTTATAGTAATACGGCGCCAATAATAGTGTTACTATAAACGCCTGTGTAGTGTTGGATTTGATTAAGTTCTGGAGACTTAAAACTCATTGATTTCGGTTAGGGTGATAGCATGCTATGTGTAAAATATATATATTTGTGGGACGGTCTGTTTTAGCATGCGCGATAACAACTAGTCTTAGGGTTAGCATGATCACTAATAGTAGGGTTATGTGTGAATACCGTAATAGTGCCTAGTGACACTTCGATAGCTGTGGACTAAGGTGTTTCTTAAACCTTCAGAATGGTGCAAACTAGGAGCCATACTGATGATGAGGCCGGACAGTCCGACCACATTGCTGCCCAAATCACTGAGACCCTGCAGCAGATGCTGCCGGGGCTGTTTAACCAGATGAGAGACGAGCTGATCCAAACCATGGACCAGCGCATTGACGTGGCCCTCACGGCCCGTAGCTTAGGTACTGGGAGCTCGAGTCAATCCCAGCCTCGTGGGATCACCTTTAAGGACTTCATGGCGTGCCAACCGCCATTGTTTGACGGGAAGAAGGATCCCGTGGCTTGCTACCGCTGGTACTCGGCGGTCGAGGGAGCCTTTCGCACTTGTGGGTGCCCTGATGGTTCGAAGGTTCTCTTTGCTGTGAACCTTCTTCGTGGAGCTGCGAAGGATTGGTGGGAGCTGACGCTCAAGAAATACACGGAGGCACAGATTACTGCATTGACCTGGGGAGACTTCCGGGCTTTGTCCGACGAGGAGTTTGCACCTCGCATCGAAAAGGAGCGGATAGCATCTGAATTCTTGAAGCTGACTCAGACGACGGAGTCGGTGAACGAGATTACTGCGCAGTTTCTGGAGAAGCTGCTGTTTGTACCGGGGTACGCGAACGACGAGTCGCTGAAAATGGCTCGTTACTTGGGAATGCTGAAGCCGGAACTCAAAAAGGCGGTGGCCACGGGGAGGTGTAAGACCCTCAGCGACATGCAGGAGGTAGCGAGGTCTCAGGAGCTAGTCTTGGAGGAACTGCAGCAAGGAAAGAGAAAGGCAGAGGACCAGTCGGGACCAGCAAAGAAGTTCAAGGGAGCTAGGACTGATACTAGGAGCGGGACCCCGAGCTGCCCAAAGTGTGGGCGTTACCACCGGGGCGAGTGCAGACCGCGGGAGTTATCGTGTTACAAGTGTGGCAAGACGGGCCACCTCAGCAAGGACTGCAAGGAGACTGCTAGGCTTTGCTTTCACTGCTATCAGCCAGGGCATATCAAGCCCGATTGCCCTCAGCTGAAGAAGACGCCAGCCTTGGCCCCGGCACCAGCAACGCTTAGGATCACCGACGGCACTACTCAGGGAGAGAGTGGAGCTACCACCCGTGGGCGAGCTTTTCAGATGACTGCGGAGGAGGCGCAGACGGCGCCGGACGTGATTACAGGTTTTTCCTTGTTATATTTTCGTACGATTACTGTTAGTAGCATATTTTATGTGTTAGTGATAAAATAGTGTATCTGCCGTTAAATGTGAACTTTAGGCATATTTCCTGTCAACTCGAAACCGGCTCTAGTACTTTTCGACACGGGGGCCACGTGGTCCTATGTGTCGCGTAGGTTCTGTAAGGACTTCCAGATCAAGCTCGGTAATCTGGATAGTCCTCAGGCAATCGACATAGCAGCGGAGGAAGTGCAGGTGGTCGAGCATGTATACCGGGGATGCAGCATTGACATCTTTGGAGTTCGTTTCAGCATCAATCTCATCCCCATCCCCATGAACGGAGTGGACGTAGTTGTCGGAATTGACTGGATGTTTCCAAATCGGGCGACCACAGATGTTGCGGGGCAGTGTGTACGCATCCATAACCCAAGTGGGGGAGAATTGGTTGTGTACGGTAAGGGAAGGAGGATATCTACATCCTTCTGTTCTATCGCGAAAGCCCAGAGATACATCCAGCGGGGGTGTACAGGATTCTTGGTATATGCTATGGCGGATCAGGCGAAGGAGAGAAAGCTGTCGGTAGCGGAGGTGCCAGTGGTCAGCGAGTTTCCAGACGTGTTTCCAGAGGATCTGCCTGGCCTTCCACCTGATAGGCAGATCGAGTTCGGCATCGACTTGGTACCAGGAGCAGCTCCGATTGCGCGAGCTCCTTACCGTCTGGCTCCGCCGGAACTTCAGGAGTTATCGGAGCAGTTGCAGGAGCTCTCGGGGAAGGGGTTCATCCGCCCGAGCAGCTCACCGTGGGGTGCACCGATTCTGTTTGTGAAGAAGAAAGACGGGAGTCACCGGATGTGCATCGACTACCGTGGACTCAACAAGGTGACCATCAAGAATAGGTATCCTCTACCTAGAATTGATGATCTGTTCGACCAGCTTCAGGGGGCTTCGTGGTTTTCTAAGATCGATCTTCGGTCAGGGTATCACCAGCTGAAGGTGAAGGAAGCGGATGTCCACAAGACCGCTTTCCGAACCCGTTACGGCCACTTCGAGTTTCTGGTAATGCCGTTCGGGCTTACCAATGCTCCAGCAGCTTTCATGGACCTCATGAACCGGGTGTGCCGCCCGATGCTTGATCGGTCCGTAATCGTTTTCATCGACGATATTCTAATCTACTCGAAGACGAAGGAGGAGCATGTGATGCATCTGCGGGAGGTGCTTGAGGTGTTGAGGAGGGAGCGTCTCTACGCCAAATTCTCGAAATGCGCTTTCTGGTTGGAGGAGGTTCAGTTCTTGGGCCATATCATTAACCGGGAAGGCATCAAGGTGGATCCAGCAAAAATCGAAGCAGTTATGAATTGGGAAATTCCGAAGGCACCTACCGAGATCCGGAGTTTCCTGGGTTTAGCCGGCTACTACCGACGGTTCATCCAGGATTTCTCTAAGATTGCGGTACCGTTGACGCGTCTGACGAAGAAGAGTGAGCCGTACGTTTGGGGTTCTGAGCAGCAGAAGGCTTTCGACACGTTGAGGCAGAAGCTGTGTGAGGCTCCGGTTCTAACTCTACCGGAAGGGGTGGAAGACATGGCAGTTTATTGCGACGCATCTCGGCTGGGTCTGGGTTGTGTTCTGATGCAGAGGGGGCGGGTGATAGCCTACGCTTCGAGGCAGCTGAAGCCTCACGAGGCTAATTACCCCACGCATGACCTTGAGCTCGCGGCGGTTGTTTTTGCCCTTAAGTTGTGGAGGCACTACCTGTATGGGGTGAAGTGCACCATTTTCTCAGACCACCGTAGCTTGAGGTACTTCTTGGAGCAGCCGAATCTAAATATGAGACAGCGGAGATGGCTTGACGTAGTCAAGGATTACGATTGCGAGATTCTCTATCACCCGGGGAAGGCTAACGTGGTTGCAGACGCTTTGAGCAGGAAGACGGAGCACGCGCCGCTTCGTATCTCACACCTGAAGATGGCGGTGACTACCTCCTTCTTGGACTTGGTCCTACGGGCCCAAGAGGAGGCGAGTCGAGAGGAGAACCAGAACGGGGAGCGGATTCGGGGACAGATGGCCGCGTTGGTCAGAGATAGTCGTGGGTTGCTGACGCGATTTGGACGAGTGTGGGTTCCTCGTGCGGGTACGGCACGTCAGACCTTGCTAGAGGAAGCTCACAAGTCTAGATTCTCAATTCATCCGGGAGCTACAAAGATGTATCGGGATCTGCGGACGGGATACTGGTGGCCAGGGATGAAGAGAGACGTGGCACGGTACGTGGAGTCGTGTTTGACCTGTCTGAAGGTCAAGGCCGAGCATCAGAAGCCTCACGGCAAGATGCAACCTCTCGAGATCCCTGAGTGGAAGTGGGAAAACCTCACTATGGATCTGATCACCAAGCTTCCGAAAACCCCTCGGAAGTTTGATGCGATTTGGGTTATAGTGGATCGGTTGACCAAGAGCGCTATCTTCCTTCCTATTCGGGAGAGTTCGACTGCAGAGCAGCTGGCGAAAATCTACGTGGAGAGGTGGTGTCGAGGCACGGGGTGCCAGTGTCGATTATTTCGGACCGGGACGTGCGTTTTACTTCTCGGTTTTGGGAAAGATTCCATTCGGAGTTGGGTACTAGGTTGCATTTTAGCACCGCGTACCATCCTCAGACAGACGGTCAGAGTGAGCGGACCATCCAGACCTTGGAGGACATGTTACGAGCTTGCGTTCTGGATTTCGGTGGCAGTTGGGATACGTATCTGCCTCTGGCGGAATTCTCGTATAACAACAGCTACCATTCGAGCATTGGGATGCCGCCGTTTGAAATGCTTTACGGGAGGAGATGCCGTACTCCTATCTGTTGGGGTGAGGTAGGACAGCGTGTTCTTGGTAGCACCGAGGTTGTTCAGAGGACTACGGAGGATATTCAGATGATCCGGGAGAGATTGCGGACGGCTCAGAGTCGACAGAAGAGCTATGCTGACCGTCGTAGATCGGACTTGGAGTTCCAGGTGGGAGATCGGGTTCTACTCAAGGTTTCTCCTTGGAAGGGCGTGATTCGGTTCCGAAAGAGAGGCAAGTTGGGGCCTCGTTACATCGGACCATTCACCGTCCTTGCACGTGTTGGGAAGGTAGCTTATCGCTTGGAGCTGCCTGCGGTACTAGGCCAGATCCACAGCACTTTTCACGTTTCGCAGTTGCGTAAGTGCCTCGCCGACGAGACGGCACACATTCCTTTAGACGATATTCAGGTGGACGAGAGCCTGAATTACGTCGAGAGGCCGGTAGCGGTGATAGACCGGAAGGTGAAGAGGTTACGACGCAGGGAGATCGGAATCGTGAAGGTGCAGTGGCAGCATCGGAAGGGTTCCGAGTGGACCTGGGAGCCGGAGGCAGAGATGCGAGAGCACTACCCGGAGCTGTTCTCAGATTGATTTCGGGGACGAAATCCTTGTAAGTGGGGGAGAGTTGTCACGACCCGTTTTTAATTATTTATTTATTTATTTTGTTATCTATTAATGTTATTATTAAAGTTAATATTATTATAAAATTAGGGTTAGGGTTAAGGGTTTGCTTGAGGTACAAGAAAGAAAGGAGAGGCCCGTTAGTCTAGATAAAAACCCTAGGAGCGTAACCCTCGTCTCATTGTGTTTCTTGTCGAGAGAGAAAGCCGGAGAGAGGAGAGGTCGGGAGAATCGCCGGAGTCGTCGTCGCCGTCGTAAGGTAAACCCCCCCCCCCCCCGGTACTCCTTGCGCCGCAACTTGGGTTGCCGCCGTCGCCGGCTTTGGCTGGTGGCGGTGGGCTGTCGTACGAGGACCGACCCCCGGGATCGATAGGCGGCCGGGCGGCGGTGGCTATACACGCCGCCGCTGCCATGCATCGTTGAATGCGCGGCGGTGGTGGTGGTCTACGGCCGCTGCTGCCGTCGTGGTTCCTAACGGTGGTGGTTGCGGTTGTTCTCAGCGGCGGTGGCCCGGCGAGGGTGTAATACCGCTGCTGTTGCGTTCGTCCTCCGGCGGCGGTGGTGGCGACACCGCTGCCGCTGCTGTCGTTATGGTCATGATCGGGGGTGGCAGCGACACCACCCCACTGCTGCGTTTTCATCGAGCCACGGTGGTGGCGGTTCACCCAATCGCAACCGCTGTGGTTGCTATTGTTGTTGTTGTTGATTTCCGGCGACCCGCGGTGGCGGTGGCCTTGCGCCGTTGCTGCTGCGGCTGCCGTGTGTGTGTATGTGTTTCGACGGTGGTGGCGGTACATAAGCCGCTGCCGTCGCTGCCGTGATTAGCAATCAGGGCCGGCGGTGGTGGTGGCCTTACGCCGCCGCTGCTGCCGGGGAGTGGGTCAGCGGTGGTGGTGGCGGTGAACGCTGCTGCCGCCGTGGTTCGGGTCGCGATCCGTAGTCGCCCGCTAGTCGCGGCGGCTGCGGTGGTTTAATAATCCGGCCGGCGGTGATAGTGGTTATCCACGGTCTCCGTCGATGTCGTTAGAATCAATATTTGCTTGGGACGGCCTCGCGCCACAAGAGTGTTGTATTTTTTTTAGGTCACAAATAACCCGTAGGGTTGGTTCGCGTTGTGAGTAGAATCTAAACTAGTGTATATATATATATTGGTTTCCAGAGTTGCGGGAAAGGTTTGAGTTGACTTTTCGGTTGTGATTTCATCCGTGGTATATCGAGGTGAGTGGGTTTACATGCGATACTTATGATTTTATGTGTATACGTGGTGTATGATTTTGTGGTGATGTTTCGGGTTGCGTGATGACCCACGGGCGGGAAACCGCGGAGACTGGATTGCGTGATGGTCCGGTAACGGGAAACCGTTCAGCTGTTAATGTGGATGTTATGTATGTGCATTAAATTATATGTGTTGTATGTGGATTTACTCACTAAGCGGTTGAGCTTACCCCTCGTGTTTAAATGTTTTTAGGTACAAGTTCCGGGGTTGACAAGGGCAAGGCTCCGGCTTGAGGGTTTCCGGCAAGACGGCGTTCCGATCCGAACGATAATGTTTTGTTGACTTTAATTATGGGATATTAATTGTGGTTTTGACTTGGTTGTGAATGATCATTTATTTACATTCAATGCAAGGGTTTTATTCAGAGTTTTATTTATAAATTTTCTCAAAAAAAAAAAATCTTTAAACTGGGATTGGGTGTTACATCTTGACCTTTATTTTGAATCTTTCCTTTTTGTTTTTGCTCCCTTTTTGGTAGTAATATATATATATATATATAGTCTTTCTTCTTCCTTGCAATATAAAAAACACCCATTTTATACGGATCTGTGTTTTTGAATTTCTTCAAAAATCGGAATCTTTTTCCTTCAAGATTTGGGTATCTTCAAAATCGAAATTTTGGTGTTGTTCATAGCAAAAAGGGGCTCATCAATATGATTTTTTGAGACCATCATCTTCTTATAAGAAGAGGATGTATAAGAATCTATTCATGATCTTGAAGAAAACAAGAAGATGAAGAAGGTGAAGAAGAATAGTCAACATATTTGTGTTGTGTCACTCTCTCTCTCTCTCTCTCTCTCTCTCTCTCTATATATATATATATAATAGTTCTCTCTCTACATCTGCAAATTCTAAAGAGAGAAAAATAAAATGAGGAAAAAAAAAAAAGGATTTATGTGAAAGTGTTTTCGCTCTATACTCATCGATTTAAAGGAATAAAGTTAGATTTGATTTTGATTTTGTGTAAGAAACTAAGAAGGGCATTTAAGTAATTTACAAAATATATTCAATTAGTAGATAATGTTTTTATTTTTTAAATACTTAAATTCTAATTAAATTAGTGAGAAGGATATATATGTGAGTTTTTGAAGTTTTGAATGGTATATGCGTAATTTCAAAGTTTGTAAGGATATATGCGTAATATAACAAGTTTTTAAGGATATAGATGAAATTTTCCCTTATATATTTGTTCGGGTTGTAACTTTTTATTGGGTTACATAATAACCGTAGCGCATATATATATATAGGGGTGGGTTCAAATGTGAACCATTTTTTGGTTGTGAACGTGAGGACAACCGAGAGTGCGACACGTGGCGGATGACTAGGTGCCACGTCAAGTCCACGGCGGATGACTAGGCGCTATTCATGGGAGGGCATTGAATTAAAGAGGGGGACCACACTCAAAGTCGCCACGTGTCGGGCTCTCGGTTGTCCTCACGTTCACAATCAAAAAGTGGTTCACATTTGAACTTTCCTCTCTCTCTCTCTCTATATATATATATATATATATATATTGTAATAGGTTCAAATGAGAAGTGTTAAAAAATGAGAAGTAGATAAGTGATATCCACCACTCATCCGGTCAATAAAAGGTGGTTTTTACCGGTCACCCTCTTTGAATCGTTTCCACCCTCAATGAATCGCATAAATCCTTCGTAATCGCGTCCTCCATGACCGGTTAAAGCCGCCTTTATTGACCAGATGAGTAGTGGATCACTTCTCTACTTCTCATTTTTTTAGAACTTCCCATTTGAACATTTCCATATATATATATATATATGTATAGAGAAAAAATCAAATACAAACCACTTTTTTTGTAAAAACTTTAGGACTAATCTCAACCATTAAAATTCTTTAATCAATGGTTGTCAATATAAGAGACCATGATAACATTTTTTATAATATGCACCTAACCACACTAGATTTTAAGCCCAAAAGGGTATTTAGGTCATTTTAAAAAATTGAGATCATCAACTCAAATAAGTGTTAATAGAGTCTTTTTCTTTGATTTATTATCATCTTCCCTTCCCAGCCCATTCTCTCTCCCCCAAATCAAATCCAACAACTGCTACTGAAACCCTAACCCCCAAATCGACGTCACAACCACCACCACCATCTGCCGCCACCACCACACCACAGTCGCAGCGCCGCCACCACCGCTACTACCGTCCACTGCAACCACCGCCAATACCACCACCTTCTACCGCCGCTGGCGCCACCACCAACAACATCTTCTTCTTTCAGATCTGAGAAACCTCCCTCGTCACCGCACCACCGTCGCACCACCGCCACCACCGCTACCACCGTCCACTACAACCACCATTGGATGTACGGTCGACGGAAAGGATCCGAAGGATTTGCAGGAGGAGATTGCCGATGGATCGGTCGAGATTCCTCAGGATTGATCGATTGATTCAAAAAGTGAGAAATGCTTTGTTAGTTTTTTATATAATTTCTGTTATCGTATTATGTTATTTTGATAATTTTTGTTAAGTTTCTACTACTACTTCTATCAAATCGTTAGTGAATTTGGAGACATTTTGCCAGAATTTTCAAGTTTTGTGGTGGAATCAGATACTGTTTGTCGAGTTATTACATGTTTTAGTTTGTTCTTATTGCATTCGACAGGCTTCCTGCTTATTACAACTGTGTTTACTGGTGGTTTGATTTTGCTTGAAAGTATGCCATTTTTAGATAATTTATAAATCAGATAATTTATGTAATTTTTATCTGTTTTGAATATGAATGTATTCATATGGTGAATATGAATGTATTCATATGGTGAATATGAATATTCATATGGTGAATATGAATATTCATAAGGTGAATATGAATATTCATATGGTGAATATACGATGAATATGATATGGTGAAATTGAATATTCATATGGTGAATATGAATATTCATATGGTGAATATACGATGAATATGATAAGGTGAAATTGAATATTCATATGGTGAATATGAATATTCATATGGTGAATATACGATGAATATGATATGGTGAAATTGAATATTCATATGGTGAATATGAATATTCATATGGTGAATATATGATGAATATGATATGGGAAATATGAATATTCATACGGTGAATATGAATATTCATATGGTGAATATATGATGAATATTCATATGGTGAATATTCATATAATGAATAAGCTGCGATTTTTAGATCAAGGATTTAGATTATTCCTCAAGTTTTTACAAAAAAAATGAATATATATATATATATATATATTGTAAAAACCACATATTTTGTAAAAACCTCTTCTTTTTTAAAAACTAAAGGAATAATCTAAAATGACGATCATGCTCTTTTTAGATCAAAGGCTTAGATTAGTCCTAAAGTTTTTACAAAAAAAAATGGTTTTTAATTGAAGACCCCTCTATATGTATATATTAATACCGTTAATTATTCAATAATAATAACCAATTTAAGTTACGTTATATACTTAAAATCTAAAATGTAGGGGAATTACAAGGTAAAAAAATTACAATCAACTAACACCTTACCAAAAATACGTTGCCAAACGGGCATTAAATCCGAACGTACGTAGAAGATTAATAAAAAAAAGCCCTTGAAGAGATGCTCTTTTTTCCTTATGAGACCATGCAATAATTACGTATATTCCGGAAGTTTCTTTCGGATTTAATATGTTTGATCAATCAATAAAACCAAATCATAATTTGGCCTTATATCCTTAATAACACCTTTCAGTTTTTCCATAACAAAGGTATAATTTCTTCACTAATCACTACTATAATCAACTTATGAATAATATTTAATGGAAATCCACACTTCAAACTTAACTCATTGCAATCATCCATCCTACCTTAGAATAATTCTAGACAAATTACTTACCATTATGATTATCTTTGGCGTCGCGAAACTCCGATTTATCCTCCGCCGAACCGCCACCGCCTTCACCACCGCCACCGTCTTTTTCATCCGAATACCTTACGACCACAACGGGACACACGCAATGGCGTACACAATAATCACTAACACTTCCAAGCGGCCCTTTTGCCTTCCTTCTCACCGCCCCGAACCCTCTACTCCCCATGATCATCGCGCTCAATCCCAACCTCTCGACCTCCAAACAAAGCCGCTCCTTCAAATCGTGATCCTTCACGATATGAATCTTGAACGGGATGTGGGCCTCCACCAGCGGCTGCGATAGGTTGGTCGTCTTGGTGTTGGTGAACTTATCGTAATCGTCTTCCAGTTTCTTCTGGGATTCCTCCGAGTGGGCCGTCGCGGGGTCCGTCGCATGGCCCCAGTCGGCCCCGTAGAGGACGGAGGTGGGGCGGATGTGGAGGAGGATGATGGCGTCACCTCGTCGCACGTAGTTCTTGATGGCCCATTGGACGGCAAAGGCGCTCTCGTCGCTGAGATCAACAGCGATCCCGATGCGACGTTGGGCGCCCGAGGTGGGGGTTGTTACGGGTGGTGGATAGCGTGGGGAAGATGGCGGGTCTGCATGAACGGTGGAGATCGTAGGCATGGGGCCTTTCATTGAATGAATGAATGAATGAATGTGTTTGTGGATGGTTTTGTTTTCTTTTGGTTTGGGTTCTTTTGGGTGATTTTAGAGAGAGAAAAGAGCAAAGTTTTAAGGAATTGTTTGGGGGAAGGTGTCAATAAGACCATGAAGGTAGGAAAGATAAATGCAACTTTCAATATTATTTGAGTACTCTTGGTCCATCTTTTAAGTAATTAAAGATCAATTTAATAGTAATACTTTTTCCTTAAGGTTTTATTAAAGTTTAAGAATGTATGTTCATTGTTTTGATGAAATTTCTATAGTGTCAATGTGTCATATAACTCATATCCGATCATCGATTTGTGTACTATAAATTATCAACTTAGAGCGAAATTCCAAAACCTTCTCCAACTCCTCCGGTTTTTTGCTTGTAGTCTTGCTAGAAGTTTTAAATACCTATAATAACAAGATGACCATGGCTATCTAGAGCAGGTTCTGAAATTTTGAAGGTCATGTGCAAATAAAAATGTGGCCCTTAATTTTTATGTTAATTATTAAACAAGTGAAATGGTGCCTAGCTAATGCTTTCACAACTATTGATAATTGGTAGGCAATAGGTTCAGCGGTGGGGGGAGATTGAACATGAAACGAAGGTAAGAAAAGTTATAGCGTTGGCGTTTTCCTGGACTCTTTGGAAACAACGGAATGATATGCTTTTCAAGGAGAGCATGAAGGAAAAAGACATCTACAACGACATTCAATTCATGGGTATCGATTGGATTATCAACTATGTAAATTATTAGTTTTTCATTATCATTTTTCCTTCCAATCTAAAACGTATTAAATTGTTGATATTATTAAATATGAACAATGCTCATGAATTTGTAAATGGAAACTTACGTGGTTGTTTTCATTTAAAAGGTTGTGGATTTGATATTTTTCTCAAAACTATAATGGCTGTTTTCATTTAAAAGGTTGTTTTCATTCCCATCTAAGGTTGTTTTCATTTAAAAGGTTTTCATTATATTAATAATAAAAGAGGCCGCTTCAACTCTTAAAAAAGGAATCATCATCGAAGATTAGGATATATATCTTAAAAAAAGGTCGAAGTTTTTCATCTGGACTGTATATATTTGTTCATATGGATAATTTTGTAATACGCATAAGTGCATAATGCACATGTGCAAAAACCAAAAAGAACTTAAATTACTCGTATGCACAAGTGCAAATGGTCCAGATAGAGGGCTACAAGGGTGTTCCTTGGTTTTCCTTTTTTTTTTTTTTAAGTTTTCCCTTGAATCTCTCTATACATACATACATATATTCTTGGTTTAATTGCATCCTTACGAAGCCAAAAGATGTCAATTCGACTATGACGTTAAGGTCCGAAGCCTACCCTTGTAACTCTTTGTGGGAATATGCTAATGTGCTTGTTTTTGTTTAGTTGGGTTCTAATAGAAACGAAGTTGTGATGGATGTTGGATCTGAATCATCTGACACTCAGTAGCACATAGAGTAACACGTTTTTAACGACTATAAGTATATAACACCCCCTTTTTTTGTTTTCTAACTCTATCTACATAAGATGGATTTATCTATGGTTGTCCGTTACATGTATGTTTTCTTACATTTCTTTGAAATTTATATCCTGCATTCCCGCTCCATCACGGATACACAACTAGTTGTGCATAATTACTTAATTAGTATTAGAGGCTCTTTGAATAACAAATATCCTGCTCCATTACGGGGATACACAACTATTTGTGCATAATTAGTCTTAGAGGCTCTTTGCATAAATCTTTTTGAAGGATAAACAAACACACACACTTCGGGTATCCGTCACAAGGGCACCGATTAATCTCCATCGATCACGACCCAACACAATTAAGGATAACTCTATGTGACAAACCCATGGTCAGGATATCACCACTGGCGGAGCTATCTTATCACAAGGGTTAGCTGCTGGTAACAGTGGCGAATCTATAACACAAAACCACGTGGTTCCCTACTTAAGTTTAGCAACAAAAAAAAGTGTCAAATATACTTTTTTCGGGTCCGACTATTAAAATTAGAAATCAAACATTAAAACAGTGGTTTTTTGTTTGGTGTGGCTTCTTTTGTTTGGCATTTGGGCCAAACTTAAAATTATTGGATCTTAAACAAAAGGTTTTAGTTTGTTTGATGTGGCTTCTTTTATTTGGTATTTATGCCAAATTTAAAATTGTTGGGCTTTAAACAAAAAGTTTTAAAAGAACAATAATGTGTACTATAGATGGCCAAAAAGGACCGGACCGGACCGGCCGGTTAACCGGGGACTTGACCAAGCCATAACCGGTTAGGACCGGACCGATTAAGGACCGGTTCGTCAACCGGTCCACACCATCGGTTACGATTTTTGGCGTTTTTCACAGGACCGGTTAGGACCGGACCGGGACCGATTAAGGACCGAACCGATGCATTCAAAAAATATTACCGTTAATATAGACGTTGGCTTCGATTTTCAGCATAGATGACCGTTTTTTGGCTCCTTTTGACCTCATTTGCCATATAAATAAGTGGTGTGGGGTTTGGGATGAATACCAAGTTACAAACTTACGAAAAACGCAAAAAACACAAAGTTCTCGTTATAATTCGTATTCGTTTTTGCAAGTTCTACTCTCTCAACTCTCTCTCGTTAAACGATGTATTTTATTTTATATATAATTAATGTACTTAGCTTATATTTTCGAAGAATAATAAAACGTATTTTTAAAGTAACGAACGTGACCTTTCTTTTGCAAGTTTATATAGTTGAAAAAAAAAACCAGTCCTGATCCATAACCGGTCCCTTAACCGGTTCTAACCGGTTAAGGTTAACCGGTTATCTGAAGTAGCCTAACCAATCCTCACCTTCGAATCATAGGACCGGATCGAACCGCAACCGGTTACTCCTTAACCGGTCCCGGTGTGTTACTGTTTAGGACCGGACCGATTAAGGACCGGTTAGGACCGGCCCGGGACCGGTATTTGGCCATCTCTAATGTGTACTAACAAAACAACTCTCGGTGTTTTCCATCACACCAATAACATCTTTGTTATTTTAAGTTGCGAAATAAAATTTTAAATTACTTTAAAAATTTTAAGATAGGTTTCAGAAAAACTTCTATGTAACTTCAAATGAAAATGAATTCGCCGTTGGCTGCTAACCCTGTGATTCATAAACTTTTTTATGTATCTATCAGTAAGCAAGTTATGGACTGGAAACAATAATTAATTGGGCCATCACTTAATAATTAACTCCTGTTTTTTTTTTTTTTTAATTTGTGGTCTATCACTTAATTGGGCCATCACTTAATAATTAATTACTTTTTTATTTGTGGGTTTTCTTTATTTTTTATATGGGCTTTCTAAATCCTATATTTGAATTTCTATTTGTTTTGTTAATTATCTTTTATTTGATTGTTTATCAAATAAATGTTATTTGTCTATTACTAATTAAGACTTTTTAAGTTGGGGATTATTAAAAATGAATTTCTTATTGAGTTATAGTTATTTTACTTGTTATTTGTTAACAATCACGGGTAGATATTTAGGATATGTTTGGCAAATTAGCTGATATGATAGCTTATAACTGATAAAATGTGTTCGGCAAAAACTAGCTAAAAGATAGCTTATGACTGTAAAATGACAAAAAGAAAATACCTGTTTAAAATTCTGGTAGTATAAAACTTAGCAGAAGTATATTTGAAATAAAAATAATAATAAGTCGATAAGTTACCAAAACGCTAGTAGAGTAGCTTTTCAAAAAGCTAACTATCCAAATATGTACCTGACTTATAAGCTAGATTATTTTTACCAAACAACGCCTTAATAAAAAAAACAACCGATGATTGGTCATCTATGCCAATAAGAATAGTTTTAAGAGCAAACAGAGTCGTAGGAAAATCAAAAGGTTAATACTTACCTTTTTTTTTTAAACATTTGGTTTATAATGTTACTCCCCCTAGTCCGAAATCCTGGCTCCGTCCCTGAATATCTCCATATGTTCTCTACGGGTTTGAACCCGGATAATCACGAATACTTATTTAGTTATTTATAAAGAAATTTAAGATTAATAAAAAACTATATTTTTTGAAAAAGAAAAGGTACCTAAATTAAAATGTTTATGGTTCTAAAACACACAATGTGGGAGTTGTGTGGGTGCATGTGGTCACGTGTGAACCTTAGATTCGGCCAACCAAATTTGACATTGTTTTATTGAAATCCATATCTATGCTACCTTGGGAATCGCAACGTACAAGTCTCTGATGCATACCTCAGGAGTCGCAACGTACAAGTCTCTAATGCATACTCCACACGTGCACTTGGCTATCATATCCATGTCTTCTTGGGCTTCGCTTTCCATGGGATGTTTTTTATTTCCCCAATTAAAAACAGCCGTCGTCTCAAATGTATAAACACAAGAGTATTTTCAGTTTTAGTCCCTATACTTTCTCAGTTTCTTATTTTAACTCCAACAATGTTATATATGCATATTTGCCACCCCGTTATGTAATTTTGCTCAATTGTGATTTCTATCGTTAATGGATAAGTTTCATCTTTTCCTTCGGGCTGCTTTTGCTACAACAGATTGGATAGGACAAGACAAGAAAAATCGGGGCTAAATTCACTATCCAACATTTGACGTGATATTTGATGTGGACAGTACAAATGTCCTATGTTTGGGGCAGCATGAAACTATAAGAAGGACTGAAACCAGGTGGCACAAATAGAGTTATGTTTTTTGTTCCACATAGGACCAAGGTTGAGATAGAACTATATCGGGACTATTTAGACTGTTCTCGCACATGACACTCTCGATTGTCATAAAAACTAAAAACTCTAACTCAGTAAAAATCCACAACAAAAATGGGATGATTTTTAGTTATTAAAATTTTTAGATGTTCTAGATACTTTCTATCCTATTATATTGAGATGTTTTGGCAACTATTCAAAATTATTTTTCTTAACGTCAAGTTAATTACAACGATATTGTATCCAAAATGTCATGTGTTTCTTCATATTTTGGAAAATTAACATTTAAACCTTTATATTGTGGAAAACCATTATCTAAAACAAAAGAAGTTTTACAATTTTATAGATGTAATAATAGCTGGATTTGGTGGTAAGCATCTCTAAAAGTTTTCATACTTTAAATTTAATAAAGTAGCCAGTAGCCACTGTCTTTAAATTGTTTAATCATATTTTAATATAAGATCTAAAGTTCACACCATGATTTATGAGAATTGATCGCACATAAAATAATATCGGAAAAGAATATTGGTTTACTTCATAAAAGTATATCGAATTTGTTACCAAAAATTATTGTATATATTGGACTTCCGTTTTTACATTTTAACGTATTAAAAGTTTAAAAAATGAATATTGTATGTATCATGTTACCTGCTAAGCAGGTAACCGGTACTTCTTATTGTATGTACTAAATAATTTTCTTATTGTATGTATTGAACTTATTTTTATTACCATTTAGTGAACCCCAGAAACAAAGATGAAGAAGGTATTCAATTTGCTTGATTTGATATGGAATCTTGCAATTGTTTATGTGATTAGGATCGATTTTGGATGCTTACTCTTTCCTAGTATTCGATTTTGCCAAACCCATAAACGAAGATCCAAAATCAAGTGTGAAACCTAGAAGATGAAGATGAACAAAGTGTGAAACCCAGAAACGATTTTCTTTGATTTGGCATGGAATCTTGCAATTGTTTATGAGATTGTGATCGATTTTTTATGCTTAATCTTTTATAGTATTCGATTTTGACAAATTATTGGAGATTTAATTCGAATTTATAGGGTTTTCAGTTTTGTACGAAATTCAAATTTCTAGGGTTTTTCTTGTTTATTCGATTTCTGGGCTCAAATTGATCATGAGACTGTTTGTTTTAGATTGATTTTGATTGCTACCCATCCGTATTTCTTCAATTTCATTTCTATAATTTGGTTTGCTATCAATTTTTGGTTCTTAAATTAAGGTTCTTGAACGGGTTAATTTACAAAAGTATATCCAAGTTGTCACGAAAAGTTATTATATGTACTGAACCGATATCATATCAATTGGTAACTTGTTATAACATGTTAGATACATACATTATTTTTTAGACTTTTAATACGTTAAAAGGTAAAAATGAAAATTAATCACATGTAATAACCTTTTGTGATAATTTAAATATACTTGATGAAGTATACCCAAAAATATAATGCATTGTAAATCTTATCTTTATCTTCAAAAAATAAAAAAGTTTGTTTCTCTGAAAACCCTTAAATTTCTTCTATATATATTATAACAAAAAAATAACCTAATTATTTCCCTTAACCATTGTCTTTATTTGCTTTAGAGAATAAATCGGCAGGAGGGTATCATGGAAATGGAAGCAAGTCCCACCATCCCCAAAACCTGGTTAATTATTATTTTATTGGACTCTATAATCATTAACATCATAATATTTTATTGCAATAATGCATTTGTTTAAATTACTTATAATGTTATTTTTCATTTTTTTCAGCTGAAACATTTTCTTGATTAATTTGTTTGTTTGCAAAAGTAATTATCACTTATATTCCCCAACTTTGATTTAGTTTATATTTTATTTCCTTATTAAGTAAAGTTTTAAATGCATTTTTTATTAAGTTATCAGTAAATAATAGAACTTTTATTTTTAAAGAGTAAACGTACCCAATGTCGTTTTCCTTTTCATGCTGAACACTAGGGTGCAACCCGATAAGTACTTGTCGAGTCAATTTACTTTACGTGATGAACATAACAGCGACTAGAATCTTACTCGATAAGATCGATGACATGTACCAAGAGTCTTACCCGATAAGTGAAATTTACATTACCCGGTAAGCATTTACCGGGTAAATTATTGCATGCGTACGATCGATACCACTTTTAGAGACTAAAATACTGTCCATTATGGTAGGTCATACTATCCAATTTTACCGGTAAGTGCTTACAGGATAACTGTTTAAATAAACGACCATTAAGAGAAAAATTATAAAAGAAATATTCTAACCACATAGATGTCATCTATACAACAACTAGATTGACCCCGAACAAATAGCTAAAAGGGGAAAAAGACCTGACACATAACACATTAGGGTTAATGACTTGTCCGAGTAACAAACTATTCATTTTATTTACATATTACCATGAAACTATTTTTTGTACTCAATATACTATTGAATTCTCTTTTTTTATACACAAAATACTATTGCAACTGGGATTAGCCCGTGAACTACCATCTTTCACCTACCCACCACCACCAAAACCAAACAACCATCTTTCACCACCAAACCACCACCACACCCACCACCACCACAACCAGCATCTTCATAGATCTAGAATCGAACCCTAAAAATCGAATCCAACCACCACCACCATCTCCATCGTCGATCTAGGGTAAACTACACAAATAGAGAGTTTGGAGGAGGTGGTTTTGGTGGTGGGTGTGATGGTGTGGTGGTGGGTGTGGTGGTGGTGGTTTTGGTGATGGTGGTTGTGATGGTGGTGGCACCTGTGGTGGTGGGTGGTGAAAGATGGTAGTTTACGGGTTATTCCCGATTGCAATGGTATTATGTTTACAAAAAAAAGTTCAACGATATATTGAGTACAAAAAATAGTTCAACAATAATATATGAACAAAATGAATAGTTTATTACCTGAATAAGTAATTAACCAACACATTAATAGGCGTTATTTAATTGAACAATCATCTCATATTTGATATAAAATTTTCAATATTTTTAATAAAATAACATCTTACTAAAGTAATCTTTTTGGAAAACTTAAAACATATGAAATGTAATTAAATTATCATTGGCATTAGAGGAACGCATTTTAATTTCAAGCGAAAGAAGTATTTATCATTCACAATATTAATTTTGTTTATTTAAAACATTAATTTTGGTGATTTATGATCATCTCTTCTAAATAAGATTAGTTGAAATGCTTCAAATAAAAAAATATATAACATGTAATATAATAATTAATTATATAGGTTTTTTAAAATTAAATATTTCTAATAATGGTTTTTAAACTACTATAAAAAAATAAAACAAAAATTCTTTATTCTCTATTCTAACTTTCGAAATAAATCAAACACAAGTGGGTCTTGGAGCAACATGAATTCCAGCTGGCTTTCTACAACATTCACCAAATTTAAGAGAAAAGTTTTGACTTTGTGCTTATTGTTTATTCATTTTAACAATTATCGTACCTCAACTTCATTTAGTAGAATATTTGTTCCCAATACTTGCATATTTCGACGGTTTCGTCCACTAACATCCGTTACATATTTATGTTAGTGTGAGAAATTTTAGTCATTTTTGTTGTCATTCTTAAAATAAACAAGATATGTATAGATTTGCGTTGTAACGAGTTGCAAGAAGTATGAAAATTAAAGTAATATTCACATAATATAACGTAACAGTTGCATGATACATGTAAATGTACCATAATTAATATCCTATGGAAGTATGCAATCACTTTCATATAAACTAGTAAAGGTACAATCTCACCCTCTTATTCATCTTTCCATACATCTTTGATATGATATTTCTAAACTATAAAAATACCTTCAAATTTAACCCTATATTCTACCAAACTAGACTATACAAATAAGCAAGTGTAACCTAATCACGAGTAGTATAGTAGTGGCAAGTACCAGGTGTCGTTATTTCTACAGGGAACAGTTAAACAATTTATTTAATCGTATAACTCAATTTAATCAATCTGAAAGAGATTGCTTTTTGTAAGGGTTGTCTTTAAAACTACTAAAAACTGAAACTAAAATAAACAAAAGTAATCTTGAAAACTTTAATGAACTTTTAAATATGGTAAAACAATGTATTCACTATGAGAGAATCCCTCTAGAATCTAGTTTGACTTCATGGAGAAACATTGATAGGTTAATTCCCTAGATTTCTCTCAGTCTTCCATATAACAACCGCATTATAATTGAGATTTTCACCTTCTCTCTTACAATTGATACACTTCAAATTACCATTCAATTATACGACTGGTTTTACCAGATCCTTCAATCTAAGGAATTTCTTCTCAAATATTAATCGTTAAAATTATACATAAAATGGATTTATTTTTAAACAAAATAAATACCACATTACCCAATTTAGAAAAAAAAATCCGACTTGAAAAACTAACCGGTATATTTTTCAGACCACAACCGAACATATGATTCAATGTCATGAAGGTTAATCTTTAAAACATGCAAAAACAATCCATAAAAGATCAGTAAATTTTTATCTATCCAAAGAAATGAAAATACGTACGATCTTTTAATTAAATTTATGGCGTGGATGCAAAAACATTTACCCATAAATAGTGCATTTCTAATTTTCATTTGATTGCTAATGGCACAAGGCATTTAACACATAAAATGCATAATATAACGAATATAAAAGTTTTTTTTTTCTTGAACAACAAAGGAAGCAAGGGTATAGTTTTGGACTTTCGGTAAAGCCACCACCCACTCTAAACCACCCGGAAATTTGTTAAGCAAGAAAACAGAGAACACAAGGGGGTCTCAAAGGCAGAGACCAGGAACGAAAAAAGAAAAACAAACAAAGCCACAACAAAACCCAAAACAAGAAGTCACAAGCAAACCCCAAGCCTAAACGAAGAACCAAAACGAAAAGGATCAAACAACCCCTAACGCCTCCAAAGGATTCACGTAGCATTTTTCCAAATCCAACGTAAGTTTTGACTTCCTGCTTGTCTACCACAGGGCGGTAATTCTCCGAACTTGAAGAAAGAGATCTTCGCCTTTGATCCTATCGACCTTCGTAATGCAGGCAAACAAGATATTTTTTCGCCATTTCCAAATCATCCAAAGAGCCACTGCATTAGAAGTCAGGAGTTCCAAACGAGGGATCAAGAGAATACCAAATTTGACGGAATTGATGTTTGACGAACTCTGTATCGACAATTTCCACCCGCCCCAAATTTTCCTCCAAATTATGTCAATGATGACGCAATTGAAGAAACAATGATCTCGAGTCTCACCATCTGAATCGCAAAAAATACAGTTTATCGAATTCAAAGCTAATCCACGTTTTAAAAATTTGTAACAAATCTTAATTAGATTTAAATTAAATTATTTAACTGATTTTATATTTTATGGTTATTATAGAAAACTAAACATCTAGACATTTTAATTCACACATGATAAAATAATTATAAGTTAAATTTTTTTTTTTGTAATGATATATAAATACTCAAAATTTCAAATTTTGTTTACTCAATAAATTAATATAAAAAGATTATAAATTTAAAACTACCAAAATGTAAGACAGAGTTACAAACAAGCCAAGCTGTGCCATGCTTGGCTTGAAGTTGTTATATTACATCGAAACTTGGTTCAAGAATTTGTTGATTATTTCATGTTTTAGTTTGAATTGTGGAAGATTGAATTTAATTTAGAAGTTTGAAAAACATTTATTATAAATAATGATTATAAGAAGAAATATAATTAAAAATTCAAATAGCTTGAAATTTGTTTTATCAGAATTAATAGATAACAATTTCAAGCTATTTTTATTATGTTTTGGTCGTTTGAGACTACGTCTGGCCACAAGGTGTGCACACTTGGACTCGAACCTGAGTTGATGGAATATTGTACCACATCCCCCTAGGTGTTTGCCACTAGCCTAGTATGCCACCACCCTTGTGGTTATAATATATTGCTTCAAAGTTCGAATGCCTAAAATTTATAAGTATAGTCCTTTTAATTAACATATATACAATTTCAGTTATACTATGTTATTTATTCATTAGTTGCTAACAATCTGATCAGTTTTTGTGTTACGCAACTTTATAAGTTATAACTTACACAATTGTAACTAATTTAAATTATGTTATGTTATGTGTTTGTTTTTTTGTTTCTCAAAAAATACACATAGAGTGGTATTTTTGACATAATGTTTTTGATTGTACATTCTGTGAATTAGGTTTTAAAACTTTAGACACTTAACTTATGCTTGTTTGATAGAAATTCTTTTAAAAATATAGTATAAAATGACCAATTTAGTTCTCACTAGCTAATCACATGAGAGAACTTAACGTCCTTTTCAACGCTCATTAGACTTGGGGTTCAAAACGAAAGCAAAATAATGCAAACCCAATGGCAATCATGTAATCAATGAAGTCGAGCGACGATAATCAATGTTTTTGTAAACCATAGGGGCAGAAACTGTAATTCACTCTAGTAACAAATAACCAAAATATTATTTATAGTAAATTAAGTTTAAATTATCAAAATATATCAGAATATCAAATTTGACAAACTATTTTGTAAAAGAATTAGTTCTCCACAAAATTAGCGTAGGCGAATGACAAGAGACCAAGTTTGATGGTATACTATTTATGAACACCAAAATGATATAAAAGTTAATATTGTGTAAGAATGAAACATTTCGGACAATACCATAGAAATTGGGATTTGATGTTAGATTCCCCACGTTTTGCCATATTAATATGAATCTATAGAGTATAGATAGGCAAAGAAAGTTATTGAATTTATAGAGGAAAGTTCAAATGTGAACCACTTTTTGGTTGTAAACGTGAGGACAACCGAGAGCGCGACACGTGGCGACTTTAAGTGTGGTCCCCCTCTTTGATTCAATGCCCTCCCATGAATCGCGCCTAGTCATCCGCCGCGGATCTTACGTGGCGCCTAGTCATCCGCCACATGTCGCGCTCTCGGTTGTCCTCACGTTCACAACAAAAAAGTGGTTCACATTTGAACACACCCCTGAATTAATATTATCTTATATAATATCTTTTAAAAGTTTAACGCAGTTATTGAATATTTAAATTAATATAGTTAACGATAAAGTTTTAAATTAGATAAGTTTAAAGTTAATATAATTTATTTTACAGATTTTAATATTAATTTTTATATTGTATGAAAAATTTAAAGAGATTATAAGGTCATCAATAGCACTTATACATGGTAGATGATGGTTTGGGCGGTTCGGTGGGAATGGGCTACGAGGCATGACGGGGTCACGAGGCAGCTCCAAGTCGGTTTCCACAACCCATAAAAACAACTCCTCTTTTTCTCTCACACTTTTTTTTAAAATATATATGTATTAACTATTTGATTTGGTACGGAGGGCTTATAGGATCTTATAATAGATTTATGGTAAAACTAATATAACATTGATGTGATAGAGTGAGCTTGGGACTTAGAAGGCGGTATTAGTGATAGCCTAAAAGATGCTATAAAATAGAAGTTGTAAAATGCAAAGAAGATATATATATTTTTTTTCTGGGATTTTATTATTCTAGATCTGTAAAATAAACTTAAAACCTTTTAAACTTGGTACAATAATAACAGCTGTACCGTGCAGGGACCATCAGTAGATCCCCACGTGTCATCCTTTAATTAGTCTAGATCTGCAGTACTTGAACTGTAATCCCACCTTCAGCATGGCCCACTCATCCACATCCACCTCAGCATCATTTCTCTCCGTTGTGGACCCCACCACTCTGACGTGGCATCCCACTCTCCCACTATATACTCTTGCTATAAAAACCCACACTTGTATCTTCTAACCCATCAGCTTCTTCTTCTTTCAGACCATTTTAAGAAGCTTCAAAAACCCACCACTTCTCTCTCTACTTTGATGGCTTTTTCTTCTCTCTCTAAACTTCTTCTTTCACTGTGTGTAGTGAGTGTTTGTGTGTGTTCAGCTGCTAGATTTGATGAGCTGTTTCATCCATATTGGGCTTCTGATCACTTCAACTTTCAAGGTCAAACAGTCAACATGAAACTTGACAAATTTTCTGGTAAAGATTTCTCACAAGTTATTCACCAACATTCAGTTTTCTTATATATATGGGTTTCAATTATTCGCTACAATATGGGTTTGGGCTATGCCCACATTAATCGTGACAAATTATAGCTATAAGGCATCAACCCCTGATCACAATTATCGTGCATGTCCAGAATAGAACCTTCGACAGATGAGATATTCCATCACATAGTGTTAACCACTACGCCACAACCGTTGTGGTTATATATCACTAGAATAAAATTGTGTTTATAAAACTTCTAAAATAAAAAAAATAAAAAACTGTCTTCATAGACTATTTTATAGGACCAAACACCCTTTTAAGGGTCATAACAAGTTTTGTAGTGCATTTTCAAAATAAAATATCGTAATAGCTAACTTATTATAGGATGGTTTTAGAAATTGTCATATAAACCTATATTTTTTAGGATACTAGGACAATTTTAAAATAGTATCTCATTGAACAGTGAAAAGAATGCTTTATTCTACGAAGCCTAAAAGGGTACTATAAACTTTTGGTAGGACGTTTTTTCGTTTGATTTTATACACTAAAGTCCTGTAAAACATTATATTAGAATTTTTTAATTTATTTTAAACGTCTTGTTCACCCTATTTTGTTGTAGCGAATCATTCATCAATATTCACTTTTTCTTTCACAAAAAGATGAAATTTGATCCCAATTAATTGGTTGTTTTAGGAGCTGGATTTTCGTCAAAAAGCAAATATATGTTTGGAAAAGTCAACATCCAGATCAAGCTTGTTCAGGGTGACTCTGCTGGAACCGTAACTGCATTCTATGTATGATTCTTGAACATTTTTAACGGTCGTGAATGTTGGTTACGGCTAGTACGGTTAATTTTCCAATTTTTTGATTTGATCAGTTGTTTTATGAATGTTGATCAGATGTCATCCAACGGTCCAAAACATCATGAGTTCGATTTCGAGTTCTTGGGGAACACTACAGGGCAACCTTACCTTGTGCAACTAATGTATATGTGAATGGGGTTGGTAATAGAGAGCAAAGATTGAAGCTTTGGTTTGACCCAACTAAAGACTTCCATTCTTATTCGATTCTATGGAACCAACGTCAAGTTGTGTAAGCTCCAACTCTCGTTTTACGCACACACATTGTTTGTACAAGTCGTTAATGCATGAAAATGTTACTAAATGAACTCCATTTAATCGAATCATGGTCAGTCGTACGATATTGAAGTTGTAAAGTAGAGAAGACATTTATACGGATAGATGTGAATGTGAAATCGGTAGGGAGTTCATTTAAAATAAACCAAACACACAAGGTATATCCCACCGGAAGGGAGTGTCCGAAAAGGATGACATGGACATATACCTGATCTCTATCAAACTGTAAAGCGGTTGTTTCCATGAATATATGTGGCAATTGTATGGAATAAAGGGGTTTGTTTAAAATATCTTATATAAATGGTCAATTAGGAACTTTGTGCAAAAATAAGTAATATTTAATGTATTAAAAGATGTACGTTATTTAGGCATTAAGTTTATTGATATGTTTTTTTTGTCCAAATGCAGTTTTATGGTTGACGAGACACCAATCAGGGTTCATACTAACTTGGAGCACAAAGGTATACCGTTCCCTAAAGATCAAGCCATGGGTATCTATAGCTCGATATGGAATGCTGATGATTGGGCCACACAAGGTGGCCGAGTGAAAACTGATTGGACCCATGCTCCGTTTATTGCATCTTATCGTGGGTTCGAAATTGATAGTTGTGAGTGTCCGACCATGATGGCGGACTCTGACAGCATGAGGCGGTGCACTAGCAAAGGTGGGTGGTGGGATCACCCGAGAATGTCACAATTGAACTTGCATCAGAGTCACCAGCTTATGTGGGTGCGAGCAAACCATATGATCTACGATTACTGCACTGACACTACTAGGTTTCCCACAGTTCCGATCGAATGCCAACATCACCGTCATCATTAATTCATGATTTAGGGGTATTTATGTAAAATCTTTGATTAGAAAATTAAGTGACAACCGTTGAACATGAACTCTATGTTACATATTTCGGGTTAGTATGAAAAAAATGGAGCATCGCTTGATTTTGCATTTTGCACCATTTGTCTTGAAAACCTTGCTTTGTAAGCTCTTTGTCGATCGCTTTAGGAACATGAACTCTTCAATGCAATAGCTCTTGAACATGAACATAACCCTCCTGAACGTAGAACATGCAATTCTTCAATAACTGTGTAAAGCAAAACAATAAAGTACTATTATAGAAACAATTACTAAAAAAGTTAAAATTACTGAATCCATCACTTCCAAAGCAATTTTCATATGGTTTTAGGTTACGTTAGGTAAATATAGGTAACTTATTTTGAGATTATATTAAAATCTATACTTAGAGCTAACTTGTTAAAACGCTACTTGAAATACTGTTTTGTAAGTTTTTTTTGCAAGTTTTTTTGACATTTGTTCCAATTATAATCTTTATTAATATTAGTTATAAAAATTGATTACTATGATTAATAACAAATAATAAAAAATAAATACTGTAACAATTATGTAGTAATTTATATTGATTAAAAGTTATTAATTAATTTCAATTGTATATTTACATATTAATATTAATTATTTGTAATTTATAATTATTATATTAAGCATATCAATATTTTTTTATTTAGGTGACTTTTATTCCCACTTCTTACCCATGATGGAAGTTGGTAGTGTGAATGCATATGTATCACCTAGTATTTTTATGTCGGTGATCTTTATTTATTATCAAAAACAATTTGTTATGATAAAGTAACGACAATAATTATGAAATGTACATTCGTATTATTTTAGAATATACAATTTTATTATTTTCTTATTTGTATCAGTATCACTGTAGAGTTACACTTCATTTAATTAAATAAGTAATACGATCCAATACCCACTTAGCCAGGCCTAGGTGAAGCCCAACTTGTTATATTAAAAAAATTAAAGCCTAAACTTATTATATTGAAAGCCTTACCCAATACCCAACTCCCTAGGCCCAAAATCAAATAACAATTGATTAATGGAACAAACTTAACAGAGATTGTACGGTAGAACCATTATATTCAATGAGTTTGATCAATATAGATGGAATGTTCGAGTCTTTTCGTGTGAATGTCTGGGGACATTTAAGTGGGGCCATATTTAGCCTTTAAAACTGTCGGGGATTAGTTGAGCTTTGACCCGAATACGCTTCAAAAAAAAAAAAAAAAAAAAAAAAACGTAGGGGACGTGTTTATAAGCTTCCTCTTAAAACCTCCTAAAACCTCTTAAGTCTGAAAATTAAGATGCTTGTAATTTAAATCATCTATTTTATTTTTAATAAAGACCTGAAAATCTTATATCGTCCTTTGAAAATTTTAAGAGATGCATCATTCATCTCTTAATTTTGTAGACATGAATTTATACAAATTTATAAATGAAAACTTTAGAAACCTCTTAAACAGACAAAAAAAAGAAAAGAAAAAACACCCCAGTGGTTTGAGTCATTAGTCTTGACTTGGTCTATGTTTTCTCATTTGTTATTTAGGTACACACTTTACTGATTTGAGTATTTTACATCTCTTTCATTAGTTGATTTACATTTCTGTTTTCCCATTAGTTCATTTATATCTCTTTGGTTTCATCTACTTGATTTGGGTTATTTGTTCATCTTGATTACTTGATTTGGCTATTTTACGTTACTTAATTAGTTAATTTAAATATTTATTTAGCCGTTACATGTTACTACTATTTTACATTACTTTTTTTTAAGAAACTATTTTACATTACTTAATTAGTTGATTTATATATTTATTTACCCATTGATTAGTAGGAACCAGGCTTTTTTCGTTTGGAATAAGTTTGTTCCGGGCAAAATTAATGTGTTAGCTTGGCGGATTGCTCATCGAAGTCTCCCTACGAAAATCAACCTCAGCAAATGTGGCGTCCTTTGTGTCAACGACTTATGTTCCTTGTGTGGAGATGTTGTCGAAAATGAGGATGTTAATTGTTGTTTAGCTATCATATGTAGCATGTGTCTATATATATATATATATATATATATATATATATATATATAGAGGGAGTTTCAATTGCAAACCATAAAAAACGTGCAAACCGTGCAAACTCATGGTTGCACACGTAAATCAATGAAATTTTTTTTGTAGAGTTGTTTAATATGATGAAAATGTTTCATATACTAAATTTTTTGATGAAATTGTTTCATATGAAGGTGTTTATTTACGTAGAAATGAAACGGTTTCACAGAAATGAGTAAAAAGTTTCATATGAATAAAAAACACCAACATATGAAACAATTTCGGCAAAATTTGATGTTTATGAAACATTTTTATCATATTAAACAACTCCATGAATCAATTTCACCGATTTAATCTATGCAACTATGAGTTTGCACGGTTTGCACGTTTTTTATGGTTTGCAAGTTAACTTCCCTCTTATATATATATATATATATATATATAAAAGATAGGGAAAACATTAATTATAGACTCGATTCATTCATATAGAGTGTAGAAAAATGAGGATAAGATCTCAAAGCCAATTAAGTTTAAGCGTATAAAAAATTGTATTACTTATAGTTTGTGTCCATAATCAATCGATTTTGAGAGATAGGAATAGAAGCTAATGTTCTAGTAACTTTGGATGGTTATGGTTTTTTACCGTTTAACCTTGTAATACAACATTGAAGAACATAAGGGGACATAAACAATGAACCCTAGAGCTAGATATCAATAGATTTAAAGAACATATATTCTACTTGACTTTCTACACTTGTTAAATAACTCTCTTCATTGTGCTCATAAACAACTTGAGAAGTTCTTGACATGTTAAGGGCAACTTTGATAATCGGCACGAGCAGTGCATTAGGTGTAACTAGCTCTGCATTTAGATCTTTCCATAACTCATGGATGAGTTGCAAGATTTGTTTCCTTCCTTCTTCCTCACTTGTTATGTTTTCCTCTTTCATCAACAATTGTATGCTTGATACCACATTCCCTCTTTCTTGTTCCTCCTGTACATAAATTTATGGCCATAAAATAAAATTAAAAACTTCATTTCAATCAAACTTATGGTTGGATCGACGATTTTTAACTAGAGTTTGTATTTTGAAAAGTTAATGTGCGTATATTCTATGTTGCTTTGTGGTTCCAACTACCATGGTTTTATGACAAACCATCAAATAAAAGAGTAACACTTCTTAACATATAGCATTGTTGTTGATAAATTTGGTACCTTAGACGTTCCCAAATCATCCCAAAGACGAAGAATGGTTCCAGCCAACGAGAAGAATTTTGGATATGGAACAAGAAGTTGTCTCATATTTTCTTGAGTTACCCCTTCGGATATTAGAAAAAATAGATGAACCAATGCCATGCATGTCCCAGATGTAGTAATCCCATTCTTTATGTAGTCCTCAAAGGTTGGCATAGTCCCACTTTTCATCCATTCGACTTCCACCATGTATGCTTCAACCATTTCAATCCACTAGAATATAAAGTACAACAAATTATATCGTTGGCAATTATATCTTAGTGAAAACGGTAAAAACTTTAGTAACATGTTTAAAAAAGTACCGTTTGGTGTACAAATGGTTGGACACTCAATCCATGTTCTTTAAAAACTTTGTCGCAAATCTCACTGGTAGTACTATATAATGCAATGTAGCATATCTTCATGTACTCAGGAAGTTGTTTCATTTCACTCAAATCCCATCTGTTGAACTATAATGTTAGTTTTTAAATCTTATCGACACTTAAATGATGGAATAAGATATTACAATCAAACCTTCTAATTGCATTGGTAAAGAGTACAAGATCTTCATACGAGCCATAGATGTCATATATATCGTCAATGACTAGCAAAATAGCAATGATTTTAGCAAGCTCAATCCTACCACCTGAATATTTTTTGTCGGGCAAGAGTCCAACTGTCCATATAAAACACTCAATATGTCGATCTCGAACAAAACTTAGCTTATTCATTAGACCCAAATCTTTCCACCACCTAAATTCAAAATCACAAGTTAAATAATGTACCAAGATACATAATGGAATATACAACGAAAACAAAGGTAATTTACTTGGTAACCTCGACAAGCTCGCTTCGAAGGAGTGATTGCACATGATTGTAATCCAACTTTGCAAGTTCCAGCACAATGGGGTTGTGATCATCTTCATTGCCATATTCTTCAATATACCTTCTTGCTTCTAACCTTGTCATTCTAAAGTGTCTTGGAAGCCCTAAACTTAGAAGAACTTTTGCACCAAGTTTGGGGTTTAATTCTGAAACTAATCTCTCGAGTTGTCGTGTAGTAAATTCCTTTGCGTGTGTTAAGATATCTTCATCATTTGTACCCAGATATGAAGCTTCATATAAACTCAACAATGCCTCTATATCATCATTTGACGACATCTTGAACTTACCATTTGTATCCAAATAGTTGTGGAAAATGTCTGCGTTGGAGATCAATATTTACTTTAACATATATATATATATATATATATAGGGGTGGGTTCAAATGTGAACCACTTTTTGGTTGTGAACGTGAGGACAACCGAGAGCGCGACACGTGGCAGATGACTAGACGCCACGTCAAGTCCACGGCGGATGACTAGGCGCGATTCATAGGAGCGCATTGAATAAAGAGGGGGACCACACTTAAAGCCGCCACGTGTCGCACTCTGGGCTGTCCTCACGTTCACAACCATAAAGTGGTTCACGTTTGAACTTTCCTCTCTCTCCTCTCTCTCTCTCTCTCTCTATATATATATATATATATTATATAGTGCTGCTTAATTTTGGTAATGAACGCCAAGTGGATAAAGATCAAAATAGTACCAGGATGGGTATGGAGACCGTTGTGTCGACGAAGGCGAAAATGTAAAGCCACTGTATATAAATCGTCATCGGGCAGAACTTGTGGAAGATTTTCTAAAACTTCATGGATTTCTTCTTCAAAATGGTGCCCAACTCCCAATCTTTGAATCGTGTCAATTAGCTTCATTCTTTTAATGGGATTTGAAATTGACATCAAAGTCCTTTTTGTGTTTTCCTTGAGTTGCTCGATTCTGTCCTCAACCACAACTTCAGGAGGAATCACCTATCAATTATTCAACAAAAAGCACACTTAACCCATTTGTTTTTCACAAAAATAGATTCCTCTCTCTTTAAACATGGTCCTCAATAACTACAAAAAAGTTTCAAAATATTATGATTTTTATTGAATTGAAGAAATTCCAATAAATAATATAAAATCATTTTCCCCAACCATTAATAAACGCAAAATCAAGAATATTTAGGTTAGTATTGTCTACCATAACATTTGACCATAAAAAAATATTGACTATTTAGATTAACACTACCTAAATCAATACACTACAAAGCAAATGACTATCACCTAACATAAAAAATCGGTCAATAATCGTTGATGAAAGTTGGGTCCATCAATAATCCGCTATTGGAATAAAAGTAACAAGAAATGAACCCACCGACAATAATCCATAAGTAATACTCGATGCGGTGATCCGTCAAAAATTACCGAAGGACTTCGGCCATCGGTAATATTGTTAATGACAGTCATTTGTTTTGTAGTGATATATAAACAGAAGGTTTTCCATCATTTCATGTCACCTCATGTTAATGCTTTTCATTACCATTTTTAACTTTTATGTTGTGTTCTTGAATTGAAAAAAATATTAATGTTCTTAAATAAAAGAGAAAGAAAAATAAGAGAAATATGTCATCATTACATTTATACCCTTATTATTTACGGTAGATTATAATTGATGTATAGATGTGTAATTGTATGCACATTTTTAATTGCTATAAATCCCTTTTTTTCATATATGTTCATATTTTAGAGGAAAATCTAACATTATTTTCCTTCCTTTTCTTTTTCTTTCCCTTCTTGAGAAGAACTCAAAAATACAAGTCTTTTCCTTTCATTCCTTTTCTCTTTCTTTCCTTCATCTAACAAGACCGGAGATAAGGGAATACTTGAGATTCATGCAATCAATATCATGTATAAGAGTCAATAATGTATAAAAGAAATAAGGGTAATTTTTAAAATTTGTATTTTTAAATATAAGTTGGAATATGTCATATGGTTGATAATTTATTTTCTAAATGCGATGGTTTTCTTAGTTATTAACAAAAAATCTATATTAACAAGAAATCTAATATACTCTATCACAAAGATAGATTTCATAAAAATAGAATAATTAAAAGAGTCGTTGAAAATGAATGGTGGGAGAATATATTGAGATTTTCAAAACCAATAATTATACACTTTGGTACTAAAAAAAAACTAAAGAATTATTTACGAAACACTAACTGGGCAGGTAAGTGGGTATGCAAATGTTTTGGATGAGCATTTGCAAAAGGAGAAAAAATTTATCTGGTTAGCATATACAAGATAAAAAATCGTTACCAATTGTTCTTTTTAATCGCTTATAATGTTACTTAATAAGATAAGTGATGATGGTAATTTTGCTCGTAAACACTTGTGTGGTAAACGACTCCCTTAAGGGTGTATTTGGTACGTGAGACAGGACATGACATGATGAGACAAAAGTCAGTGTCCCACGTTTGGTATAGCATGGGACATAACAGGAATACATTGTCCCACGTTTGGTGCAACATGGGACAGGGACTGGATATTTGGTGCGACATGGGACAGGGAGAGGGACAGTTCTGTCTAGTCCAGTCCTAGGCGTACCAAACACAAAACAAACATTTGTTTTGTCCACTCTTGTCCCGTCCCGTTTAGTCCTATCCTACTCTTTTGTATGGTCCAGTTCTGTCCTGCCCAATCTTATCTACATACCAAACGCTATCTAATGAAACAATAAACAATACTAAAAATGAATTACCAATTAACTTTTTTACGTATTTTCTTCTTTAATCTAATTAACTAATACATGTTTCGGCCTTTATATAATATTAAATTCTTTTTGGGTCCTATTAAATATTAAAAAAATAGGTATCTTTTTATTTACTAAAATTTTGAACAACTACTATGTGCTTATAAAATGAGTACACAGTCTTGTGAACCGCGAGTGTGTGCTATGCTCATCCTCCCCTAGGGACGGCCTGTGAATTACGTTATATTCACACGAAGATACACATTGATGAAGGACTGTGAATTACGTTATAAACATTGTATCAAACATGTTTACAACAAAAACTTACCTTTGGTTGATGACGATACACACGAAGGAGAGGATCATTATCATCGCTCTTTATCTCTCCATTGATGTTGGACGAAGGAAAATTCGAGAAAGACAAGCACAAGCTAATCCTAGATTTTTTGCACAGCGAAACACCACTTAGTGACCACCACGGATATTGGGGCTTGCATAAACTTGATTTCAAGACTGAACTAACATAAAATGGTGAAGCCATATGTTTATTACTAACGTTAGGTTTTGATGTTTTATTTTATTAATAATGAGACACACACACATATATATATATATATAGAGAGAGAGAGAGGAAGATATATTCCACGTTTTTGGATGTAGAAGAAAGATTCGTAAATTTTATTTTATTTTATTTTTGGTTAGAGCCGTGTAGCACATGAATTGTTTTTGAATCCTCAATTGTAATAAATTATTGAAATTTTGGAAATAAAAAATGTAGGGGAGAATATGACTTTTGAGTGTCTTTTCCTCGTACCTTAAAAATACGACTTTTTTCTTATATTAAAAAGTTAGGTCTTCCACAGAGTTTTTGACTAAATAAGTGTATTTTTAAAAAATAATTACCAAATAAGGGTAGTTTTAAACTTAATTACCAAACAGGGGTAGTTTTATGCTTTCATCCATGTCTCCCTTGTTCTCTGTCCTCCTCCTCTCTCTCAAGTCACTCAACAACATTTTGAGTTTCCCCCAAATTACCAATATCTTCTCCTCTCTCTCTCTCAAGAAACATAATTACCAATATCTTCAATCCTCTGAACCATTAAAAGTTTCCCCCAAACTCTTACGATTCGAATCTTTAACCTAACTTTTGATTTAAGGTTTCAATGAAGAAAGCTTCAAAAGAATACAGAATCAATCACCATACCTGCACACAAAGCCACAAACTTGATTTTGGGAAAATTATTTATTCTCCTTTTAAATTGGCACCAAATAATTATTTTTATTTATCCATACTATATATCTTCGCACCTCTGTTAAACTCCATTTATTCATTTCTCTTGATCCCCAAGAAACACTCAACTAACATAAGAATTGAGGTATTTTATATAACCAACCTCCAATTTCGATTTTATTTTGATTTCACCATTGTTGTCTTCAACCTAAAGATGAAGAAAAATTAGGAAATCTGCATAAGAGTATCCAACTTTAAAAATAGGCACATCAATTAGGGTTTTGTTCCTCTGAAAAATCCAGTCAAACAATACGCTGATAAAGCATCTTCAAACACACTGCAATCTTTGAATTAATCGGTGGATAGAACTTGATTTATCTTTGATAACATTCACTTTTTTTATAGGTTAGTTTGGGAAGGTGATGTCAAAATATACAATTGGGGATGAATGAGAAGGGGGAAGGGTGAAGAAATAGTGAATGGGTGAAGAATCTTGGTTAAGAAATGTAATGAGTAAAAGGAGCAGGGGAGAGAGGTGGATGAAAGCATAAAAATACACTTATTTAGTAATTATTTTTAAAACAACACTAGTTAGGTAATTATTTTTTAAAAATACACCCTTTTGGACAAAAACTCTCATACATATATACAAGGCAGAAAACATTAACTATTTAACTTTCTCATAATTGCAAAATAATTACTAATTAAAGTGACATGCAATAACTTACCGATATTTTCACTTGTATGCAAACTTTTTTTTTAACGGGAAAGCAAATTTATTAAAACTAACCTATCCAAAAAACGTACAAACCAACGACCAAGACAAACCGACAAATTCCCTACCCGGCTAGAAACAAGCTACCGAACCAAAGAAATAAGACAAATAGAAGGGGTAAGCACCACCTAGTAGGATTATAATAAACCGACCCACCGATGCGCCCCAAGACACAGCCGAAACGACCAAACAGAGGGAAAAATTCAACTACCAAAGTCGAACCAAAACATACCCGCAACAGCCACTTATAGGGCAGTAGCGTCTTGATGAATTCAGCACTTCCAGACAGCAAGTTTTTGCATAACAGCATGCTGTTTTTCAACATCCTACTTTACAGTGATACAAATAAGAAAATGATAAAATTGTATATTTTAAAATAATACGATTGTACATTTCATAGTTATTGTCTTTACTTTATCATAACAAATTGTTTTGGATAATAAATAAAGGTTACTCAAATAAGAAAGTGATAAAAGTGAGAAATGAAAACGTAAGAAATAAAAAATGAAAAGTTAAGGAACTATAATTAAATAACTAACTAATAATATAGGTATTAGGTAAAAAATAAAAGACTAGAAGTAAATAAATAACTAAAAAATAGGTGAATAAATAGGAGTCAATCAGATAAGCCTAAATGAACTGAAAACGTAAAATGCATTCAAACACATGTTTAGGCAGAAAAATCTTATAACCGGCTCATCAGACGACGACATGTGACAACCCTGTTAGTCTTTTATTATATATAGATTTATTTATTATAAAGAAAAAAAGAACAAAGAAAAGGGGAAAGTGGAAACCGGTATTCTATAGATAAACATAAAGGCTTTTATATGTATTTTGATCAAACAAAAGGAAAACACAGTACAATGCTAAAGAAAAGAGAGTCTGTCTAAAGAAAAGACAAAAAAGAACTCATCTTTTTAGTTTTTGTACATTAATTGCCGCACATGGGTTTTCTTCTCTTTTGTTTATCCACTAGTTTTTATTTATAATAAATTACATACACAGAGTTTGCTTTGCTTCTCATAAGTCGATGGATGTAATTTTTTTTTACAGCACTGGTTACTTTAAATATATATATATATATATATAAATTCTCTTAAAAATATATCATTCTCAGTTGAACCTCTTTCTATATAAACGGAGGTTCAAACGAGAATGACATCAATTTAAGAGAATACGAGAATAATTTTTGTGTACGAAATCATATATGATTAACAAAGGAAAATTTCAGGTACAAAAAACATGTACAAAATCATATATGATTCATATAGTAAAACACATATGATTCATGTTGTTAATCATACATGATTAACAACTGCGCGGGTTACATGCGACTTACAACCAGCATGTAACCTGCTCGGGTCCCTTTTTTTCGTCAGTACTTAATCATATATGATTTTATACACAAGTAATTCCCGTATTCTCTTAAAAAGATGTCATTCTCGTTTGAACCTTTCTTTCTTTCTCTCTCTCTCTCTCTCTCTATATATATATATATATATATAGGGGTAGGTTCAAGTACAAACCACTTTTTGGTTGTGAACGTGAGGACAACCCAGAGCACGACACGTGGCAATTTGAAAAATTTTCGACGTAGTGTTATTCATACTGAATAACACTATTATTCAGACCGAATAAAGCGTTATTCAGTATAAATAAAGCTTAGTCGCAAAAATTTTTCTGACACACGCGACTTAAGCCTGCGACTTACCCTTATTCATTATGAATATAGCGTTATTTATAATGAATAATACGAAGTCATGGGCTTAGGTCGTGCGTGTCAGAATTTTTTTTGCCATGTGTCGCGCTCTCGGCTGAATTCACGTTCACAACCAAAAAGTGGTTTGTATTTGAACTTTCCTCTATGTATATATATATATGCACCTAAAAAAGGGTGGTTTTAATAACAAAGAAAATCTAGCAAGGAGCTAGCCCGAAAGAGAAGAACCAACAAAAAAGAGACTATGGCCCCGAGAGCCACGACAGGTTTCCACCACTATTACACCTCGAAGAGCACCAAGCATAAACACAAGAAAAAAAAGGATTATATCTGATGATTTAGTTTTATGTGATAAATTGTTTTGTGTGAATTTTTTAAATAATATTAATCTCCCAACTATATGAAATTTACATTGTTTATCTTAGTTACTTCGTAATTATAGATTACTTAAAATAAAGAAACTACGATTTTCGTCCCTGTGGTTTAGCACTTTTAACGATTTTCTTCCTTGTGGTTTGAAAATTGCTTTTTTTGTCCATATAGTTTGCTTTTCCTTTCATTTTTTGTCCTTTAGACTAACTTTATTAATAAAACAAAAGTAAATAAAGGGTACAACCGTCCTTTTCACTATTTTGTTTTCTCAACATGATATATTAGATAATATTTTAATTTTATATATTATTATTTTATATCCTAACCTCTCATCCCTATGCCCCCACCCACTTTGACCATTTCACCTGCATTCTATCTTCTTCCTCAAGCTTTGACCCTACTCATACATTTCCAATTTTTTCTATTTTACTTTACAGAAAGAAAAAAAAAACCCAAACTTCAAAATAAGTGTAAAACAAAAACTTAAGCTTTCACTCTTCAAACATCATTGGAATGAAAAAAAAAACCTTTCAAAACAAAACTCATCTGTAAAAGGGGAACCGATGTGAGATGAATGGCATTGGTTTGGGAGTTGGGGAGTTGCAAGTTTAACAAATCAATGATGGCTCAAAGTGCTTCTCAATATCACAAACCCATTGTGTGGATTGGGTCACCTAAACTAGATAAAGTACAACACTTTTCACAGCAAAGCATAGAACCTTGCAAGATGAACTAAATCATGTTGATGATGATGATGGCATAATAAAAGATTAAATCCAAAGCTCAAGTCAAACCATTTTCAAAGCATGTGTTAATAAAAAAAATTATTTGATAAAATATATAAAAACAAGCAAAAAGACAATAGTACCCTTCATTTAAATTATTTTTTTAAATATAATTAGTCTAAAGGACAAAAAGGGAAAGAAAAAGCAAACCATAGGGACAAAAAAAACAATTTTTAAACCACAGGGACGAAAATCGTTAAAAACACTAAACCACAAGGACGAAAATCGTAGTTTACTCTAAAATAAAAGACCAATTAAAAGACCAACAAATAAACTTTTAACTACTTTGACATTTTAGACCTACAAGATTGTCTCTTCGTCTTGTGATCCTGGATACAACAAAATTCGGGTCTAACACCTATTAAGGACTGAGCGGGGTCCCCTACTTCCGCTCAAAGTATAGTAAAAATATGTAGGCGGCTTAAAAATTAAACTACTTAATTTCAAAGGTAACCTGAATATTTTATAACTAAAATTATAACACAAACGAAGTAATTACCAGTGTCACGTGGGTTTTAATAAAGCTTCTCAAGGAGGAGGTTAGGGGTTCTAATCCAACAAATTTTTTTTAAAAAACTTTTCAAACTTAATAACTTCTCTTTTATCTCTTTCAATCTAATCACTTTCACAATTTCCTTAAATTACATTTAATAGCACATTGAATACTTGTAAATTTGATAATTAACTTTTTTCTCAAAAAAGATATAAGGATGTGTTTGGTTAAAAGTATTAAGAAGTAATTAATGGAATGAAGATAAAAGAAAATGTTTAGTTTAATATAATATAATATGTTTGGTAATGGAATGCAGACAGATTTTTATAGAGATATCTAGATCGGTCCTCAGTCTTTGTTTATTCAGTTTCCCTGTATTTTTGCTTTGGATGATATGCAGGTTGTTAGTGTCACTGATAGATTGCGGTTTGGTTGGCAGTCTTATACATTGCAATATGAACCAAGAAGGAGGAACGGAATTAACACAGTGGTCGGCGATTTCTAATTTTGATTAGAGAATTCTCCCTTTTTGATCGGCCACACAGGTTTGGTTGGGTTTTAGATGTTTTAGATGAGTTCTCTGTCTCTTCGGCGCGTTGTTTTCTCGACGAACGGTTTCTATTTACCGGTGGAAGTTCAACTAGATGGAATAATTATGTTCCCGTCAAGTTAATATTTTACTTTGGAAGATTTCTTTGGCACGCATTCCTAATAAGGAAAATTTAACCAGTCCAGAAATTATTTTGGATTATTCGCTTTGTGCAACATGTTTGGAGGTTCCAGAGACTCTTGAGCATGTTTTTGCAGGGTGTAAGGAGATTGATGGTATTTGGCATCTTATAGCTAGATGGTGGGACGTTGTGGCTCCTTATTCTTGCTCAGTGGATTCTTTGATTAAGTGGGCGAAAAACATTCATTTTTCAGCTACGACTCTAAAGTGTTTTGATGTTGTAATCGTTACAGGTTTTTGGGTGATATGGAACTTCCATAATGCCCAGATTTTTGGAACGGTAAATCCTAAGAAAACAAGTATTTTTGATGATATAGTTGGTAGATCATATTTTTGGATTTACAATAGAAGGAAAAGTTGTATGTTGAATTAGAGGGGTTTGGTGCAAAATCCTACTTTTAATTCCGTCTGCCGTTCGACAAAAAAAAAAGTAATATAATGTGTTTATTCCCCCAAAACCCAAATTTCCGTTCTAATTAGATTAGGGGGAATGAAAACTTATTTCCATTTGCATTCCCTATCATTTTCATTCCTCGGCTTGAACTGAACACCCTCTATGTGTTTACTCTGACTTATTTTACATATCTATATTTGCTTTTAGTTATTGATTTCATTACTGTAACTTAATATTTCAGATTCATGAAGAATAGAAATAAGCTACATGGTTAATTTTGATTTGCAAATATTCTATTTGATACTAGAACTAATAGATGAAAAAGGTAAATTGAAAACTAGAAAAGGAAATAAAGAACAATCAATATCAAATAGCACTAAAATATGAATAACTTTATGAAATCAATGGAAAATACAAAAAACTGCCTGCAACAGAGGAATTTTGATTAAGCACATCGGATATAAGACATGCTCTTGTGTTTTGATCAAAATGACAAGGTCGATTTAAATTGAACAAATGTATCATTTCTAAATTGGCATAACTGACTTTTCTTTGGGTTAAACCACATTGACTTTTCTTTTCCGACAAAACTTATGACCATTGAGGACTTTAATCCCACTTAAAGCTACACCCACTAATAAAAAAAATCACGAATCAAACATCAAATTCAAAAATGAATGTGTATTTAAGGTTGGTTCCGTAAATACATGTTGACATGTGAACCATCAACTTTTTTATCTACTACACTTTACGCGTTGTGTCATTATCGCTTCTTGCTATTCAATCCAATCCATCTTCAATCGTCGCTTTCGTATAGAGTCACCATCTTCAATTATTGTTTTCAATCTTCTATCCGATCTCGAAATCAATATTTATTTTATGGTTCTTAGACATTTTGAAGTCATTGTTTAATTATGAAACCGAACAGTAGATGATCATTACGAATAACCAATGGAACATTCATACCTAAAATCAAAATTTTTGAAAGAGTTTGCGGAGGAAAATAAACTTTTCTTAAATAACACAAGAGATCATATGGTTTCTCTTTCTAGAGTAAACTAATGATTTGGTCCCTATGGTTATACCAAAATTATAGATTAGGTCCCTAGTATAAATTAAGTAGATATAATGTCACTATGATTTCAATTTTGTTGCAGATTAGGTCCCTTAATCTAATTCTTTTATTTTAAACCCATTAAGTCAAGGATATATTTGTCCCTTAATAACCATTCGACCACCTCGTTGCAATCGAACAACTTATAGATATAGCAAACCACTTCTAGAAAAAAAAATAAAGATGGGGCTTCAATGTTCAATATAATAAAAGAGTGAACTTCAAATTTTGTCCATCAGATTTATATAAATCTTTGAAAGTTATCCTTAGATTTCAATAAATACAATTATCATCCTACACCTTCTTTAGTTTCTTTTCTATATGCATTTCATCTTGTGTGAGATATATGTTGGATTTGAGTCGTATTCAAGGTCTATATTATCCTCATGGGATATGATTGTCTCACCCCGTTTAAATAAACAAATTGTTGCTATGGCCATGGATGGTTAATTGTTGTTTAACTATCATATGTAGTATGTGTCTATAGAATTAGGTTCAAACAAGAACAAAACCAAATTGCAAGAATGAAGTAACTAACAAAATCACACGTGATTTTAAGCATGGACGCCCACTCGCGGCTCACCCACTCGCCTTGTCGGAGCGTGGCCTACACACGCTTTTTCCATCGCAGCACAAAATCACATGTTATTTCCTTGGTTCCTTTGTTCTTGCAAATTGGGTTGTTCTTATATGAACCTCCCTCTGTGTCTATATATATATATATATACTAGTTGGTTACCCGCGCAATGCGGCGGGATGCACTATAATTGTGATATCGATAACTCAAACCATCAACCCGGCTTTTCATTTTTGTTTAGTTATAATTTTATGATTTCTAGTGATATCAAATATGTCCTTTCTATTCACTAAACACTCGAAGGTTGAAAATTTAACGTTCTCATTGGTTCTTCGTGCGTTTCATTCCTCTTTGATATGTTTATGTCATTTACATCATTGTCCCACACTACTTTCTTCACATTTCTCATTTGATTAAACAACATATCAACAATTAGTGAAAAATATGTATAATCTAAAAGACTTGAATCAAAAGCATATCAATAACTAACATTGTTGGTGAAAAAAAAAATGTAGTAATTCAATCCAGGGAAATCTCATTTGAGAGAAGTGAAAGTTATTGTCATGAAAACATCATTAATTTGTCATAAGTGCTGTGGCGGATTAGTTCATAGCGCTTTAACCGAGTTCGAGTTTTCCCGTACGCATGCCTAGGAACATTTATGTGGGGCCTTGTTTAGCCCCCAAAATTGTCGGGGATTAGTCGGGCTTTGACCCGGACACTTTTTATAAATAAAAAAATAAAAAAATCATTATTTTGAGAATAATGGTGGGTATGCATGGTGGCTTGAATTATTAATTCTCATAATTATAAACCACACATAAGCTGATATGCTCAGCACTATTCAAATAAAATGAAAGCAAATGCATTGATTTAAACTAATAAGCAAATGGGTATTTCAAGCCATATATTGATCCACATCATGTGTCAAAATCCCAACAACCCCCTACCGAGAGGTATCCAAAACTCATCCTTTTAGTATTAACATCATTCTCCTCCTTTTAGTCTTCTTCAAGTCTTCTTCGTATAATTCACACAGGATGAAGTAAATGTTTATCATAAGCTGGAACAATGTTTATCATAATCTGTATTAATTGTCAAAACAATTAGTATGTTCCGGGGTACTTGGTAACCATAATCTCTGATTAAGTTAAAGAAACTTTAATAAAAACAATCTAAAGACATACCGCCTGTAAGCACTTTAGCATCCTTTTCATGATGAATGACTTTGATAAAAGTCAACAATTATAACCATAGAGACTTTCAACATGACAAAGTTTTCAAAGAAACGTTGTAACAAGAAGGGAAAAAAATATATGAATATACAAAACCAACTTAAAGCAAAAAAAACGTTAGATAATCCCTTAAATGTCTGAGCTCTTGGTCTTGAAAATTTAGAAATAATACATGAACCACACAACCTGAAGAAATAAAAAACAGAAAATGAGAAGTACTTATGCAAGTGAAACAGAAGCCCAATCATAAGACTCAAATTAACATTTTGGAGAAATGCCCCTGATGAGATGTTGAAGTGGATTCAGATATTTCAGCCAACACTGCTTATTCATGGAATGAAAAGCTAGGTTTTAAGTGGTCTATTAAGCACATAGAATAAGCTAGGTTTTAAGTGGATTCAGGTATTTCAGCCAACACTACTTATTTGAGTTTGAACAATGTTGAGGCAGTGTACAAAAGGTGTAGTTGATGAGCATTTTTGAGTAACGGATTTCATTGACACATTTCATCAAACACTTAACATGCACATTATAAAATCATAAATGTAACTGAGCATATACACTAATCTTGAAACAGGGATCCCCGTCCCAGTCTTGGTTTTGCAAGGAATCCTCATCCACGGTTGGGGCAGGTACATCGTGCCCGATGGGCCTCGTCATCAAAACATTTATGAAACAAATGCAAACAATATCAAAAATTACCTTAAGCAAGTGATCTGAAAAAATAAGTAGGATAAAGAACCTGATATAAGCAAAAAAAACATACCTTCACTGTAAGAGCCACCTGCATAGAAACACCAAAAACATTATAACAACTCGATCATCAAATGCCAAGAATTTACCATTAGACACGCTCATCAAATGCAGAAAATAAGCATACATAACTGGATGGGTTAGCCAAAAACCAAAAGCATGTAAGCATAAAAATTAAAATAAAAAACCAGGTAAGTAAGAAATCAAAACCAAGGCAAACATTCAAGAGGAAATCGAAATCGAAGATGAAAGAAAAAATCAAGATCGAAGCAAACATTAAAAAAGAAATTGTACCTGAAGGAGATCTGATTTAATTCGACACATTTTAGACGAACAAAAACCACGATCCAACTGAAAGAAGGTGTGGAGAGTGAGTTGATAAAGGCTATGTTTGGGAAACGTAGCTTATAAGCTAGCTGGTAGCTGATAAGCTAGCTGATAGTTGATAAGCTAGCTGTTGAGTGATAAGCTTGTTAGTAGCTAATAAGCTAGCTTATTAACAAATTATGTTTGGCAAAAACTAGCTTATGGGTATGTAAAATGACCAAAAATGATATCTTTAAATTTAATAATTAATATTAATAAGGGTATAATTGGAAAAAGCTACAATAAGCTACTCAAAGTAGCGTTTCAAAAAGCTAGCTTATAAGCTAGCTTCCTGATACATGTTTGGATGGACTAGCTTATCAGCTAGCTTATGCTTGCCAAACACAGCCAAAATACCCTCCTTTTTCTTGAAAATGAATAGTCGGTTTTTGAATGGGGGGGGGGGGGGGGGGGGGGGGGGGGGGGGGTGTCGAAGAGTTCTTTGTTTTTGAAAGACAATTATGTGAGGCTGACAAATATGAGTTGTTTTTTTTTCCTTGAATGTGTAAAAGAGTGGGTTGAGTAATGATGGCTAGTAAAAGTTTTAAGAGTTTAAGAGTTTAAGAAATTATGTTTCAAATGGTGGTACTATATGCATAAAAAGTTGTTTTTAAGAGTTGGGTGCTTAAATGCTTTATAATATAGTAATAGATAATATATATATATATATATAAGACAAAAAGATAGGGAAAACATTATAGACTCGATTCATTCATATAGAGCGTAGAAAGATGAGGATAAGATGTCAAAGCCAATTAAGTTTAAGCTTATAAAAAATTGTAGTACTAATAGTTTGTGTCCATAATCAATCGATTTTGAGAGATCAGAATAGAAGCTAATGTTCTCGTAACTTTGGATGGTTATGGTTTTTTACTATTTAAAACTTGTATTGCCTTGTAATACAACATTGAAGAACAAAAGGGGACATAAACAATGAACCCTAGAGTTAGATATCAATAGATTTGAAGAACATATATTGTACTTGACTTTCTACACTTGTTAAGTAACTATCTTCATTGTGCTCATAAACAACTTGAGAAGTTCTTGACAAGTTAAGGGCAACTCTGATAATCGGCACGAGCAGTGCATCAGGTGTAACTAGCTCTGCATTTAGATCTTTCCATAACTCATGGATGAGTTGCAAGATTTGTTTCCTTCCTTCTTCCTCACTTGTTATATTTTTCTCTCTCATCAACAACTGTATACTTGATACCACATTCCCTCTTTCTTGTTCCTCCTGTACGTATATTTATGGCCATAAAATAAAATTAAGAACTTCATTTCAATCAAACTTATGGTTGGATCGATGATTTTTAACTGGAGTTTGTATTTTGAAAAGCTAATGTGCGTATATTCTATGTAGCTCTATGGTTCCAACTACTATGGTTTTATGATAAACCATGAAATAATTAAAGAGTAACACTTCTTAACATATAGAAATTTTGTTGATAAATTTAGTACCTTAGACGTTCCCAAATCATCCCAAAGACGAAGAATGGTTCCAGCCAACGAGAAGAATTTAGGATATGGAACAAGAAGTTGTCTCATATTTTCTTGAGTTACCCCTTCGGATATTAGAAAAAATAGATGCACCAATGCCATGCATGTCCCAGATGTAGTAATCCCATTCTTTATGTAGTCCTCAAAGGTTGGTACAGTCCCACTTTTCACCCATTCGACTTCCACCATGTAAGCTTCAACCATGTCAATCCACTAGAATATAAAGTACAAAAAATTAAAACGTTGCCAATTATATCTTAGTGAAAACGGTAAAAATTTTAGTAACATGTTTTAAAAAGTACCGTTTGGTGTAGAAATGGTTGGACACTCAATCCATGTTCTTTAAAAACTTTGTCGCAAATCTCACCGGTAGTATTATATAATGCGATGTAGCATATCTTCATGTACTCAGGAAGTTGTTTCATTTCACTCAAATCCCATCTGTTGAACTATAATGTTAGTTTTTAAATCTTATCGACACTTAAATGATGGAATAAGATATTACAATCAAACCTTCTAATTGCATTGGTAAAGAGTACAAGATCTTCATACGAGCCATAGATGTCATATATATCATCAATGACTAGCAAAATAGCAATGATTTTAGCAAGCTCAATCCTACCACCTGAATATTTTTTCTCGGGCAAGAGTCCAACTGTCCATATAAAGCACTCAATATGTCGATCTCGAACAAAACTTAGCTTATTCACTAGACCCAAATCTTTCCACCACCTAAATTCAAAATCACAAGTTAAATAATGTACCAAGATACATAATGGAATATACAAAGAAAACAAAGGTAGTTTACCGGGTAACCTGCACAAGCTCGCTTCGGAGGAGTGATTGCACATGATTGTAATCCAACTTTGCAAGTTCCAACAGAATGGGGTTGTGATCATCTTCATTGCCATATTCTTCAATATACCTTCTTGCTTCTAACCTTGTCATTCTAAAGTGTCTTGGAAGCCCTAAACTTCGAAGAACTTTTGTACAAAGTTTGGGGCTTAATTCAGAAACTAATCTCTCGAGTTGTTGTGTAGTAAATTCCTTTGCGTGTGTTAAGATATCTTCTTCATTTGTACCCAAATATGAAGCTTCATATAAACTCAACAATGCCTCTACATCATCATTTGACGACATCTTGAACTTACCATTTGTATCCAAATAGTTGTGGAAAATGTCTGCGTTAGAGATCAATATTTTTACTTTAACATATATATATATATATATATATATATAGGAAAATAATCAAATACAAACCACAAATTTTCTACAAACCTGTGAGAACAAATTAACATATATACAAATATTATTTTACATGATTTTTTTCATCAAACATTATAATTTTCAACTATTGTTTCACATATATTTGTATTCATATAGTAAGCAACATCCATGTAAAAAAAGAAAACTGGATTCACTTGGTGAATCGAAAATATACGAAAAAATATCACTATATGAAACCAATTCATGTGAAACTATCACCATACGAACACAAACATATGTAAAACAATATATTAAATTCTAACATTTGATGGAAAAATATCATACAAGAATTATTTTTTAACTGGTTGTCACAGTTTTATAGAAAATTTGTGGTTCTCATAGGATTTATAGGAAATTATATACATATCGTGCTACTCAATTTTGATAATTATGACCAACGCCAAGTGGACAAAGATCAAAGTAATACCAGGATTAGCATGGAGACAGTTGTGTCGTTGAAGCCGAAAACGTAAAGCCATTGTATATAAATCGTCATCGGGCCGAACTTGTGGAAGATTTTCTAAAACTTCATGAATTTCTTCTTCAAAATGGTGACCAACTCCCAATCTTTGAATCGTGTCAATTAGCTTCATTTTGGTTATGGGATCTGAAATTGACATCAAAGCCCTTCTTGTGTTTTCTTTGAGTTGCTCGATTCTATCGCCAACCACAACTTTAGAAGGAATCACCTATCAATCATCCAACAAAAAGCACAATTAACCCATTTCTCTTTCACAAAAATAGATTCATCTTTTTACATTGTATATAGGCGTGGGCATGATGTAAAACATTGTACTCAATAACTCCGAAAAAGATTTAAAATGTTGTGGTTTTGCCATCAGAAATAACAATGAATCGAAGAAATTCTAATAAATAATAAAAAATTCGTTTTTCCAACTATTAACATCAATTGGTGTCAGAATATTGACTATTTATGTGAACACTATCTAAATCAAGACCCTAAAAAACGAAGAACTATCACCGACATAAAAATCCGTCAATGGAAGTTGACATAAAAATCCGTCAATGGAAGTTGGATCCATCGGTAATCCGTCAATAATTCTCTATTGAAATAAAAGCCATGAGAAATGGTATCACTGATAGTCATGTTGGTCCCAAAATAATCAAACAATAGAGGATTTAGGAGAAGAAATTGATAGACAAAATGAAAAGTTCTTGCATTTATTAAAGAGCTCTCAAAAACACTTACAAGAACACACACTTCACTTAATTGACTCTTATTGGAAAAATGATTCTCACCTCTCTTCCCAAACCCTAAACCCTTTATATATAGGGCACATTACATCAAGCTCAAGCTCAATCCCATTAGCTACAATTACTAGCTAATTACACATTAATCATTCTCAAAGCTTACTTTATAAAACTTTCTATAATTAGGACAATTTGGTCCTAACAAGTCACTACTAAAAAAAAGAAGCTTCTCCGACGAAATTTTCCGTTACAGAATCAAGAAAAGTCAACAAAAGTTAACATAGGCAACAAAAGTTAGGGCTATTTACGAAACACCAATGGGCAGTAAGTGGGTATAGTAAGCTTATGTTTTGGATGAGTATTTTCAAAAGGACCTAAAATCCCAACCCCATACGAGGAATAGCATGACTAATAATCTTATCTAGTGCCTTTCAAAAAAAATATTAACTAATTTAATGGGACAAAAATTTTACTCGGTAAACATATACAGGATAAAATACCCTTATGAATAGTCCTTTTTAATCGTTGTGAATGTTACCCGATAAAATAAGTGATGATTGTGATTTTGCTGGTAAACGTTTGTGCGGTAAACGGCTCCATTAAAAAAACAATAAACAATACTAAAAATGAATTACCAATTAACTTTTTTACGAATTTTCTTCTGCAGTCTATTTAGCTAATTCACGTTTCGGCCTTCAATAATTTATACAATATTAAATAGTAAAAATGGGTATCTTTTTTATTTACTAAAATTTTGAACAACTACAATGCGTTAAATAACATTAAAACACATATTCTTGTGAACCGGGGCCCGTTGATATGTGCTACACTCATCCTCCCCTGGGGACGACCTGTCAACCGCGTTATATTCTGCATTGTATCAAACACGTTAACATCAAAAACTTACCTTTTGTTGATGAAGATACGCACGAAGGAGAGGATCATTATCGTGGCTCTTTGGCCCTCCATTGATGCAAGACGAAGACAAACTCGAGAAAGACAAGCACATGCTAATCCTAGAGCTTTTGCATGGTGATACACCCCTTAACGACCGCCATGGATATTGAGGTTTACATAAACTTGGTTTCAAGAATGAACTAGCATAAAATGGTGAAGCCATATGTTTATTACTAACGTTAGATTTTGATGTTTTATTTTATAAATAATGAGATGTACACACACATATATATAGATTAAGGAAGATTCCTCGTTTTTGGATGTAGAAGAAAGATTCGCAAGTTTAAATTCATTATTTTCTTTTGTTAGACTCGTGTAGCACATGAATTAATTGAAATAAATTATTGAAATTTTGGAAATAAAAATGTTTGGGAGAATTTTATATATATGGCACCTCATTTACCCACCATTTGAATGTCGTTTTCCTCGTACCTTACAAATATGACTTTTGAGTTCTTATATCAAATCAAAAGTTTCGGTCATACATTCATTTACAAGACAAAAACGGGACATTAACTTTGGATAATTGCAAACGAATTACTAAAATGACACGCAAGTAAGCAAGATCATTCGTATATATTGATTGGACAAGAAACGACAACACAATAGGAAAAACGCGAAAGAATCGACAAGTGTTTCTAAACTTTTTTGATATGCGAGCATTATAAAACTTAAAACTCAAACAAGAGAATTATCTCTAAAACTTTGAAGGAGAAGCGTTATATTGGAAAAAAAAGAAACTTGAATACAACCGAAAGCAATAAACCCTTTTCGTAAGGGTAAACTAAAAAAAGATAACTATGAAAGTTATAAACCTAATCTAACTAAAAAACTAAATAATAATAACCTTAATATATAAAAGATAATTATAGAAGCTAAAATTAATCTAACTATAATTAAAAGAAATAAAAAAGAATAGATAATGATAAAACAAATAGAGATTACGCGACGATTTCTCATCTTGTGAGGCAGGATTCCGGTCTTCTTTTAGGATCGTTTTCTTTAATTGTTTCCTAAGATCTTCAAAAATTCTCGTTAATGCTTGAAACATCCGAGTATCAGTCACCCTCACTTGAAAAGAACTCGACCTGGAGTTCACGTGAAAAACATCTTCCCTCAACTCGTGAAACACTTGTTCCTTCAAAACTCTTGGATTCACAACTTGGCGTATAAAATTCACTATTGACCGGTCTTCAAATCCCGAAGGATGTCGTTACGGTTGCCTCCACATAAGTGATAGTCTTTCGAATAAAGAGAATTCATGGGTTTGAGTATGTAGTTTAAAACAATCGACCAGATTTTGGAAAACTCACAACTTCTGTTATCGATAACTAAATTACATACGATGATACTTCTCCAAAATGTATCAAACTATACCAAAAAAAGTTATTGTGTGTATCATGACCTGCTAACCGATTACTAGCCGATTACCGGCAGTTGGTGACGGCGGCCAGAGGTTCTGGGCGGCGAGGATGGTGGTTTTGGGTGGCGGTGGTAGTAGGTGGTGATTCTAGACGACAACAGTGGTGATTCTAGTGGTTGTTATGGGAAACGATGGTTCTGGAAAGTGGTTCTGGGTGGCAATGGTTCTGGAAAGTGGTTCTGGGTGACAAAGGTGGTGGTTCTAGATGGCGAAGGTGGTGGTTCTGGGTGGTGGTTATGGGCAGCGCTGATTTTGGATGGTGGTTTTGGATGATGGTTTTGGGTAGTGGTGGTTTTGGGCGGCGATGGTGGTGATTTCCGGTGGTGGTTATGGGTGGCGGTGGTTCTGGATGGTGGTTTTCGGTGGCGATGGTTGTAGTTGGTGGTTCTCGACGGCGACGGTGGTGGTTATGGGAGGCGGTGGTTCTCGATAGTGATGGTTGACTGTGGAGAGATGGTTTCTGGGTGATCGTCGACGATGGTTTTGGGTCTTCGACGATCGTCTCCGACGGTGGTCTCCGACAATGCTCTCAGTAACAAGTCATTTTGTAACACAATAGAAGAAAAATAAATGTTTGATACATCAAAAAACATTTCTGATAGGTAGATACACAACAATAACTTTTTGGGTATAGTTTGATACATTTTGGAGAAGTACCCCCTTTCATATTTATTGTGCACAGAATAATGCAACCGAAAGAGGCTATGGTCTTGCTTTCTTTCTTTAATGAAAAGAGCACTCCTTGCTATGGTGTTGCTTTCTTTCTTTAATGAAAAGAGCACTCCTTGGAGTACAACATTGATCTTTTCTTAGGGGTCTTCTTCCTTCTCCTCTTTGCATTCGACACTCGAACAACTAACCCGATTATTGTTGCCATAGTACGATGCCATAACTGGATCTTCAAACATGTCTCTTCTCTGACGGTTGTCATAGACGAAATACGGTTAAAGCTTGTTGATAGTTGCTCTCAAATTAGTAGGGCTGGCAATTTCCGACACGACCCACCAACCCGACCCGACACGACACGAAGATAAATGGGTTTGGGTTGAGATTTTTGACCCTCCAACCTGCCAACCCGCCAACGTAAAACTCAAACAATGGAATAATCTTTAAATCTTTGAATGAGAAATATTATATTGATAAAAACATAAATGCAACTGAAAACAATAAACCCAATTATCATTTAATTATAAAAACTAAAATTAATTATCTAAACATAATTAAAGGAAATAAAACAAATAGATAATGATAAAACAGACAGAGAAAAAAAAAATACATCATGTGTAGGCAGAACTTGGAAGAAGCAAAAAAGAATCTCCATGTATACCATTACCATGTGATGATTTTTTGACCGTAACTAAATGGGTTTTCCTTTTGTTTATTGTTTTATTTTAAAAAATTTATTTATATTAAAAATCGCTTAAAATACAAGATTGTCATCGTTGTTAAATTATAAGATTGACATTGTGGTCAAATTAAAAGACTATGATATTTTAATATATGTCGTTTGATATTTATAACCATTTTTCATGCTTTTTAACAACCGCTTTTTTCATCTTCGTGGCTTTTAATTTCATTCTTTCATTCAACTTTGTTAAATTAAGTGGTTAGTTCATCCAAAAAATGTTTGATTAAATTACATATTTGTTCATTATGGTAGACCATTCTTAATATTTTGTATTCTAAAGTTACATAATGCATATTTTTTCTTCTTACTTTATTTATTTTATCGATGCCTTTTGTTTTATTTATTACTTATAAACTATTGTAACTTTAATCAAATAATTACATTAAACTATTAATAAGCACTATTTTTTCTTTCTTCAAAACTTTACGTTAAAATCTCTTAAAATTAATATTTTTATTTATTCTATCTTACTACTTATCATATAATCTATCACAGTTTATAACTCGGTACAAAGCGTTAAACAAAATAAAATTAATATCTTAAAAAATAAGTATTATGATATGGGGAAAGGGAAGGTGTGGCTAACATGTACCTAACCTTAGGTACAATCCTTATCAAAACTACGCAGTTTTGAATAGTTTCAATTAAAATCTAATTAAAAATTAAAAAAAAATTCAATCAGCCCCAAATCCCAATTGAGTTCCAATCGACAGCAACCATGTTCAAAATAGATTCTTCAACATCTATTCTTCAAAATCGATTTTATCAAACACAACCATGTAGGATTTCACCATGACAGAATTCGATTATTCAAAATCGAATATTCAGAATTCCATTTCAACCATGAGCGATTTCAACATAATCGATTGACAGAATGGATTTCAACCTATGAAAATCGATTGACAAAATTGGATTTCACCATTATCGATTTCAACAGAATCGATATCAAGATTAATATGATTGAAATCAAGTTTCTGCTCAAAATCAAATCTTCCATCCATGTTCTTCTGCTCAAAATCAAATCTTCCATCCATGTTCTTCTGCTCAAAATCAAATCTGCTCAAAATCAAATCAAGATGAAATCGATTATATTTTTCAAAATCGATTTTGATTGTGTAGTATGAAAACGATTTTGATTGTGTAGTATGAAATCGATTTTGGTTGTGTAGAACGAAATCGAATTTTGATTTTGTTTGCTGTCGATTGGAGTCGCTTGGGGCTGGTTGATTTTTTTTTTTAATTTCTTAATTAGGTTTTAATTGAAACTAATCAAAACTACTAGTTTTGATAAGGATTGTACCTAAGGTTAGGTACATGTTAGCCGCACCTTCCCTTTTACCATATCAATAATTGTGATAGGTAGATTCACATGTGCATCATGTGGAGATAATCGTATTTATTTTACGTATACCTTAAAACAATCATTCAATATTCACATGTGTCGCTTTTATCAAAACTATACCTTAAAACAAGCATTTAATATGTGTATTCACATGTGTCGGATTTATAAAAAAAATATGTATATATGAATCATTTTTTTATAAAGTTTAAATGGTATATTTGAAAATAAACATAAGAATCATGCCTTATATTTATGGAAACTATATATAGGGACAAAGTCATAAACAGTAACATCGTGTAATTAAAATTTTAGTTGATTTTAAGATATATTTTTTTAATTTTTTGGTTTATTTCAAGATATTTTAAGTTATTTTATTTTATTTTGATGTATTTTCTTGATTTTCTTTTTCTTGAATTGAAAGAATTTTTTCGGTTTCTTGATTGATTTTAAGAGAATTTTTTGATTTTTTGGTTGATTTTAAGAGAACTTTTCGGGTTTTTGGTTTATTTTGAAAGAAATTATAAGTTTTTTATTTGATTTCAAGAGACTTTTTGGGTTTTTGGTATATCCTTTTAAGTTTTGAAAATAATAGGATGACATTCTTCAAAATAAGACGGTTCCACCTTTACAATTTTTTTTCAATCTTTTGTCGAACGAATAATACGTGTCACATGCCACCTTGAGAACCAATGAAGCTCCATCTTGTTGTATGCAAATGTTAACCTTATCATCTTGATATTTTATATCTATATACATAATCAAATCATGCCTTGATCTTTTATATTTTATATGCAAGTTCACATGTACATATTTACGAAACTCATTCATAATTTGTTAAATTAATGTATTCATATTATACTAATGATACATATGAATTCTTTACGTATTCACATATGTACCTCAAATAAACATATGTTATAGCATACAAACAGAGGCAGACTTATTAAAGATCGAACGGGTTCTCCTACATCTGCTCATAGCAAAGTAAAAACATGTAGACGGCTTAAAGATGCAACTACTTAATTTTAAAGGTAAAAACATCCGACCTGAAATATGTAACGCCCCAAATTTATTCTTTTTATTAGAAATTTAATTAGGGATTAATTTTATTTTAGGCTTTTAATTTTAGGCTTTAATATTATTTTTGGGTTTTTTTTATTTAATTAGAGTTTATATTTAAGAGTTGGGCTTTAGTTTATAAGTTGGGCCTAAAGGTGGCTTGTAGGAGGGCCCAAGGATATATAAACTTTTTTAAACCTTAAACGTTGTCGTAGGCGGTTTATTTTGTAAGGGTTTTGGGTAAAAACCGGTTTTGTTGAGGTTTAGCTTAAGAGAAGTGAAGGTCGACTGAACCCACATAGGGATCTCGCAACGCGAAGAGTATATCTCGCGGCGCGAGAATCGTTTAATCGAGGGTAGCCTCGTCAGAGCTAGTCTCGCGACGCAAGGACAATGGCTCGCGACGCGAAATAGCAACTGATGTCAAAAACGAACTTTCCTTATGCCCTTTTAATTTTAATTATTGCTATCGTGTCAGTTGTCCTTGTCGAGTTTAGGCTGAGAATTTGTATAAAAGGGCTTACGTATTGTAACACCCGTGATTTTTGGACAAATGCGAATCTAAGTCTGTGTAAAACTTATCTTTTAAGAAAATATGAAAATAGGACTTTTGATCAAAATCTAGATTTTATAGTCTTGTTGAATGGGAAATTGAAATACGAATCCAACGGTTCTTCCGGAATCGAAATCGGAGCTATAACGAAGAAGTTATGGCCGAAACAAGATGTCACCCAAACACACAGGTAGCTAGCGACCGCTAGGGCATACACCTAGCGATCGCTAGGCATTGGAAATTTTTGTTCTGTTGGAGCTCTCGATTAGCTAGCGACTGTTAGGCTTTGTTCCAAGTAGCTAGCGATCGCTAGGGCTTACCCCTAGCGACCGCTAGGCGCTGTCAGATCCGAAATCGCGATAAATAGCCCTTCTTCTTCATTTGAGCATAACTTCCTTATTTCAACTCCGTTTCTCTCGATTCTTTTTGCGTTCTTCTCGATTTTTCGAGCTCTTCAAGACTACATCAATGGATTTCAAGTATTTGGTGGTTCTAAAACGTTGGTGTAAGTAATCTCTTCATCTCCTTCGAGTTTAAGCTTAGATTTGGGGGTTTTTCATCTCCAAACCTTTTCTTCCATAGTTGTCTCAGATCTAGTGTTGTTTTAGGTGGATTTAATGTTTTGGGAAGTGTTGGAGGCTAGACCTACTAGTTTGGAGGGTGGAGACTTCCATGGCCTCATCTTCTTTACCACCTCTCCACCATTGTTGAAGGTTTCTTCATCTTAGGGTTTTTCACCCAAGATCTTGAGAAGGTAAGTTATATTTATGGGTTTTAAGTGTAGATCTAGTCTTGTATGTTGTGGATCTAGAATTAATCCAAGGTTTTAACTCCTTATCAGTTTAGGTGTTCACTCGAGCTTTAAGCTAGGGTTCTTGGTGAATTTTGGGGCTTTTGGCTTTACGAGCCGCAAGGTGAGTTGCTAAACCCGTTTTGTTAAAACTGAGAGCACATCATCTTGTTTGAATTACATATCTTGCTTGGTTATCGTGAATAAACATGATTTTGGATAAAATGCCTAAATTGTTAGGTTTAAGGATTGCCAATAAATGAATGAGTAACGATGCTTGTGTGAATGGCTTGACTTGGATTATTGTATACATGGAGTAGATTATCGTATGCTACTAATGCATGAGTTAAATCTATGTGATTATATGATGAATGTATTTATGAGAAATACGTGTTATTATATATGCCACAGAATGATGTGAAGGAATTAAATTCCGAGCATGTGGGCTTATATGAAATGAATGAAGGGCTTGAGACCCTCGATCAATACCTATGAAAGGTTAAGATAATTGTATGAGTCTTTCTAGACAGTACGTATATGCCTCCGATGGTGTCATGATAGATATGGCATCGAGGTACACAGTATAGAATGGTCTCTTAGACCGGATGAAAATACGGAACACGTATGTGTAATTAAGTATATTCCGCGCCATGTTTCCACACCAAACAGTCTTGAGAGGTACTGAAATAGGTATGCCCCTATGTCGCCGGCTCTCAGGTTGCTCCGAGGTGCGCGAGCCTCTGTTGATGGTGTCATGATAGATATGGCATCGAGGTGTTTGGAAGTAAAGAGTGATGGGACTGGCGGCGGATATACGGCTATATAAATAACAATGGACGAACCAACGTAATATTTCCACACCAAACAGTCTTAGGAGGTTCTGAAATAGGAATGCCCCTATGTCGCCGGCTCTCGGGTGGCTCCGAGGTGCGCGGGCCTCTAATGGTGTCATGGTAGATATGGCATCGAAGTGTTTGGAAGTAACGAGTGATGGGATATTGGTTGGTGGAGGTGGGTCGCTCCCACTGTTTCCGAAGATAAAAGATAACTCGTAAAAGTATACTTTGATTATGTTGTTTATACACCCTTATGTATACATCATATGTCTTAACATGATTCTATATGTATCGTACTTGTTGGTACAACTCACTAGGCTCTTTTGGCCTAACACTTGCGTGATGTCGATGTGTCTCTCAGGTGCTAGTGGCGCCGCTCCAAAGTAAATGCTTGGGTTTAGAGTGAGCTTGGGAATCGTGTGAAGAGACCGGTCATCTAGACCGCGAGTTGATAGTAGAAACTGATAACCTTTTGTAGTCTTTTTCCTTGTTAGGAATTAGACTTGTTGGTAGTGGCGAATCTAAAACAGAAATCCACGTGGTTCCTACTAAGTTTAGTCGGGAAAAAAATGAAAAATGCCAAATATACATTTATCGGGTCGGGTTGGGTCATTAAAATTAAAAATCAAATATTTACCCAATAGTGATATTTTAAAGTTCTTACAATTGTACTCAACAAGGTCTTATATCTTGAAATATTTGCATAACCGTATCTTACTAATACCTTCTAAAATAACTTTCTCAATATACAAAGCTAAATAATCACTCAAAAACTGATCACCCATTTTGTTGCGAGTAGTCGTCTTTATCAACTTCATTGTTGAAAATGCACGTTCCACATTTGATGTTGCAATGGGTAAGATCAAGGCAAGTTTCAAAAGAAGAAAAACCTTCCAAAAGATTATTGCGAAATACAATTGCTCGATTTGTTCATATTGGAGATTAAAGGTTGATTGGTTGAAGTCGAAATTGAAGAATATTCAGCCATGTGCTTTTTGGTTGAAGTCGATCAAGAGATTAGGCTGTGATTTATTTTTTTGAATATGTGGGTCAGACTTAAAATTGTTGGACCTAAACAAAAATAAAATTTTTAAAAATAACAACTTTTGGGGAATTGAAAGATTTGAACCTATGACCTACCATACACAACAAGGGTTGTTATCCACCACACCACCATTAGTTTCATTTCTCTTATGTTGCTTAAAAATATTTAAGGTAGTTCCCCTAAAAAAATTTAGGTAGGTCCCGATTTTTTCTCTATATAACTTCTAACAAAAATACAGAAATTAGGTAGGTCCCGGGACCTACCTACACCCTTCCTAAATTCGCCCATGCTTGTTGGTTATTATATCGCTTCATTTAAATTACAAACATTGTAATTGTACATTACTTTATACCCAATTTTTGGGAAGAGCTCACGTTTTGGCGTAATTTGTATTACCACCTTTCGTTAAATGAAAGTTTTTGTTTTACTCCAAATTTTGGGGTGTTACACGTATCCTTATGGTTCTAGAAGTAGAGAAGCTTAACACCCTTATGGGGTTATTTGATTCACGTGTTCAGTTAGTGGGATCGAGATAGGATCCGTCCACTTTGAAGTTTTACTTGGTTTATTGAGTATTTGCTTTCAAGGTGAGTTACACTACCTATATTCTTGATTATATGCTTGCATGTGTGTATGTAATGATAGTCTTGTTCTACGGGAAGAAGGGGGAAATCCTTATGCCCTTTACGAGTTAATAACTACATTTACTTATAATACAAACAAATAGTTGGCAGGATCACATTTATGAGTTAAGGAAATCCTTTGCCCTTATGCCCTTATGCCCTTATGCACATAGTTAATATTGATTTGTAAATATTCTATTTGATACTAAGAGTGATGAATAAGGTAAATTGAAAACTAGAAAAAAAATAAGGAACAATCAATATCAAATAGTAATAAAATATTATAATCTTTATAAAATCAATAAAAGAAAACAAAAAAGGTTCCTGTAACACAAGAATATTGATTAGAGTACAAGAGGTGTAAGACGTGCTCTTGTGTTTTGATCAAAAAGGCAACGCTAATTAAAATTGAAAAAATGTATCATTTTTAAAATCGACATAACTGACTTTTTTTGGCGTCAAACCAAGTTTATTTTTCCTTTTCGATAAACTTATGACTATATAGGAGTTTAAAAGTACACCTCATCAAATTTTATGAATTAGCCGATGCATGCATATTATATTTACTATGAATCGAACACCAAATTCAAAAATGAATATATAATTAAGGTTGGTTCCATAAATGGATGTTGACATGTGATTATATGAGCCATCAACATTTTTCACGCATTACACATACTAATAGCATCCACAACGTGGTTTTTTGCAGGTTTTTTTAGATGTTTTTCAAAAAACAAAAACCTTATTTTGAGGTTTTTCATATAGTGTAAAGCTTTTTCGAATGAGTTTTTTCATGAGTTTTTGCGTCATAGGTCGTAACTGCACGACCTGTTTTTTCAGAGGTTTTTCATATTTTCATCTGTTTTAACTTTATAAAATTTTATAAAAGTCTCATATTAATCAGTTATATTTCTTATAGGTGTCGGTTTTTATAAAAGTTTATTTTTTATTGTACATATTTTTAAACTTATCATTTTTTATTTTTATTTTTCAAACTTTTATATATAATTTTACGTATTTCTTAATAACCCAATGTTTTGTTGAAATCCTACGGATTTCTTGATAACCCAAATCTTTACTCCAAACCCTCAACATGAATAACAATTGAAAACCTTCAAACTCTCAAACTCATCCAAACTCTCAACATCTTCAAAAATTATGTATAATAAATACATAATTAGTAAATTAGTATTTTCTTGATATAAATAAATACTATTTGTATTAATTTTATTGTATTTATTTTCATAAATAAAAATATAAATGATATAAAGCTAAAATGGTGGAATCCTGAAACTTTTGAAAAAACTTGGATGAGGTTTTTCACATAATGAAAGTATGTAAAGGTTTTTAGTTTGTTAAGATGAGAATAATTAATGCGTAAGGAAATAATTGTAAAAAACCATACATTGTAGATGCTCTAAGAGCATTCACACCAGGTGTAATATAATTTCCAAGGTCATTTTGTCATATAAACCTTCTTAAAACTTTGCAACCAAGGTTTTTCTTTTTTTATTTATAAATTATTATATAAATTTAATGTTATATATAGAGTCCTCTTCCGTTGTTAACCAGATATTTTGTGTTAACTGTGTTAACCCATCACAACCATTGATTATTTTGATACACGGTCAAGATTAGATCTCTATAATTAGGGAAATTGAATAATTCCAAATTTAAAAAACTAACAAACAGATATGCAAAGGGCATTTTGGGAACAACACATTAGATTAAATTAAATAAAAAAAAATACATTCAAATTTTTAAAATTCAAACAAAATGCATTCAACATTCATAAACCTTATGCATCCCGACCTAACACTAGTGCACTCCGACGGTCTCCGGTACATTCCGGCGAAACACCTGTGCTCTCCGGCAACAATGATGTTAGACGGTGGGAGAAGCTGGTGATACACATGTGTTCCGGCATCGTACACACAAGTGTTCGAACGAAACACATGTGCACTTCGGCAGGGGGGGTTGTAGACGGTGGAAGAAGCCGGCGATACACATGTGTTCAGACGATGTACACACAAGTGTTCAAACGAAACACATGTGCAGATGGAGGAAGAAGCCGGCGAAACTCATGTGCACAAATTCGAGGAGTGAGACGGCAACGGTGGTGTAGGCGGTGGAAGACTAAGCTGGCCGCAACGGTGCCGATCGTGAAGGTGGTGCAGACGACGTACGACTAACATGGTCACAACGGTGCAGACGGTGGAGGCGGCGGTGATGGAGGACGAACATGGTGGATGGCAGCGGTGATGGCGGTGATGGTGGATGACAGGGCGGCGGTTGCGACAGCGTTTGGACGATGATAATCGTCGGCGTTTTGAGCAGTGGCGGTTGCAGCAGGGGAGAAACGCAGCGGCGATGGGTAGTGGTGGAATAGACGGTCGGCACGGTGGGTGAGCAAGAAGAATCCGACCGGCGGCATCAACAAGAAACCGGCCGGCCTATTCAACATCCTTTGCCAAAATCGCCGGCGTGAACAATAATTGAATTCGGATTTGGAATTCAAATTGAATTTGGTAGACGTGAATTTTGGAAGGGGTCAAATTTGGAAGCTATATTTTAGGATTTTGAATAATTGATTGGAGCCTAAAGTACAATTGACTAATTTGCCCCTAGGTTAACAAGGTTAACAAAAAACATTGGTTAACAATGGAATAGTACTCTCTCTCTCTCTATATATATATATATATCAAAAAATTTAAATATAATTTATTATTTTTCACTTTTATATTAATTTTAATTTTTCAATCCATATATTTTATTAACACATATACAAAATAAAACATAATATATTTTTATACTATAACTAAAAAAGGGTGCAACGTCACAGAAATATTAATCTTTAAAAAAAGTACGACTAAATAGTTTATATTAACATAGATCACTCTTAGGCTTGGTTTGGCAAGCATAAGCTAGCTTATAAGCTAGTCCATCCAAACATGTACCAGGAAGCTAGCTTATCAGCTAGCTTATAAGCTAGCTTTTTGAAACGCTACTTTGAGTAGCTTATGAGAAGCTTATTGTAGCTTTTTCCTATTATACCCTTATTAATATTAATTATTAAATTCAAAGGTACCCTTTTTGGTCATTTTACATACTCATAAGCTAGTTTTTGCCAAACATAATTTGTTCAACAGCTAGCTTATCAGCTACTAGCAAGCTTATCAATCAACAGCTAGCTTATCAGCTATCCGCTAGCTTATCAGCTACCAGCTAGCTTATAAGCTACGCTTGCCAAACATAGCCTTAATCTCGATTCGACCAAATATGTCTAAGCAACTCTCACTGTAGTTGATGTCAATGTCCATTTCTTTTAGGTATAAGGAATGAATCATATGATGTCACTTGTATATAACAATTTAGTATACTTTTTAAAATTGAAAAATATATTATATAATTATTAATATACGACTCATCATTTAATTTGGATTTACTCGTATGAAAATAATCTAGATATAATAATTACTGAAATAATTAAAAATCAAACTTATTAAAAACAACTTACAAAATTTGTATCACAAGTTACAAGAAACAACAAACAAAAAAAATATATTTTATAATTATTATTTATTTCAATCTAAAATATATTTTTATTTCGTATTATATATGTTGTATAGATTTATTAAAAGAAAAAATAGTTAAGAGATAAAATAATAAATAGAATAATAACGGGAAAAAAACATTACAATAACTGAGTTTTTTGTTCAAGCACATACGTCCTAATAAAAACATGAGACTAGACAACATGTTCCACAATAATTTTTTTTTACAAAAACGTAATAAAGAATATCGTGAATAGCCTCCATTTTATTGATGTCATAATATTATTTTATTGAAAATGAATCGAAACAGGAGATACACATGTGAATTGGCTAATCATAGAGCAATCATTTTTGATGAAGATTTCCTTTTTATCATGATCAAATTGGACGTAACCCTATCTTATCTACTAGCCCTTTGTGCCTTATGTCATTATTGCTTCTTTCTCTTCAATCCAATCTAACTTCAATCGTTGCTTTGCTATAGAGTCACGTCTTTCAATCTTCTCTCTAATCTCGAAATCAAATACAGGAGCTTTATTTTATGGTTTTTGGAATTCTTGAAGACATGGTTTATGAAACCGATGACCTTTATATTATACTTGATCACTAAATAAAACCAATCTAATAAAATAAATCACTCTTCATGCTTTCTATATATTTGGAAAGTTTCAAATAAGAAATGCTAAAAAAAATATAAAGCAGAGAAGTGATATCTACTCGTTCACCCGATTAAAAATTACGACTTTGATCGTGAAGAATCGGATATTTTTTTGCACATGCAGAAGACAAAAGGGTAGTTTCATAACTTTACAAATAGAAATAAAACAAGTTCATATATGACTTTCATGCTTAATATAACTACACAGGTTCATATGTAAACCAGTTTTCAGCTTATTTATAACGATTAAGAAATTTCCCCTCTATTTTTGACATAGGTGCAATATTTGATAAGTCGGATTTTAGCTGTATAAAAGGCTAGTATTATTTCTCCACTATACATTTGATAAGTGAGAACAACCGAGAGTATGCCACGTGTCTTATTTGACTCATGTTCAGTCTGAATAATACAAGATTATTGATACCGAGTATTATGCATTATTGACGTTAAATAATACGGTATTCAGACTCAATAATACAACATTCATTATTATTTAATCTAAATACTGTATTATTCACCTTAAATAATGCATAATATTCAGTCTAAATAATTATGTATTATTTAAACTGAATATATCATGTGACGCTCTTAATTGTTTTTACGTTTATAATCAAATTTAAGTCTCCATCTAAACTTTCGTCTCACTATATATCGAGAGGGAGAAAAAAACACCTTCAAATAGAAACTTTTTAAATTTTAAAGGTTATAAGCAATGCAAACCATTTATGACCGTAGATGCATATGATCAAGGGTTGTCATTGAAACGATGGCAAATTTGTAATTACTTATGCAATCAAGGGCATGATGGGTATAATAGAATCGACGGACGATATTAAACGGATTATGAGGGAGGTGGCGCAATAATAGCCACCCCTCCAACAAAATAAGAAAATCATGAAAAATTATCCCAACTAAAATACTAAATAACTTATTTCAAAATATAAAGTTGAAATAATTTTATACTTAGCATATCTTTGAAAATAATTTTTTACAATGCCACAAGCATTGTAGTTTCATGGAACTCTATAGTTAAACGTGCTTGGGTGACCCATGAGAAGTCTTCACTAGGTCGCTAAAAATAAAGTTGTGAGGCAGTGAGGAAAAGTGGATAACGTTGTGTCATGGTACCGAGGTGTTACAAGTGGATCATAGTCGCTCATGTGCCGTTCGGGATGTGGGCAAACTTCATCGAGGAAGATGATTTCTTAAAAAGAGGGGGGGTGTTAATAACACCTTAGGAAAATTCCATATCGCCATGGACATGAGAGATGTTGGGTTCATAAATAAACCTTGACTTTACTGGATACAATGTGTTTCCTAAATTTGCATTCGAATGTTCGGTTGTTAATTTCGTTACAGAGTTCGATCATTTGGGCCGCTTAAGCATTATATCTCTGTTTATAACATCAAGGTGAGTTTTTCTGCAAATCATTAAACTTAAATGCATTGATTGTCTCATATTGAATATGATATGTTATCTATGTGTGGTATTTGTTTATTATGAAATGTTTACGATGGTATTAGATGTGGTTGTGCTTGAACGCCAACATTCCAACTAACAACGCGGTTGTGCTTGTATGCCAACGTAAGGATTGATTTGGTTGTGCTTGTTTCAATGAGTATATGGTTAAGTAAACAAGCTTTATGTAAATATATTGATTTATTTTTTTAACTAAAATAACAAGGATTGTCTCACTAGATCATACGGTCTTAACCTCATTTTGTTCTCCAAATATGCATTTCAGGTCAAGCGTGTAAATCTGATAATGGAAAGGGAATGATCTGATCTTATATGTTTAAGTTCTTACATAAGAAGTTAATCGCAAACGCAATGTTTCTAAAAGTTTATTTCAGACATATGTAAAATAGTTTATTTTGTATAAAAAACTTTGTAATGATTTTTGTGGGTTGTATAGTGTTGAATTATGAGACATAACGTGTAGCTTATCGGGGGTTGTATTATATGAAATCTTTGTAATTTATTAAATGAACTATTGAGTTGTTCCACAAGTGTCCAAACATAGACAAGATAAATGGGTAGGGAAAACATTATATATTGTATTCATTCATGCAAAGTGCAAAACAAGTGAAGATAAGATCTCAAAGCGTTTTAAGTTCAAGCATAAAAAGAATAATGGTACTTATTATTTTATTTTCAAAATCACTCGATTTAGTAACTTTGAACTGTTAACATCTTTTAGTGATTAAATTTTTTATGGCATTGCAATAGGACATTGAATAACATAACAAATATAAACATTAATTCCATCCTAGATCTAGATATCAATAGATTTGAAGAACAAATTTTGTACTTGATTTTCTACACTTGTTAAGTAACTGTCTTCATTATGTTGATAAACAACTTGAGAGGTTCTTGAGATGTTAAGGGCAACCCTAATCATCGGCAAGAACAATGCATTTGTTGTAACTAGCTCTGCATTCAGATCTTTCCATAACCGATTGATGAGCTCCAAGATTTGTTTTCTTCCTTCTTCCTCACTTGTTATGTTTTTCTCTCTCATCAACAGTTGTATGCTTGATGCCACATTCCCTCGTTCTTGTTCCTCCTGTACGTATTTATGGACATAGAATAAAATTAAGAACTTTATTTCAATCTAACCCATGGTTGGATCGATGATGCCTAACCCAAAGTCTTTATTTTCAAAACGTAATGCTCATATATACAATCAAAATTTATTCTGCTATGGTGTTACGAAAAACTATCATTAGCCAGAGTAACACTTCTTAACATATAGCATTCTTTTTTATAAATTTAGTACCTTAGAAGTTCCCAAATCATCCCAGAGACGAAGAATAGTTCCAGCCAACGAGAAGAATTTAGGATACGGATCAAGAAGATGTCTCACATTTTCTTGAGTTATGCCTTCGGAAATGAGAAAAAATAGATGAACCAATGCCATGCATGTCCCAGATGTAGTAATCCCATTTCTTATGTAGTCCTCAAAGGTTGGTATAGTCCCACTTTTCACCCATTCGACTTCCACCATGTAAGCTTCAACCATGTCAATCCACTAGAATATACACGATAAAAATTGAAACTTTGGCAGTTATATCTCAAAGAAAACAATAAACATTTTAATGATTAAGGAAGTACCGTTTGAAGTAGAAATGGTTGGACACTCAATCCATGCTCTTTAAGAACTTTGTTACAAATCTCACTCGTAGTATTATATAATGCCATGTAGCATATTTTCATGTACTCCGGAAGTTGTTCCATTTCACTTAAATCCAATCTGCCGAACTATAATGTTAGTTTTTAAATCTTAATTAACACACTTAAATGATGGAATAAGATATTACAAACAAACCTTCTAATTGCTTTGGTAAAGAGTAAAAGATCTTCATATGAGCCATAAATGTCATATATATCATCGATGATTAACAAAATGGCAATGATTTTAGCAAGCTCAATTCTGCCACTCGAATATTTTTTCTCAGGCAAGAGTCCAACTGTCCATAGAAAACACTCACGATGTCGATCCCGGACAAAACTTAAATTACTCATTTGAACCAAATCTTTCCACCACCTAAAATCAAAATCACAAGTTAAATGTGTACCAAGATATATAATGGATCATAAAGTGGAAAAAAAGTAATTTAAGGGCATTGCTATTTATACCCCTATATGGGTCAAAATCGAATCAATTAGGAATATAAAATGTCGTTATTGATGTTGATGTGTGTGAGGAAGATTTATCATGGGATGTTGCTACATAGACATCTATCTATCCTATTATCTACCAAAGGGCTTGTAGTCCAACGAAATTTTGTGTTACTGTGTGATTCCCCGATGCTTATAGTTGTGGATTCGAGCCTCGTTGTGGACGTTAGAGTTAGTGGTGTGGTGTTGGCCGTATCTGTTTCACATTAAATGGTTTTCTTTTTGACTTTTGACTTTTTATTCCTATAATGTCTCACTTTGACGGTTTGACCATCAATTAAATTGAAAAGGGACTTTGACTAAATTCAATAGCCATATTTCTTACAAATAAATAAAAATGGTATGGATTTCATGTAAATAAATAAATGATAGATAGATTGTTAGAAATTGATTAGTCCGAAAATGGTAAATAAAGAAATCACTACAAAATTATTTTGTTATTGTGTAAATAAAAATGTTTATAAATTGATTTTCACAAAAGTTGTTACAAAATATTACATACATTTTTATTATCATTTACAAATATTTTTATTATTACGAAAATTGTTAAGTTCACAATAATTAGTAATTATGATTAGTAAAAATGTAAAATATTAAGTTTGTAACATTTGATTTTATATTAACATTAATGTTTGTTTAGTAACTTTGATTATACATTGATTTGCTAGTAATTTGCAGGGTATATTTAGAAAACCATAAGGGTGCATTTAGCCTCTCCTAGTTTAATTACCTGGTAACCTCTGTAAGCTCCCTTCGAAGGAGTGATTGGACATTATTGTAATCCAACTTTGCAAGTTCCAACACAATGGGGTTGTGATGATCTTCATTACCATATTCTTCGATATACCTTCTCGCTTCTAACCTTGTCATTCTCAAGTGTCTTGGAAGCCCTAAACTTAAAAGAACTTTTGTACGAAGTTTGGGGCTTAATTCATAAACTAATCTCTCGAGTTGCCTTGTAGTAAATTCCTTTGTGTGTGTTAAGATATCTTCTCCATTTGCACCCAAGTATGATGCTTCATATAAACTCAACAATGTCTCTATGTCATCACTTGACGACATTTTGAATTCACCATTTGCATTTATGAATTTTCGAAAAACTTCTGTTGAAGATAAAAATGTAATTTTGTATCAATCGTGCTCTTAAATTTTGATAATTTTAACGAGTTCAATAATTAAATTAAACTTTAACAATGTTGAGACAAATTAGTACCAGGACTAGCATGGAGACCATTGTGCCGTTGAAGGCGAAAACATAAAGCTACTGTATTTAAATTGTCATCGGGCAGAACCTGCGTGAGATTTTCTAAAATTTCAAGGATTTCTTTTTCGAAATGGTGTCCAACTCCCAGTTGTTGAATTGTATCAATTAGCTTCATCCTGATTACGGGATCTGAAGTTGACATCAAAGTTCTTCTTGTGTTTTTTACGAGTTCCTCGATCCTGTCGTAAACCGCAACTTTTGGAGGAATTACAACCTATCAATTACCAAATGAAAACCACACTGAATACCTTTCTTTTCCAAGAAACTAGCTACCTCTAAGGGGAAACTTGTTTTCTATAAGTCTGTAAATTAAGAAGTTTGCAGACTTAAGACTGTTTGTTTTATTTTCAAAGAAAAGACCTGAAAATCTCCTACCGTCCTCTGAAATTTTAAGAGGATACAATTCTTAGTTTTTTAGATGTAAATTTAGACTTCAGACTTCAAACCTCTTAAAGTTACAAACGACACCTGAGTTTTTCCATTATCTTAGAGCATCTTCAAAAGCATCTCCAAAATGGAGAAAATAGAGGATATGGGGATTTAAAATGGAGAAAGTATGAGAGAGAATGATTTTTTCTCCAAACATGGATATCATCCCAAAAATGATTACACAATGTGAGAACCAATAGGAAATTTTGAGAATAAAAAAGCTAGAGTGAAAAATGGTTTTTTAATAGATAAGTTGACTATTTTAATATTGTAATTAATATTAAAATCTCTAAAATGGAGAATCTTTTAAGTAAATTGCAATTTTTTTAAACATATTCATTTTTGGTTCTCCATTTTAGATAAATTCTAAAGATTCTATTGAAGATACATGTCTACAACTAAAGACCTACATGGAGGGAAGAATGATTATCTCTAGTCAGTGGCACTGCAATGGTAGAAGAATGCAGAGTTGAAGAAGACAAGCACAGACAACTCCTAGAGCTTTTGCTCCCCAAAACATTATTTACCATCCCCCATGGATGCAGGTCATGTTTGCATATAGAAACACAACCAGATTTGTACAATGATCTGATATAAATTTGTGAAGCCATCCCTAAATTTAAAGGTGGCTTTTGATGTTTTATCATAGAAAAATATGTGGAAGTGCATACATCTATATATAAACACCACACCTCTTAGAATTTTTTCTTCAATTATTGTCAAATTTTCTTGGATTTTCTTATTTTTAAATAAAATTTTCTCAATTATTCGATTATTTTTACTTTTAATAATTTTATTCATTGAAATTATTGATTTTAAACATGTTTTTAAACACGATTTTACGTGTTTCTCCAAATTATTGATCTGACACTAATTTTATGTGTTTCTCCAAAATATTAAACACGTTTGGGTAGAGTTTTCTGACCCGTCAACTCGTTTATTTTGTGGTCGTGTTTGAGTTGGTATATGGGTTTGTGAGTCACGCCGTCAACCCGGCAACTCGTTTATCTTTTTATATTTTTTATTATGACTTTTGAGTATTAACTTTTCAATTTCAATTTAGCACCTTATAAATCAGTAAATTGAATTTTTTTTTGGTTGTATTTGAAGTTTTGAAGTAGATTGTATTTGACCCGATAACCCGTTTATGACTCGCCAACCTGTTTATAACATGTCAACCCGCTTATGACCTACCAACCCGTATAGTTAAATGTGTTATGCTGGTTGTGTTCGGGTTGATGGGTTGTGGATTAGAGTTGAAGATTTCGTCACGATTAGTTAAACGAGTCGTGTCTGAATTGAGTCTTTCTAATCCACCAACCCTAACACGGCACGATTGTCACCTCTACTCGTGTTCTTTTATGTATACATGCGTATTTGAAAATCTTACGACATCATGTTTTGAATAATCCATTAAACTATAACATTCTACCTTAATTTCTCATACAACCTAGCAATCCGTCATGGATCGTGCTCGGCACGACCCTAAGAAATAGATAGTATATATATAGAAAACTCTAGCTTCCCGCTTTTAGGATTGACAATTACGTTGGTATTTCGTGTGGATAACAAATATTCAGAAAATTCTTTTTTTTTTCTTCCCATTTTATTGTGACTCGTGTAAAACATTGCTTTTTGGAAAATACGATGTATGGCAGAATGTTATCGGACATCGCTTATGTTTTTTGCTACGTCGACCAAACTAAAATAGATGTGCTTGTCTATTTATTTCTTAGGTTGTATTTGTCAACAATAAGCTAGCTGATAAGTTAATTCATCCAAACATGTACCATAAGCTAGATTTTTGAAACGCTACTTTGAGTAGCTTTTTGTAGTTTTTTCCAGTTATACCCTTATTAATATTATTTATTAAATTTAAATATACTCTTTTTGGTTATTTTACATACACACAAGCTAGTTTTTGCGAAATATAATTTGTTCATAAGCTAGCTTATTAACTACCAACTAGCTTATACTACAACAAAATTGAGTTTATAGGACGCCTGAAATAAAAAAAAAAACGTCATAAAAGAGTGTTTTATAGGACACTAATTTATAGGACCAAACACAAAAACGTTGTGACGTCCACTTTCTAAAAACACCAATTTGACATGAAAGTAACCAACATTCACTTGAAAGCGGAAGCTCGTCCAAAACACACTTTTAAAAACTTGATAAACAGTGATCAAAGCCAACAATTTAGCAAAATGTAATAAGTAGCGGAAACTCATCCCAACCATAATTATTTGAAACCATTTAAAACATCGTAAAAGTGTAACTGAAATCCATTCATGTTTAGGAAAAACACCAACAAAATTGTTTACACAATTTAACAACGTTTATAAACAGTAATCAAGTAGTTCTTTTAAAACCTTTAACACCATCCTTTCTAATCTTGTCCATTGAGACTGAACTGGCGAATCCCGGAACCTCACTTTTTATCCTTTCCCTTACGGGAAGTACCTGTCACTAAAAATGGTAAACAACAACGGGTAAGCTTTCGCTTAGTGAGCACACATCTATACCAACGTAACCATACATACATAATCAAAACACATAGTCATCACATGCATAAAACTTGCTCCCTTGACACTGGTACCAGGCCGCTTAATCCATAACTTGATCCATTGTCCCCGAAGGAACACATCTTCCCTAGGGGTATTTCTACCACCATAGGTACTATCATAACCGCTTCCCTAGGGGTATCACTACCACCATAGGTACTATCATAACCGCTTCCCTAGGGGTATCACTACCACCATAGGTAATATCATATCCATCACATAATCATGTCACATAATCACATATGCATATCAATCACATAGGCATGATCATCATCAATATAGATAGAGTACTCACCTGACAATGTGTTACTCAAACAAGCACATTCACAAGTGAAAGGTTCGCCACGTACCACCTATAACATAGACGTACACATAACACGTATCAATTATTATTTAAATTAATCTTAATAAACGTACCCGAGCCTTAGGCTCCAAACTCAAGGAAAAGCTACTCCAACTCTATCAACTTTTCTACATTATTAACTTAAACAATCCCTTACGGAAAACCCCTTGAGAGAACCCCAAATGGTCGCCGCAAGAAAAAGTCGCAAAAAAATATATATAAACTTTCTGCCCAACTCCCCGGCCGGGAAGAATTCTTCCTGGCCGCGAAAGGAGGCAGATTTCCTTTCTCCATGAATTTTCAATCCCAAACTCGTGGGTTTTCACTCCAACCCATAATTTCAACCATTCTTTGAGCAAATAAGTGTATACAACCATCTCCAAACATTCAATTACATTCTATAACATATAACCATTACAAAACCTCCAATTGATGATCAATTAACCATAAATTCCCAAACCAATTTAATTGGAACCCTAACCTCCAAAAATCAATTCAATCCAACCAAATACAAAGTCTATACTTCATTCTCATACCAATAACCAATAATTATAACATCAATTTGAAGTATAAACAAGTATTTGATGATCAATTGATCATCTCTCCACAAACCCTAGTCCCAACCATAAACTCAATCTTACACAAACATGAATTGGGATCATACCTTATGCAATTCTCGTAGCCACCACTTCAATTGCACCATAACAACCTCTGAACTTACTTCAATTGCTTCCAATTTCTCCAAGGATTCGCTATCTCTCTCCCTTCTCTTCTCTGGAAACCGTCTAAACAAAACTGAAGGGAAGTTGAGGGATTTTCTTCTTATACACAAGCCACCACTCAACCCTTGCACTTTCACTTAATACACTTTAGCCCCTAGGCTCCTACAAATACGTTAACTGGGTTAATTAACTAATCTGACATCGTTAAAACTTAACACGGGAAACGGGGCGTTACAACTCTCCCCCACTTACCAGGATTTCGTCCCCGAAATCGCCTATACCTGAGTAGCTCCATAGCACTTCTTTACGTCTCTTCTTCTATTCTTTAGCAATATCCTCACCTCTTAAGGACTCAGTCCTTCTTAACTGAAAACATGTAAAGTATTTTGTATTTAGCCGAGTTCTCTCACAACTCACATCTATACCTTATACTTTTCCACTATGTATAATCATCTCGAACAGTCCATCAAATCTTGGACTCAACTTTCCCTTCCTTCAGAATCATATTACTTCTATCCACGTTGATACTCTCGATATCACATATTATCCTCATCAGACTTTCAGTGTAACTATGATCATCTGAATACTCTCAGGCGTCTTTGAACTAACCCATACTATCTATTTTCACTGACCCACTTCTTCCTGCAAATTGAAAATTCTCCACCTCCTCTTGTACCTCCTCTCATAGTGAGGCTTACCACTATTAGCGTGAAATTTATCATTATGAGATTTCAACCAATGATAAATAGATGTTCCAACTATCCCTAATTACACCGTACACAAACGTTTAATACATCCTTGAGAGTTTGAGTAGTCTTCTCGTTTTAACTTCACCTTTAAACATTTCAAACACTTCTTTAGTTACCTTGCAACATCCTTTTTCATTCCTGGCCACCAGTAATCCAACCCTTAGTTCTTATACATTTTAGTAGTATCGGAATGAACTGAGAATTTGATTAAGAACTTCATCTATCAAGCTCTGTCTAGCTTCACTCAACACAGTGCCTACACATAGCTACCATGGTCAAAGGGTCACAACTATTAGTTACTGTCTGAGCCAATTAACCCCTGGTTCTTCCTTTCTTCTAGTTATCACTTTTAACTGCTTCATTTTTTGCAACTGCTTAAACATATTAACTAATGAAGTTATCTCAGACATCCTCCTTTAAGGTATTCCCAAAAGGAACACGATGCATTCTTATTCTTAATGCTTCTGCCACTACATTAGCTATCCATAACTAATAAAGGGTACTGCAATTATAACCCTCTACAACATCCATCCCTTTTCTCTGTCGCAAGCTCAAAAGTCTATTGACTCATGAAATAATAAAGGTAGTGTCGCTATGTCTTAACCACGATAACTACCCCTGTGAACTCTAAATCATGAATCGCGTAACTTACTTCATACATCTTTATCAGTTGGAACACATAACTGTTCACCTTTTCAAACAACAGTTCTCCCCCACTTAGAGTTCAAACCATTATTCTCTATGCTTCACACTCTAAATGAGCGTGATCACAACTAAGCTACTCCATGCTAACCATCTCGTTGACTTATTTCATCACAAACTATTCGCACTTGCTATTTCCATGATTACCCATAACACACAATAACTCATTCCTACTACATCACAATGGGTATTGCCTTATCTAGGCCAATTACCACATATGGTAAAATAATATTACCTCCCGACCTTGTCCTTCTTGAATTTAGATGGACCATAATTCACGACCACTTCATTTGGTCCCAACAACCAAATCCGACAATCCCTACTTGACCCTCGAAGCCTACGGGTGTAACCACCAGTGTAGGAAACACGAGCATCAAGCGAAGATCAATCTGGATAACAGGCTCGACCTCCATAACTCTCCATACTCAACTTCCTTCAACTATCTCTTACCAATCTTATATAAGACTGATCAATTAGCTAGTCCAAAATTTCTTCTAAATCTACGTCTCCCAATAAGGATCTATTAAATCAGCCGTTAACTCCTTTAGTCATGATGATGCATTAACGACATCTTTCATGAACTAGGTTTTCTAAATAAACCTCCTCCTTCCTGAATTCTGTAAACCACCCAAAGAGAGCATAAATTTACTTTATCACAACACTGCTTACGTCTCAATCTTGAGACTCTACTTACAAGCATTTCCCCATCATAACAAGGGGGTCTAAAATTGACCGCCAAGGCTATACTGTTACATCTAACTCTCAGAACTTTCTTCTACACTTCATTTGATATCCATCATGACCTAGTGAGTCCACAGCCTTCATGTTAAATGACACAATGATTTATGTTATTTTTGTACATTTGAAAATTTCGATGTGCACTATATCGCGAAACAACTTAATATACATAGCACAATATTGTCATAAATACATAACTACTCATAGATGATTTCAAGAATCATCCATGCACACCACATGACCTGACACCATCATGCACTGCCACTTGACGCCAATGCATATAACGTGTGTTTAGATAAAAATTTATCATTTACAAAATACTTAATAAAATTCCTTCGACCAATCGAGTGAAATAACTCTCCTACTCATGGATAGGTATGTTCGGTTTTAGTTTCACTTATAAAGATCCGCAACTAAGTGTTGCCCCCTTTTTTTTAAAACAGTTTAAAATTAAAAAAATTCGATCATGAAAGAGGTCAAACAACTTTAATAATCGCTAAGTAAAAATCTCTCTGAGGGACAACATAGGTTTGCTAAAAACACGTTTTCATAAATACTAGCTCTTTTCCATAAGATATGATAAATTCAATGAGAGAAAACGACACATTTCGTTTTAGACAAAAATAAAATACATAGATTTAACTTTCAACATGAAGGTTATTCACTCAGTCATGGTCAACCACTTACATTCCAACAATTCACCAATTAATGGTTTGCTTTCTTTCTTCTATCTTACTCCTATAATTCAGGCTCTCTAGCCCAAAAATTTCCGCGCATCTGATGGAAATCAATTCACCTTACTATCACCACACCTTCCCTTAACTCTGACTCTAGCATACCAGCATATCAAATCGTCTTAATTCCTTCATTCACACATATTTCAGCCAATAATTCTGAACAAGTGAGCAATGACTCTAAAAGTCTTGTTGGTAGTCTCATTCATTAATGCATATCCTCGCCTCAAATTCACTGATTAACTTTTCTACCTCCATCTGAGGTACTTGCCAATATCTAAAAAAAATATGGAATCATTTCCACACCATATTCTCTACTTGCACTAATAGACTGGGAAGTAATTTATGAAAAACTTCCCTTATGTCAGCGCAACCATTTCCTTTAAATCTAAAGCTTTTGAATTCCCTCTACTAGGTAGTCTATCATTCTGACCTTTTATATCCACCTAACTGATTCATAAAACATCACCTCTTGGGATAATTCATCCCTTAAAGCAAATTCTAAACATCACTTGTCGTACATAAAAGAGAAAAGTCAACACTTTTCTTTAATATAACAAACTCACATCATCACTTCTACTTATTCACTTCACATACTATCATACTCTTTACATACTTCTGCTTAACATTCCATCTATAAACAATTACATCATAACATGCTTCTAATCCCCTTCTTCCCATGACCTCGTTCGGTTCAATAACTCCCTTCATGATTCAGTTAAGTCCTCACAGTACAATGTAATTGCAATGATATGGGCCCTTATATCATTATAATTACATCCTACATGTTTGGTCTATTCATCATCACAAAAGAGTCATCTTCTCACACTTGGTTCATTCACATAACACATAGAACGTAGTTTACTACATGTACTTCTAATAATAGCCACTATGCACTAGAGTGTCATAGACTTTAATAAATACCATACTAGCTTCATAAACAAACCACCAACATATTCATGTCATAAGACTTCATAAATCGTCATAACCATCATTGTATAATACATGCATTTGCAAGTGTATCGTTCACATTCATTTCTCAATATCAACATAACATACATGAGCACCTCATTACATGCATATAAATCTAACATAACATCATATTAACTTGTACCATAACACTTCTCATAATAACATCATAAGTTCAAGACAAGTTTCTAACATTCACTACATCCATACATAGCACCAAACGGTGCCCATACATACATAGGCATAACATGCTTAATCTTTTTCCACCATAGAGTATAGGGTGCTCACCCCCGTCTTGATGCTCCAGATCGCAGTTCAGCTCTAAATTCATTTTCTTAAAACAAAATTTCAGTTTCTAAGGTTACTTTGTTTAGAAAACACGAACACTTGGGTTTGAGTTCAAGCAATCACTCCTCGTGAATGTCTGAATCCCTCAAACCAAGGCTCTGATACCAACTTGTGACGTCCACTTTCTAAAAACACCAATTTGACATGAAAGTAACCAACATTCACTTGAAAGCGGAAGCTCGTCCAAAACACACTTTTAAAAACTTGATAAACAGTGATCAAAGCCAACAATTTAGCAAAATGTAATAAGTAGCGAAACTCATCCCAACCATAATTATTTGAAACCATTTAAAACATCGTAAAAGTGTAACTGAAATCCATTCATGTTTAGGAAAAACACCAACAAAATTGTTTACACAATTTAACAACGTTTATAAACAGTAATCAAGTAGTTCTTTTAAAACCTTTAACACCATCCTTTCTAATCTTGTCCATTGAGACTGAACTGGCGAATCCCGGAACCTCACTTTTTATCCTTTCCCTTACGGGAAGTACCTGTCACTAAAAATGGTAAACAACAACGGGTAAGCTTTCGCTTAGTGAGCACACATCTATACCAACGTAACCATACATACATAATCAAAACACATAGTCATCACATGCATAAAACTTGCTCCCTTGACACTGGTACCCGGCCGCTTAATCCATAACTTGATCCATTGTCCCCGAAGGAACACATCTTCCCTAGGGGTATTTCTACCACCATAGGTACTATCATAACCGCTTCCCTAGGGGTATCACTACCACCATAGGTACTATCATAACCGCTTCCCTAGGGGTATCACTACCACCATAGGTAATATCATATCCATCACATAATCATGTCACATAATCACATATGCATATCAATCACATAGGCATGATCATCATCAATATAGATAGAGTACTCACCTGACAATGTGTTACTCAAACAAGCACATTCACAAGTGAAAGGTTCGCCACGTACCACCTATAACATAGACGTACACATAACACGTATCAATTATTATTTAAATTAATCTTAATAAACGTACCCGAGCCTTAGGCTCCAAACTCAAGGAAAAGCTACTCCAACTCTATCAACTTTTCTACATTATTAACTTAAACAATCCCTTACGGAAAACCCCTTGAGAGAACCCCAAATGGTCGCCGCAAGAAAAAAGTCGCAAAAAAAAAATATATAAACTTTCTGCCCAACTCCCCGGCCGGGGAAGAATTCTTCCCGGCCGCGAAAGGAGGCAGATTTCCTTTCTCCATGAATTTTCAATCCCAAACTCGTGGGTTTTCACTCCAACCCATAATTTCAACCATTCTTTGAGCAAATAAGTGTATACAACCATCTCCAAACATTCAATTACATTCTATAACATATAACCATTACAAAACCTCCAATTGATGATCAATTAACCATAAATTCCCAAACCAATTTAATTGGAACCCTAACCTCCAAAAATCAATTCAATCCAACCAAATACAAAGTCTATACTTCATTCTCATACCAATAACCAATAATTATAACATCAATTTGAAGTATAAACAAGTATTTGATGATCAATTGATCATCTCTCCACAAACCCTAGTCCCAACCATAAACTCAATCTTACACAAACATGAATTGGGATCATACCTTATGCAATTCTCGTAGCCACCACTTCAATTGCACCATAACAACCTCTGAACTTACTTCAATTGCTTCCAATTTCTCCAAGGATTCGCTATCTCTCTCCCTTCTCTTCTCTGGAAACCGTCTAAACAAAACTGAAGGGAAGTTGAGGGATTTTCTTCTTATACACAAGCCACCACTCAACCCTTGCACTTTCACTTAATACACTTTAGCCCCTAGGCTCCTACAAATACGTTAACTGGGTTAATTAACTAATCTGACATCGTTAAAACTTAACACGGGAAACGGGGCGTTACAAACGTCCTATCTAAAGTGTTGCAATAAGTTTGTAGGACGCTTTTAGGCGTCGTAACAAGTTTTTTAGGGCAGCTCCAAGAAAAGCGTCATATTACCTAATTTTATAGGACACTTGAAAAGTTACACAAGCTAGTGTCTTCATTTGGTGAAAAGGGGTGAATGTCATATACCTACAAAAGCTATAAAGCAATAATAAACTAACTAAAATAATAAAACCTACTATTGACACAACAAAATATCTAACAATCTTCTCGTTTCTGTCAATTAGCATGTATGCCCTCCTTCTCTCTTAACCCATAATATGACTCAAGTCTTCGTAGCACATTCTGACGTTTGAGCGGCGATGAAAGATCTTGATTACTTCATCTTAGATAATGTTTCGGTTGTAGAAGCCTTTCTTCATTTGGTATTCCTGATAAGACTTGTTAGCTTATAAGCTAACCCTCTGAAAAGCTATTCTCACTAGGGTTCTAATGACTTATGAGACTTGTTATTTTTTTTTATTCCAAATATACCTTTGTTACGTTTTACCCTACCAATTTTTAAACATGTCTTTTTTTGTCATTTAAAGTTACACGCTACCTTATCAACTAGTTTTTGTCAAACACAACTTATTCATCGGCTCGCTTATCAATCATTAGCTACCTAATCAGTTTATAAGCTAGCTTATCAGTCATAGGCTAGCCTATCAGGTAGTTTGCCAAACATAGCCTAACATTTTTTTAAAAGCTTTTGATTTCCAATGCAAATAAGTTTTTCCAAAAGCTCTTTTAAATGGTATAAAAAAACTACGAAAAGCTATACCATTGGAGCAGAGACCGACATAGGACAATTTTTAAACAATGACACCATATAATTAAGCTTTTGTTTGACTTTGAGATTTTTTTTTTCATTTGTTGGTTGATTTCGATGGGTTTTTTTTGATTATTTTTGTTGAATTGAGAGATGTTTTGGGTTGTTTGATTAACTGGGATAGAAGTTTCGCGGTTCTTTTTGTTGATTTTGAGAGAAATTTTAGTTTTTTTGGTTAATTTCAAAATAATTTTGAGGTTTTTTTTGTTGATTACAAGAGAAATTTTCGGTTTTTGATTGATTTCGGTTGAATTTTTTGGTTGATTTCGATAGAAGTTTTTTGTTTTTAGATGAACACCTTAAGGTTTCGAAAACGATACGTTGGTACCCTATAAAATAATACAATTGCACCTTCATAAAATTCTAAAATTGTACCCGTCGACGTAAAAAAAAGGTGGCCCGTGCCACCGTGGCCTCCGATGGAGGTCCGTCCATGCATTGGAGTGGTCAGCAGCACTGCAATAGTGGAAGCAAGCAGAGTCAAGGAAGACAAGCACACGCAAATCCTAGGGCTTTTTCTCCCCGAAACATTATTTAGCAATCGAAATTGGTTAGGCGTCACTTTTGCATTAAGGAACACAAACAATTTAAACAATGATCTGATCTAAAATTGTGAAGCCATCCCTTTATTACAAAATTTAAAGGTAGCTTTTGATATTTATTATATAAAAATATGAGGAAGTACATACATATAGATAGAAAAACCAAGATTCATGATTTTAGCCCATCAAGATTGACAAGTTGGTATTTTGTATGGACGAGAAAGATTCAAAAATTTCTTTTTTTTTTCTTGTGACTCGTGTAAAACATTGTTTTTTAGATAGTGAATGATTGAAATTTTGTAAAATAGGATGTAGGGCATGTTATCGAACCCCACTTATCTTTTTTTTGCCAAATTGACACAAAATGCACATTTAAGAAATTTCTATTTTGATCATTTCTTTCTACATTTTTTTTTAAAATGTTAATGTATTATTTTATTCTATTATTTTTCACAAAAAGAAAATCACGGTTTCATGATATCAGTTTCATAATTATGATAACCAGTAAAAATTGTAATTTCTTTTTTTAAATCTCGACGGTAATTTAGACTTTCTACCCCATTCCGTAATATAATAGATGGCCTCGAAACATTTGGGCCATACCTACACAAGCTATAAAGCAATAATAAACTAACTAAAATACTAAAGCCTACTATTGACAAAACAAAATATCTAACAATCTCCTCGGTTGTGTCAATTCGCAGGTATGCCCTCCTTCTCTGTTAATCCATAATATGACTCAAGAGAAATTTTCGGTTTTTTGCTTGATTTTGGTTGAATTTATTGGTTTTTTTGGTTGACTCCAATAGAAGCTTTTTGTTTTTAGGTGCACACCTTAAGGTTTCGAAAATGATATGTTGGCACCCTCTAAAATAATACGGTTGCACATTTATAAAATTCGAAAATTTACCCTTTCGACGTACAAAAAAAATGTAGCCGGTGCCACCGTGGCCACCAATGGAGGTCCATCCATGCATTGGAGTGATCAGCGGCACTGCAATGATGGAAGCAGGTAGAGTCAAGGAAGACAAGCACACACAGATCCTAGAGTTTTTTGCTCGACAAAACATTATTTAGCAACCGCAATGGATGCGGACGGGTCACTTTTGTATAAAGAAACACAACCAAATTTAAACAATGATCTGATCTAAAATTGTGAAGCCAACCCATTATTACTAAATTTAAAGGTAGCTTTCAATGTTTTATTGTATAAAAATATGAGGAACTATGTACATATAGATAGAAAAACCAAGAATCTTGATTTTAGCCCATTAGGCTATGTGCAACGGTAGCGGGCTGGGCAGCGGGTTGGTCCGCTGGCTTCAAAAACACCCGGCGGGTTGGGTGTTTCTCTCCATATACCGGCGGGCTGGAGATTAGTCGGGTTGGAGAAGCCACTTGGGTTGTGTGTGTCTCTTGTGTGTGTTGTGTGTGAGAGGGTTGAGAGGGTTGGGTAAGAGTTGTAGAGGGTTATGTAAGAGTAAAGAGAGAGTTGGGAAAAAGCTGATGTGGCATTAAAAAGTGAAATGTTTGGGAGGGTTGGGAGGGTTGGGTGCGTACAGCCTTAGGATTGACAAGTTGGTATTTTGTGTATGGACGAGAAAGATTCAAAAATTTCTTTTTCTTTTTCTTGTGACTCGTGTAAAGCATGTTTTTTAAGTAGTGAATGAGATTTTGGAAAATAGAATGTAGGGCCCTCACTTATTTCTTTTGGCAAATTGACCCAAAATGACCATTTAAGAAATATCAATTTTGATCATTTCTTTCTTATTTTTTTAAAAATGTTATCGTAATATTCAATTCTATAATATATAGAATTGAGTATAAAGTATAGATTCTTTTCAAAGAAGTTCACGATTTCATAATATCAAATCATAACTTTGAAAACCAGTGAAAACTATTCTACACATACCATAACGGCTAAGTCTTTCAAAGACTTGTTATTTGCCACCTCATATTTATTTTATTTTTTATTAACAAAAATCTATTTTTCTAAAACTACTATGCCAAAAAAAGCTTTTTGAAAAGTTTTTACATAAATTATTAAGGATGAATATGAAGAGTAAAATTATAAAACACAAATTTAAAATAATACTTTAATGTAAAAAGTTTTTCAATAACCCACTTATCCTATTGGTAAAACTAAGGTAGCTTATAACGTGGCTTATAAGTCTGATACATGTTTGGATGGAATATAAACTAGTTTATAGATTAGCTTATAACGTGGCTTATAAGGTCAATAAACGATCAAAACGGTAAAACAACAACTACATATATACGGCCAATAAACGATCCGTTTAAATATACGTAAACCTACACTTAATTCCATAATAAAGTAGTAAACTCCTCTTTCACCCTCCTTTGGTAAACTTGCATGTGTCAAAATAAGCAAACATTATATTACATTATTTGATACTTGAATTAAAAAGGGAATCCAATGTTACTGAATGAAGCAAACCACAATTAAAAATCAACACAGATCCAGCTCAAATAGAAAAACAAAAAATTTTTCTTCAAGAAGAAATCTAAACAAAAAGAGTAAAGTTAACAAAAATGGAAGAGAACTGTATAGTTCCTGATTATTTTGATAATAATGCAGTAACCTTTAATTCTTGCATCATAACAAATTAAGATTTAGTACGTGATTGGTTCATTTCAGGAAATAGAAATGGAAATGGAAATGGGAATACAGGAGAATGAGAATGGAAATAAGCATTGGATTGATGCTCTTTGGTTAACCCAATATAATCAATGAAACACTGTTTCATTTTAAAAAAAAATATTTTTCTTTCAACTTGAAAATACAAAAGATGTTTCATTTAACATCAAGAGATGGAACAATATATGGGAAAAATAACTAAATAGAAGTAAATTTTCATTCCCTTCAATTTGGTCAGGAATAGAAATTAATGGATCTACAAGAATGATTTCATTATATAATATCAGACTAAATATCAGTTTTCATTATCATTTTCATTCTTTACCCTGCAATACCCCCAACCAAGCAACCCCTTAATAAAACTGGTTCTATCTACAAAACTGAAGCCATATACCACCTTAAATCAGATTGATTGTTACTTGAGAGTTGTGCTTATTCATATGGACCTGGCACATGGGCTTAAACCAAACTTTTGCAACTTGGTGAATTGATTTTGTTAAGCCAGGTTGTACCGTCCTTTTCGGGAAACCCTTTCATTAATGGCATATTCCCAAAAGCAAATTAATCCTTTTGTAGCCACAAATTAATTAGTAGCTCTCTAAAAAGCTACTCTAGGTAGTGTTGCAATAACCCCTAGATTTTTTTTAACAGCAAAAAACAACAGTCTAGACAAAGAGCTTCGGCAAGGCCATCACCCCGTCTAGAGAGCCCAAAACTATATTAAAAAGCTAGCAAGAAGCTAGCGACAAAGTACAACAAATCATAACAAAGAGATGGGATTACAACACCACAATTGCCAAGCTAAATCCTTACACTTACCCCTATACTTCGTCCACGTATAAAGATTAGCTTGGACTTCAGTTACAACATCCGCCACTAAGAAATGATGATTGTTGAAGACCAAATTATTCCGAGCCTTCCAGATACTCCACAACATACTGCCCTTGGCTGCCTCCAGAAACCTTAATTGCTTTTTTAATTTTACACCCTCTAAGAAACCGGCAATCACTAAATCCAGGGATGCATATTGTCCCAACTCGATCTTACACCATGATGCCAACCATTTCCAGATTTCTTTCATCACAAGACATAGATGTTACTTTTTTTCTTCTTCTAATTACGTTGTTTATTATTTTCCTAGTAATTTAAAAAATAAGAACATATATTTAATGAAAAATTAATAAGAAGAGATATTTTCCAATGGCTTTCCGACTGCTTTGCACGCTTACCAACTGTTTTTCACGGATTCCCAACGAAACGGTTAATTTTTAAATATTAATTTGTTTTTATTAAGTCGGCGGAAAACGGTCGGAAACCCTATAACTTCATTAACGCTCGAATTAGAATACTACAAAGATGAAATCCTCATTTTTATTGTAAGGTTATCGAGATATTTTCCCTCAGCAACATTTAATTAAAACATTGTTTAGAACACAATAATAAAAGGGGGTGATGTAAAATCAAAAGTACCCAATGTACATACATATTTAAGTCCACTTAAAGTTCCATGCTTGCAACGTTATTGAAGATGCATATATATTTCAATTTCAGAAAACCAATCAAAAACTTTATGACAATAGAAAAAGGTGAATTCTATTTGGACCCCCCTTATAAGGGAATGAGAGTAGGGGGCTGTTTGTTTGCATCTGAATGATGCTATTCAGAGTCAAGTCTGATTCGTTCAGATGATTTTTCTTGTTTGGTAAAAAAATTACCCCCTCTGAATCGTTCAATTCACCCCTGAATCGTTCATCTTTTAAAGTATCACCATACCATTCAGATCCTAAACTTTTAAAAAATTGCCCTTCTGTTGTTTGCTGCTACTAATTTTTTTTTTTGGGAAGGTTCACCTGGACTTTGGCCAGACTACATCCTTGGCAATTTTTACCGAGAGCTAAAGCATGCTCCCCTGGGATTAACACTCAGTGACCCCTAGTTGCTCACCTCGGGATTCGAACTTGGGTGGGTTTTTCCCCAACACCAAGCCTTAACCGGTAGGCTGCCCCATTTACATTCTTGTTTCTTCTTTTCCATTACTGCTCCATGTGTGGCGTCAATGAATCATCAAGATATGAAAGGGGTGAAATAGTGAGAGAAAGGGAGGCGGTGGTTTGGACCACTTTGGAAGAGATGAGAAAATGTAATTAGGGTTTTTCTAACATTATATAATACTAGTGTTGTACACCGCGCGTTGCGCGGTGGTAAGAATCATTTTTTTGAATATTTTAGCAAAATTTACCATTTGATGGATATTTGATTCGAGATACATTCATATAAAATAAAAATGAAATGTTTAACTATTACATTAAATGTTTTGTTATGTGAACAAAAGATAGCTACCTAACCCAATAAATGGATCGAAATTTAGATGAACATTCAAGACACATTTTATTCTTTGTATACTCACTTAAACCTCTTACTTTTCATACTTTCAACAATGTGAGACAATAAAGAATTTATTACAATTGATATTTTGATTTTTTCATATAAATTTAGTTTATATAAAACTAAATTGAAATGTTCAACTATTACATGACATGTTTTGTCATGTAAACAAAATATAATTATTTAATCCAAAAATGGATTAAAATTAGGATGAACATTCATTGTATTCAATTTTATATATCAAGTAAAAAATAAAATATTTTCAATTACATAAAATATTTTAGGGAAAATTTCATCTATGTCCTTAAAAACTTAGGATATTACGCATATGTCCTTGTAAACTTCAATATTACGTCTATCTCCTTTTAAACTTCAATAACTCACACATATGTCCTTCCCCTTATTTAATTGTATTTTAAATAAAAATAATTATCAATAAATTGAATTTAGTTTGTAAATGACCAAACTACCCTTTCTAATTTCCTTCCAAATAACAAAATTGTTCATTTTCATCATCATAATAAAATTCAGATTTATTCATCTTCATCATCACCATGAAATTAATTATTCATCTTCATCATCGTTATAAATCCATATTTATTCATAATCATCATCACCATGAAATCCATTGTTCATCTTCATCATCATTAAAACCCAAAATCAAACCTAGATTCAAATAACAAAAACCTAAACTAATCTCAAAGAATCAAGTTTGAAAGAGATATAGAAGAAAACGTAACAAATCAAACCACACCTAGAAAAACCTAAATCAAACTCATCTTCAAGACCTACCCAAAACCCAAATTAAAAAACGTAAATCAAACCTTTAAAGAGAGATTGAGAGACTGCAGATCTGTGAGAAAGAGATTGAGAGAACACAAGGGTTCGATCCCAATTCCCCCTATGGTTCGATTCCCCTTATGGCTCGATACCCAGAGAAAGCAGATCTGAGGGAGAGAGAGAGGTCGCGAGAGCACAGATCTGAGAGAGGTTGGATTTGTGGTTCGATACCCAGATAAGTCAAGCCGGTGGAGAAGTCAGACGCCGGAGAAGGAACCAAATCGTAAGGGTGGTGTTGGCTGCGATTTTGGGGAAAAAACCCCAAAATCGACAGATACACAGAGGGAGAGGGAGGAGATTCAGTTCGCCGGAGGGTGGGGTCTCGCCGGATGGATGTCGACGTCGCATTGGGGTCGCCGGAGGGGGAGGAGGTCGCCGGAGGGGGAGGAGGTTGCCGGAGGGGGAGGAAGTCGCCGGAGGGGAAAGGGTTTGTGTATAGATCTGGTATTAAAATTTGAAGATATGAGTTTTACTTTACTTTTTTGGGCCTTGTTATATATGGATACTCAACTAAAAAATCTATAACTAATTTAGCTGTTGTAATTTGAAAGGAAATTAGAAAGGGTACATAGGTCATTTACAAATTAAATTCATTTATTGATAATTATTTTTATTTAAAATATAATTAAATAAAAGGAAAGGACATATGTGTGAGTTATTGAAGTTTAGAAGGAGATAGGCGTAATATTGAAGTTTATAAGGACATATACGTAATATCCTAAGTTTTTAAGGACATAGATGAAATTTTCCCAATATTTTATCATGTAAATAAAAAATTAACTATGAAACCCAAAAAATGAACAAAGGTTGGATGAACATTCAAGGGAAAAGTTCAAAACAACCCAACAAACTATTCAATTTTGAATGGTTAAGACACTAAACAATTTTTTTGAACAAAAAAATCATTAAACTTTCACATTTTGAATGATTAAGTCACTAAACTATGAAAAAACCATTAAACTTTTTCGTTTTGAATGTATTAAGTCATCGAACAATTTCTTTTCGATAAATAAACCATTAAACTTTAAAATTTTGGTTACTTACCCCCTTTAAATAAAAATAAAAAAAATTCATTGTAACCGACTATGAAGGTTTTAAAGGTAAAATATAATTATGTTAGTTTAGGTTAAACAAATATAAGTACCAAATTTTTTAAAATTCAATGATTTATTTTGTTGAAAAAAATGTTTAGGGACTTAATCATTCAAAATGAAAAAATTTAATGGTTTTTTCATTCAAAAGAATAGTTTAGTGACTTAATCATTCAAAATGAGAAAGTTTAATGGTTTTTTTGTTCAAAAAAATTGTTTAGGGACTTAACCATTCAAAATGAAATAGTTCATTGGGTTTTTTTGAACTTTTCCCAACATTCAAACCATATCTTATCATTAATACAATCACTTATACTTTCAAGTTTTTCATTTTGCCACTAATGTGGGACAAAAAAGATTTCACAACAATGCAAACAATTGGCGAATGTTTGCTTCGCATGGGGTCACCTCAACTCTCCTAATTGTTGCATTTATATTAGATTTAATCATAGTTTTGATTTATAGGTATTGTTAGCTTACAAAAAAAATAGATTTATATGTTTATTGTTTAATTTATATATCGATGTTAAAATCATTATACATTAGTTGATATCATTTAACAAAAGTTTTCATTTATAAACATTGTTAGCTCAAAAAATATATGTTTTTATGTTGATTATTTAATTGTTTATATAATCATTAAACAATTGTTTGAAATCGTTTTGAAAAAAAAGGGATATAAAATTAACTTGTTTAAATATTAATTTTTTTTTTGGAAAGGTTAAAATTGGTTTAGCTATATTTAGCTAACACCATTTCACATATTTTGACAACACAATTCAATCCATTATATACACATCTTCATTTCTTACTTTTTTTCATCTTCCTATAAATGTGGGACAATCAAAACATCATTAATCTTCCATTTATCCATTAACTTCAACCTTTTTAGAAAGAAAAAAAATCAAAAGTTTTTAAAAGTTATCATCCAAAAGTTTATTTAATCCAAAACTGAATTAAATTTGGGATGAACGTTGGTTGAATTCAAAGTTATATCAAATAAAAAATAAGATATTCACATTTACATGAAATATTTTATCATGTAAATAAAAAATTGTCACACCCCGCTAAAGCGGAAACACGGAGTGTAGCAGCGCAAAGTAGCACAACACAAGTATAGACAATAAACGCCATAGCATATCAAAATAAATGTTGTCATACAACATTGTTTTTGACAAAATGATAGTATCAAAGGCACTTATCTAGCCTTTACACAATAAATGTTGTCATACAACATTGTTTTTGACAAAATGATAGTATCAAAATATTGTTCCGCTCCGGTAAGTCGGTTAAAGTTTTACTGGCCTGAGGTGGGAAGTGGAGGGTTGTCACAAAAATTAACTATCAAACCCAAAAAAGAATCAAAGGTTGAATGAACGTTCAAACCATATGGGACAAAAAAGCTAAAATTAACTATCAAACCTAAAAAATGATCGAAAATAAACCATATCTTGTTCTTTATATAATCACTTCTACTTTCAACTTTTTACTTTTGCCACCAATGTGAGACAAAAAAGATAAAATTAACTAATCATCAAACCCAAAAAAGGATCAAAGATTGAATGTTTATTCAAACCATATCTTGTTTCTTATATAATCACTCATACTTTCAACTTTTTACTTTTGCTACCGATGTGAGACAAAAAAGATTTCACAACAATCCAAATAATTGATGAAAGCTTGTTTCTTATGGCAACACCATTCAACCCATTATATACACATTCTATTTTTATTTTTTTCATCTTCCAACCAATGTGGGACAACCAAAACACCATTAATTTTTCATCTAATCACCAACTACAACACTTTGTAAACAAAATAAATCAAAATTATAAGAAATTAGAAAAAATAGCAATAAAGCTCTTTCATTGTGCCAAGTTATTCTATAGGTTCAAACCCAAAAAAGGATCAAAGGTTGAATGAACATTCAAAGCATATCTTGTTCCTTATATAATCATTTCTACTTCAAACTTTTTACTTTTGTCACCAATGTGGGACAAAAAAGATTTCACAACAATCCAAACAATTGGTGAAAGCTTGTTTCTCATGGCAACACCATTCAACCCATTATCTACACATCCATTTCTTATTTTTTTTCATCTTCCAACCAATGTGGGACAACCAAAACACCATTAACCTTTCATCTAATCACCAACTACAACCTTTGTAAAAGAAATTCAAAATTATAAGAAATTAGAAAAATAACAATGAAACTCTTTCATTATGCCAAGTTATTCTATAGGTTCAAACCCCAAAAAAGATCAAAGGTTGAATGAACATTCAAACCATATCTTGTTCCTTATATAATCAATTCTACTTCCAACTTTTTACTAAAGATTTCACAACAATCCAAACAATTGGTAAAAGCTTGTTTCTCATGGCAACACCATTCAACCCATTATATACACATCAATTTCTTATTTTTTTTCATCTTCCAACCAATGTGGGACAACCAAAATACTATTAATCTTTCATCTAATCACCAACTACAACCCTTTGTAAAAAAAATCAAAATTATAAAAAATTAGAAAAATACCAATGGAGCTCTCTTGTTGTGCCATGTCATGGCTATAGGTTGTTGTTTTAATATATGTAAATGATTTAAACTATATTTTTTTGAAGAAGTAAACTATATTTTTATTAACTGGTTTGAATGTAATTTGAGATTCCAATTTATATTAGGTTATATACTCTATTACCAAAAATCGTAAAAAAAATAGAAACAAAATACTATTTTATGTATCACATACTTTACAATTGCAACATCATTTATTTTTTTAAAACAATTATTTAACAAAAAAACAAATATAAAGAAAAGTGTTTAATTTATTTAACATTAAGAAGAGATGAATGCAGCGCCTTGGGGTCCTCAAGATAATGAGTACATGAGTAATTTGCGTGATTCAATTGCTAATCAATTGGTGTCAAATGCTTCAAACTAGATGGTGTACACCAAATATTGTATGTGATTTTTTTGTTAGGCCAAAACTTTAAATTTGAACAATTATTGTTATGTTTGTTTTGGATTGATATAATATCTTGTATTGTCTTGGATTATTATTTGTTTTTTGTTTTTTACTAATATTTTCATTTAGAACAGTTATGAAACTTTAAGCATCATTCCATACAGGACTGGGGGTAAAATGGTAATTCTGTGTCATTCAGACTGTTGATTCAGAGCTGTTGCCAAACAATCATTTTATATCTAACAGTTGAATCATGCAGAGTCTCTTAACCATACTGATCATTGAATCATACAAGACTATATCCAGTGGCGGATCCAGAACTTTTGATGATGGGGGTCGAAATTTAAGTAGCATAATAATCCTTACAACAATTATCAATTTTTAATGTGGACATTTTTAGAAGAGTATTTTCATTTTCTCTAGAAAATTAATATAACAAATTCCTTGAACATCTTATTTTTCTTGCAAAATAATAAGACAATATTTAGCCCTAAACAATTAACAAAACTTAACAACTAGACATTAAACAACAAGTATTAATCCTAACAATAGACATTAAATAACAAATACTAATCCTAACAATAGAAATGCTAGAGTTAAAAAAAATGATGTAACCTATTTCAATTTCACTAATTCTATTGAACATAAAGATGTAATATTCTCTCGTATTATTTTGCCTTAATGATTATTATGTATGTAATATATTTAGTTCAAACAGCTTTAAAAAATTGTATTTATACAATAACTACTTGTAAATTTGAAATTTCAAGGATTATGTGTTACTAAACACTACTCAATACTAAGTTTTTAATTAATTGGTACTTTATCAAATACTTTATAATATATTATACATAAATATGTAAATAATTATATACAAAATAATATTCATATCAAATAGAATAAAAAATATACCTCTGTCAACAGCATTTAAAAAGAAAATTCTTATTTTACATATTTATGTAAATCAACTGCCCTAATAGTGTGAATAAAAAGGTTGACGCACACTCAATCTTTAAGGTTAGGGATTTAATCTATTTTAGTGGATCAAGGGTCTTTATTGGAATTATCCTAAAATAGGGGGTCAAATCAATAAAACTTGGGGGGTCAAAACACAAAATAAGTTGAGAAGAGATAAATTTGTCATATAAAAAGCAATTATGTAGGATATATTATGGGGGTCAAGTGACCCCCCTTATCAACGAATGAATCCGCTCCTGACTATATCATTCAGTAACTGCCAAACAGCCCCTAGGTGATGTGAGTGCACAGGTGGGTCCCAGTGGTGGGATCCACTATATTTATGTGAGTAAAGGGGGTCCAAATAGCAACCCCTAGAAAAATATGAGATACATGATAACTTCATAAAACTGAAAGACAACATGAGAAGAAAGAATCACCATTCTGCTATATAACTGTAAATAAGCAATAAATTAACTAACCGATTATTGTGTTTAGAAAAACCAAGAATCACCTATCCATATTCTTGTTTAGAAAAACCAAGAATCTTGATTTTAGCCCATTAGGATTGACAAGTTGGTATTTTTTATGGACGAGACATATTATTATCCCAACTCGGGATCTTCACTTTCCCGATCATGTGTTTCCCGATCCCGACAGGCGACACGGAAACCAAATCTACACTTTTCTCAAGTCTAGTCTTCCACATCGGGATTTTCATTCTCCCGACCCCATTTTTACACAACGGAATCTCATTTTCCCGAGCTCATTTTCCGATTCAAGAACATCAATTTCTCTCTTTGCATAATAATATACAAACCCAAGGTTCTTCGATTTACTTTCTATGTTTTTACGTAACCAGCTATCTAGAGTTTTTTTTGTTAAACTTAAAGGGTGCAAGTTAAAATGCTTCCCCTGTTTTGTATGTGGATATATTGTTTAATATTCTTGCACTTTCTTTCTATAGTCTAGAGTTTTTGTGTGTTTTGTTTTAATATGGGTACTTCCTTCTCATACGGTTGGTCCTATTCAGCAAGATTCAAGGGTAGAGGAGAAGAAACCAACAAGAATCGATAACAAAATGAGGTGTTCTTGCATTTTTTGGAGAGCTCTCATTACAAGAAAAACACACACTAAGAACTTCAATCGACTCTCATTGATTTGGCTGCTTACTTCTCTCACAAACCCTAGACCTCATTTATATAGGTGTCCAATACATGTCAAGCCCAAGCCCAAGCCCATTAAGCCCAATAAATATAAGCTAAATATTACAATTAAGCCCAAAACTTTCTTTATAAAACTTTCATTAATTAGGACAATTTGGTTCTAACACATGCTCTTCACGTACACATTTAATTTTTGTTAATTAGTTCAAATTACAACTCTATTTATATTCAACTGGCAAAGAAAGGGTACAATTAATGGTAGGCGTCACAGGGTGTTTCATATGCTATATTTTCTTAGAGTATGTTGTTATTGTTGTGTGATCATGTACATAATGCATTTTGAGTGATTTGGAGATTTTCTTAACTTTTGGGATTGTTGTTTTTTTCACTTTAAAGGCAACTCTTCCTATTTGTAGACGGATATTAATCAGTTCTGAACCTTGTTTTTGTTGGTTTATGCCTTTATGGTAGTCTGGAATATGCAAGTGCGTGTTTCGTGCTCTTTGTTTCTTTCTAATGCGTCGGGAAGCATCTGCTCACATACCTGCCTGCATGTTCTTTTCTCTATGGTTGTATTGATGTATTATTGATGCTCTCACAGTCTCACGGTCACATATTTGCCATTGCAACGGTAACGTTGAGGTATTCTTGAATCTTGATGATAAAAGATTCATTTTTATTATGTTTTGAGTTTTTCTTGAAGTTAAATGTTAAAAGTTCTCCGCTTTGTGTTACATGAGAATTGCGTTTATGAATTTGAACACATATTCGCGCTATCTTTCAAGTATGGCATGGTTTTTCCATCATCTATTCTACCTTTAGGTGTTTTCAAACAATGGACATCATCTCCTGTAAGTGTCAATCCTTAGATGCAGCAATAATGCACCTTGTGTTCCTCTTTTATAGTTCCTTTTGTGCCATGGTTTGATTTATGTTATGTTTTGACTTATAAGTCTTCATATTGATGGCATGATTTGTAATATATAGATATTCATTTATACTTGGATCTTTTTGTTTTACTTGTAAACCATCAATGTAGTGTGAAGTGTCAGCAATCATAGAGTAAATTGGAACAACAACTCTAACCTTTTCATTAATTTCTGGTAGTTTGGTAATTCTTTTTTCATTTTTATGGCAGCTTTCTATAGTTCAAAGACAAACTAAAGGTTATTCACATACGATAATCTTTTTCTTAAACTTTAATATCAAATCTGACTGTAACTCCATATTTTCAAAATATAAATTAATTCATGAATTTATGGTTACAACAATTAATGTTTGCGGTAGAACGATGTTTGATAGAATGCCAAATGGGCTCTTCCAAGCAATGTAAATACGCCGAGGGAGTGAAGATTGTTGTGGTCCAATCATGTTCGTAGGAGACAGATGCCAATTTATGTTAAGAGGGGTAGGCCGAAGATGACACGAGCGAGCAAAGATTAGACAAAGAGACTTCAAGCATTTCCATCAGTGGCGGACGCAGGATTTTAGGTCAGCGGGTGCACAAACGAAAAACTCACGAATTTATTTTGGTCTAATTCAGTCTTTGCGGCACCTTTTACGTTTTTGGTTGATTTCTAGAGGGAAACAAATCGGGTATTTTGGTTGATTTCGATAGATTTTTTTGTTGAATCGTGAGAACTATTCGGCTTTTTGGTTGATTTTCAAAGGAACTTTTTTTGGTTTTTTGGTAAAGATTAATATAAAAACTCAAAATAAAGAAGTAAATCATGTAATCATATCAAAGAAATCATGTAAACATAATTGTATAATATTATAACTAATCATTTAGAACAAAAAACTAAAATCAAATTTAAGTCAACCAACTATATCAAATTCAAGCCCATTTGATGATAATGAAATAAACTAATAACAAATTTAGGGCAAAATGGCAAATATGAAATAGGAACACAAGAAAGGTTCATATAAGAAGTACTAAAAAGAAACGAAGTAGAGAAGTGATCTCCACCACTCATTCGGTCAATAAAGGTGGCTTTGACCGGTTACGGTGGACGCGATCACGGGGGATTGACGCGATTCATGGAGGGTAGAGATTATTAAAGGAGGAGACCCGGACAAAGCCGCCTTTATTGACTAGATGAGTGGTGTAGATCACTTCTCTACTTGTCATTTTTTAGCACTTCTCATTTGAATCTAATACATAGGATTATAGGAACACCAATCAATATTTAATGAACATGTGTGACTAATATCCAATTTAAGAAAATCAACTAGACAGTTAATAATAAATGTAGGGCAAAATGGCAAAGTTAGAGTTTGGAAAAAGAAAAAATCATGAAACGAGTAACAAAGACTCACAGAATGAGAGAAACAACCAAGCAACCAAGCAGAAGCAGCGCGGCAACGGTGGTGGAGGATTTTTTACTGTTTGTAAAACAAATATTGAGGACTTTTTGGTTGAACATAGTGAGGGAGGGGTGGAGGATTTTTTAGTGTTTGTTTCATAGTTGTTTGTTGTTTTTGTTCCTATTATTAGCCACACAAAACAAATATTATAAAAGAAAATTATTTATTTGTTTGTTAAAAATTCATGTCCCGCGGGTGAGAGTAGTGAGAGGGAAAGTCAAAGAGGGAAAAATTTTAAAGTTTGTTTAGTTGTGCACCTTTAACCCCTCATAAATTAAAATACGGTGGAGCACTCCCTGAAGTTAAGCGGGTGCACTTTACATACCCCAAAAAAAATCCCTCTTGCAAAACAGACCACAGCGGGTGCACGGGACCCCCCGGAGCAAGCTGTAGTTCCGCTCCTGATTTCCATGGAGATGACCCTTGGAAAAAGAGTTCTTCAAGATGCTACGGTACCAAGCGCAGAGGAGCTATAAGGTTGGTGAGTCGATAGATAGTTTACGTGAACCTAAGAACCTTAATTAGTTTTCACAAGTGGTGTGTAGTTTCCATATACTGACAATACGGTTTTATTTTTTACTAGGCTCAATTTATATCTTGTTTCTCAAGTTACAAATAAACAGGCCCTTAATCATATATGTCTTTTCCTATTTTTATTTTGTATTGCAATTTTTACTTTTTTACTTTTCCACTTATATATACTTTTATTGGTCTACGTTTTTATGGAAAAATAAATTTACTTTTTATGGTTAAGAGTAGAAGTAATCATTTGTGGACTTAGGTTGGACCCGGGTCGTACGCAATTTTTTTGTCCAACGGCTTAATATACAAAATCCAAACCCGCTTTTGTGGGCTTCTAGACTTGCCCATACCTACCTTATAAACGGAACGGGCTTACCCGGCCCACGGACTAAGGGACTTATATTTTTTTTTATGTTTGAAAGAAAAACTAATATAAATCATATATATGTTAAGTAAATCATTTAAATTATGTAAGTGCTTTCAAAACATAAAAATAACATGTAAAGAATATCAATGTAAATATCGTATGAAAAAAATAGCTTCATAATATGTGAATTAAACGGAAATCTTTTTAATAAAAATATTAAGTTATAAATTATATACAAATATAAATCAACTATAACAACATGGATAGGCATGCCTGAAATCTTTTTTTTTTAATGTCCAAGCATGCCCATCAGTTTTAGTGATTCGGCCCAAGTCCGTCCAAATTTTTTAAAATAATTATCCAAACCCATTTTTCTAACGAGCTAAGGCCTAAAGGGTCGGCCATATGGCCTGCACCGTCCATGAAAAGTTTTACTTAAAAGTTAGGTTTGCATTGATGTTATTCACTCCCTCTGTAGACTCTACATCATGAGATGTAGAAAACACATTTGAATTTCTTTTACTATTGCATGCATTCCAAGCAACAAATCCTTTTCATTAGTTTTTATGTCAATTTCTTTTGACATTTTCTCTTCTTATATATGTAAGAAGTTCAATCATTTATTAATTTGATATTTATCTGATTATATAATCAATTTCTTACAACTAACGCATAATTTATGACTTTATGTTGTTCACCTACTACCGCCTATGATACCACCTGCAACAGTTTTTATTATTTTAAATTTCGTTGTCAACTTAACAACTGATTCAAGATTAAAAATACACACGACAAATAAATAAATAAACACTTTAATTTAGTCTGCAAAAGTTTCAATATTCGTTTTGATACCATGTTAAATATGTGATTTTGAACACCGTTATTATAATTTTAGAGCTCAATTTACTTTGTTTGGGGTCTTTTAGCAATAATTGTAAAGCTATAGTATCTTTATTATCTCAGTTTGAAGGTCAATTAAAAGCTTTACGTGTAATAGGACCTATTAAAAGACTGGAACGGCCCTGATAATTGAACATAAGATTTGTTTACAAAATGTACAGAGATGCAACAGACCAAGGGAGAACCAAAGAAGATCGACGAGATCGATCAAAGTCAAAATAAAAACGGTGTTGGTGAAAAAAACCGGAAGCGCCATCGGATGATTCGATTTCCTGCAATTTGGTTTTCAACAAATGATTCAAATTTGAGATGAAAATATCTTGTTAATATTCATTTGAACATTTTAAACAAAAGTAATATAATTATAGTTTTTTTCAAGTAACGAAAAACTTACCGATAATCGTTTTCATACGAATTAGATCGAGTTCTTCCCGCTGGCTTAGAAGCACTCAACGATTTCTTCTCAGATTTAGCGACAGCCGTGGATTGAGAACTCCGGCTGTGGACGCCATCCTCCGCGATCGCCTTAAGCATCGGCCTCCAGTGCTTGGTCGATTTACGTTGATTTATATGCCGACGACTGATGGAAGAAGAATCGGTGGATATCATCTCCGTCTTCGACGAAGTAACGGAACAGCCGAAACAGAAACCGCGCTCGGAGGAGAAAAACTTCATAAATACGAGTTAATTTAATCGGTTCGTGGATTTCTGATCAATCGTAAAGGGAATTAAGAGAAGATAAAGGGCAAAAGAGATTAGTGAAACATAGGGCATGCGTGAAGCTTTCTATTTAATGGCGACTTGAAAGGTGAAACACACTGCTTCACTTCATGACTAATTTATAAGAAAACACAAAAAGCTCAAAGAGATAGTGACAGAGGTTACTCATGTCACTTTTTTATACATCTATATTTGAATACTAGATAGGTAGATATATATACCCTTGTTTGTTACATATATCTTAAATTTAAATCCCATAACTTAAAAAATAACTTATTTCATGTTCATCTTTAATTTTTAGTATAAAATGTTAACTTTATAATTTTATAATATAGATAATAAGTGAAATTTATAAAGTAAAAAATAATTTAAGTTTTATAATCATGGAATCATTGAGGAGTAAATTAGGACTCTTGAAATTTCAAGAAAATTATTAAAATTAACTGATCTCTTTATATAATAACTGTATAAATAGAATACTTGGATACTATAACTTAGGAATAACCGAACAATAGTATAAAATGAAAAATGAGATAAAATGAAAACTATATAAATAAGTTAGTATATATAAATATAAATGATACATAAGAGTATAAAATGAAAAATGAGAATGTAAAAATAATATTAAAAAAAATAATTTGTATGTTTTCTTGATATTTAATAATACGATTAAACATAAAAATATTCAATATTAGACTTAATTTAAAGGTAATGTTAGAAGAAATATAATGGTATAATTTGTTGGAAAAAAACAAAATTTTTAATATATTTTAATTCATATATATATATATATATATATATTATTTATATTAATATAATAAGGGTGTAAAGTAAAAATAAATAAGTAAGAGGTTAATTAAAAATAATTTAATTAAGTAAATATAAGGTCATCCGCAGCCGTGCAGGTGATACCACCTACACAGGCTGCCACCTCAGCGCCACATCAGCTTTACCACCACCTTACCATTACCTTACCATTTCATCCACAGTCGTACAGGTCATACCACTTGCATTATTTAAATAATAAAATATGTATATATATATATTCTGTATGTATATGTATGTGTGTGTGTGTGTTTTACCGCCTGTGAATGCTCACAGGAGCCTCCCCATACAGCTCACTCACCGGTGAGCCTCGGTGGTGTTACCGGCTGCAAGGGGCCGGTGCAGCCTCCCTCACAGCCGGACCGCGGATGGCCTAAGTGTACAAAGTGTAAGTTATAAATTGAAACTAAGAGTTAATTATATTTTTTGTCCCTGTGGTTTGATGGTTTTAACACAAATCTATTTTTAAAATAATTACAGATTTGGTAATGTGGTTTACACTTTATAACACTTTAGATCCATAGTTTCTAACTCCGTTAAACATCTCTGTTGAGTGGGTTGTGTATAAGGGTATTTTAGTCTTTTAATAGTTTTTGTATTTGTTTATTAATTTTTTCTTTTTGATTTGATCTTCATCTTCTTCAACCCTAACACCGCCACCACCATCACCGCTTGAGAATATAATAGGACAAATTAATATCACATAATTTTTTAATAAAAAATTATAATGCTTACACGTATATGTGCAACATTTAATGCATACTCGGTATCAATCTATTAATATATCATTCATGAACGGAAATACGTTTGGATTAACTCATGGTCCCACGTATATGAGTCATCCCTGTATAAATAGATAGTCATTAAATTTGCATATATAGATTTGATGTTTTCTATCAAACTTGTGTGACTATTGTTTATCGATTCATTAAGTTTACGAGCCACCAGCTTGGGCATAGTTTGTGGATATATACTATGGCGTGATAACCAAATGAATTGGAATTGACATCAAATTATCTTTCTTTTTTGTTTTTCCATATCTTAACTATCAAAGACTTGCACAAAAAGGATTGAAGATTATGGGTCTTTATTGTTGTACCATGAAATTATTTACGCTTTAACAAAAAAAATTCATAGATGGATATGGTACAAAAGTCAAAAGAACAAATAGAATATATATATATAGAGAGAGAGATAGAAAGGAAAGTTCAAATGTGCATTAATCTTTAATTATGAAAATGAGTACCACTAAGGCCATCCTTTATGGTGCAGGCCATACCCCTCATACCTGCTGCCACATCAGCTGCCACATCAGCTTTCCCACTACCCTACCAACTCCATACCTTTCATCCACTATCATACCCCTCATACCCTTCACTTTATTTTTTTAATTTTCATTTCATACCCTTCATTTTATTTTATTTTTATCTCAAACCCTTCATTTTATTTTTTAAATAAATATTAGAATTAAATTAAATAAACAATAAGATTTATAATTATATTAAATAACTAACATTAAAATTAAAATTACATTAAAATTAAAATTACGTTAAAATTAAAACTAAAAAAATACAATACAATTAGTTATTGCCGTGTGACGAAGAGTTCCACACGTGTATAGATAAATCGTGGCGAAGGTTGGCGTGCCTCTCTCGGTTTTTCACTAGGTTGACGTTTCTTGCTCGGTCTTTTTCGGAGATAGTTGTTTCAATCTCTCCAGGTAAAACCTCCGTCGGATCAAAAGGATAATGTGAGAAGCCTTCGTCTTCACGAATCATGTTGTGTAAAATTATACACGTGTGCATGATGAGTGATAATTTCCGTTGTGTCCATACTCGCGCCGGGTATTTTACAACGTGCCATTTATCTTTAAGCGTGGCGAATGTTCGTTCGATGTCTTTTCTAGCCGATTCTTGACGTGTCTTGAAATGGACTCGTGGCTCTTCAACTGGGTACCTAAATGCTTTCACGAAGGTCGTCCACTCGGGATATATCCCGTCGGCAAGATAATACCCGTGATTGTAGTGTGTGTTATTCACTACAAAAGAACTATCGGGCGCTTTATTTTCGAATAAATCGTTGAAAATCGGTGATTGATTCACAACGATTATGTCGTTCGTGGCACCCGGTACCCCGAAAAATGCGTGCCAGATCCATTGATCTTGCGAGGCGACCGCTTCTAGAATTACCGACGGTCCAGTATGATCACCTCTATGGAATTGGCCCCTCCATGCCATGGGACAATTCTTCCAGTACCAATGCATACAGTCAATGCTACCAAGCATGCCGGGTAAACCGTGGGTTTGTTCATGCAATGCGTAAATCGCCTGAACATCGGTAGCAGTTGGCTTTCGTAAATATTGGCGCATATAGAGGAAAATAATACCTTTGCAAAAATGTTCAAGGCAATCCCTTGACGTCGTTTCGCTCATCCTCAAATACTCGTCGAAAGCATCCGAAGCAGACCCGTACGCCAATTGACGGATAGCGGACGCACACTTTTGAAGCGGAGAAAACCCTTTCACGCCTCTTGCATCCCATTGTTGCTTGAAAAAATCAACCTCTCTGTCAAGATCGTTGACTATCCGTAAGAATAGTCGTCGACTCATACGAAACCGGCGGTCAAAGTCGACGTCGTTGTACACCGGGTGTTCGGCAAAGTAGTCGGCGACAAGTTTATTGTGTCCCTCTTCACGACCTCTATCTTTACGCGGCCCTCTCGGTATTTCGACGTTTCTCCAACCTCGTCTTGGAGAAGGTTGTTATCGTACAATTCCTTAATCAACTCCGTCGCTCTAACGTTGTTCATTACAATCTGATTTATCGCGAGATCTATATCATCGTTATCAGAATCAGAAGAAGAAGAAGACGACATTTTTTTGGTGTGGAGAAGAATATAGAAGAAGAAGAATGAGAATGAGTATGTGGAGAATGAGAATGAGAATGAGTATGTGGAGAATGAGAATGAGAAATATATATAGAAGGTTAAAAAGAAAAAAAATAAAATAAATTAAAAAAAAATATATTTTAAACCCCCAACGGCTATATGACCGTTGGGGGGTGTTTTGTAAAAGTCACAAAATAGGAGGGACAAAAGCACACCGGTGTGTGCGTACCGGTTTCGTCCATACCGGTCTCCCTACCGGTCACCCACGGCGGTGTTCCCGCCGGTGCCGGTAGGGAACCGGTCCCCATACCGATTGCGTAAAGGATGGCCTAAAATCGCGTCCCGTGTCAATCTGAATTGACGCCTAAACTTTATTTAAGGGTTGTTTGTTTGCCTCTTAATGTAACCTTTAAGAAGCAACCTCTTAATCGCACAGAGGCAATTCTTGTTTGACAAAAAATATGGAACCTCTTAACCAAGACAAAGACCCTGTGTATGCAGGGGCATTTCTATGTTCATGCAAGGGGGGTCATTGGACCCCACTAAAATGGAAAAAACAAAGTTTTTAATGTAAATTATTAGTTTTTATTTATTTATTTATATCTCATTTCACCCCACTAATTTTTTATTTGGGACCCCATTAATCAGAAAAATTCATTCAAACCAACTATAAATCAATTTTTACTTTCAAAATCAATGAAAAAACCGAAAATGTTTCTTAAATTGACAAAAAAAAAGTGAAAAATCTCTTGAAAACGACCAAAAAAACCTCCTAATACTTCGGAAATCGTGGATTTAGGCTAAAAGTATATCAAACAACTTTATCGGCATTTACTCTACCTTAAAAGGTGACCCCACTATAAAAAATTCCTAGATTCGCCACTGTCTGTATGGATTTGCATCTAGGGTGAAACAATATGATTAAGAGGCTAGATTTTCTATATCCGCCCTTCCAGTATTTTTTGTACGTTGTTCTCTCCATCCCTCCTAAGCTTCACGTCGATCTCCATATTCCACCCATAGTTGTTGTCTTCTCCGACGACCTTCTCCCCGGCGACCCTCTCTCCATTATCCATCTAGTTGTGTTTGGAAATCGAATGGGGAAATTGGCCGTCCATATCGATGGGGTCAAATTGACCCAAGTCGATATGATTTTTCATGTCTGTTTCCATTTATGTGTTTCTATATCTGGTTCCAAATCAGCCTTCGATATTGATGGGGTGAAATCAACTCAAATCTATATGATTTTCCTTCCATATCTAGAGTGAATATGTCAGGTGACACACTCTCGTTCTCATTTGAACTTCTCTCTCTCTCTCTCTCTCTCTCTCTCTCTATCTATCTATCTATCTATCTATATATATAACACATATTATTAGGTTCAAATGAGAAGTGCTAAAAAATACAAAGTAGAGAAGTGATCTCCACCACTCATCCGGTAAACAAAGACTTTGACCAATCACCATCCGTGAATCGCGCTCATCAACGGTTGAGATCATAGTGGACTAGTCAAAGATGATGACTTTGACTGGTCAAAGCCGCAATCTTTGAGACTTTGCTATTCAACTATGATATCAACCGTATCAACAATTGAGATCACTCTTCTAATTCGTACTTTTTAGCACTTCAAATGTGAACTCAATTTTGGTTGGGAACGTAAGAACCACTAGACTCGCGTCACGTGATAATCTGAATCAGAGCCTAAACTTTATTCAGACCGAGTAAATCTTTATTCATTTAGTCTGAATAGTGCCACATGACGCGATATTAGTGGTCCTCACGTTCACAAAATTAAGCTCACATTCGAACCTGACCCTATATATATATAGGCACGTGCTAAAGCTCGACTGCAAACTAATCTTATATTGCGAACGTGAGAACAATCGAAATCACAACACGTGTCACATCCGGTTTGAATATTCCAACATTATTTAATGTGAATTTTTATGCATTATTCATGGTGAATAATATAGCATTTCGAAAGAATAATATATTATTCACTGTAAATATTGTATTATTAATCTTGAATAATGTGTAAACATTAATAACCTTTGTGTCGAAAACTAAGTGATAGGGGGTTGCGTGAACCAAAATCCTATTAATAGATATGATTCAGGCTAAATATGTTACGGTCGTGCTTAAGGTGTTCCAAGCTGTCTCACTGCACAAGACCTCCTAGCATCGAAGACCTTATAACTTTAAGAATGTTTATAATAATATAGATATCATATACGAAAGAAAGGTATAACCACAAGTTTATTATCATCTATTTTTTCATACGTCAATAAAAAAACCACAAAATATTAAACAATTTTATTAATTAGTTTTATTAACTTAACCAACGAAATCCTTAATTTACATGATTTGTATAATAAGAATTGTTTGTATTTTCTCACTCCCTTTCTATATTATTTTATCACATCAGATTAACTACATACGTTGAATCCAGCGTTGCTATCTTTTACTTCTTTCGAATTAATATATGTTCGATTTTCTTTTCTAACAATAAATTAAATTAATTTTTCCGTTGATTTAAATAAAATTTAGAGTAAATTACGGATTTGGTCCCTGTGGTTTTCATTTTTTTACTACTAAGGTCCCTAAACTTAAGAAATTATGGATTGGGTCCCTCTGGTTTTCAATTTTGCACTACTAGAGTCCCTGAACCTAACAATCATTTATCAGCATCTATTACCTCAAGGGTAAATTTGTCTTTTTTCTTCTTTCCACATTTAATATCAATTTTTATTATTTCTTTTTTTCTCTTTTTGTCCTTTTCTATATTCACAAGGACTATATATGTTATATTATATCATATATATATATATATACACACACACACACACGTATACATATACATCTAATATAAAATACCTATATCTATGAAGCTATCATCACTATGATCTTTCTTACGAAACCTTACCTTTCTCTAAATGGGTTTTACTTTTACACACACACACATATATATATATACACATATATAGTGTTCAAACACACATACACAAGCATATATAATTACCAACTCTGATGCAGGAAATATAAATAATGATAATGGAAAAAACCTAAATAAATATTAATTCTACTCTTTCATATTTTTAGGATTATTATTAGTTTATTTTTAATTATTTGTTAGTTTTATAGTTGGTTTAGATTTTCAGTTTCATAGTTATCTTTTTGTTAGGCTAGATTATAAATAGAATTATTATCATTCATTGTAAATCAGTTTTAGTTTTGATCAATTCATTGGACTTTTAATCAAAAATCCACTTTTGGATATATTTTTGTTCTTTGAGTCTTGTCAGTTGTATTTAGCCATTTCAATCTGATCGTTTCAGCATCAAACTCTTTGCTCTCTTTTTTCACCCACAGAGACCCACGATCCCGTTAAACTTTCACCATAAACCAACAACCTCCCTCCCATCTCCTTTTAATGATCACCTTCAACCGTAACCATTGTCCATCTCAAAACCCTCAACACTTGTCGTCTTCATCTACCACCATCATCATCTTCATAAGTAATTGGTTTGGATTCTTAACGGGTTTTCTTCACTTGCAACCCCACATGAAGAAATACCCACCGAAATTGGTAATTTGGTGAGAAAATACACTCGTGAAAACCCACCACTTGTTTGCTTCCTCCACGAAAACCCACCTCTTATTTGCAGGGATATGTGTGTGTATATATATGTGTATATATATATATAAATGTGTGTGTGTAACATTTGTGTTTATGGGTTTATATATGGGATTACTTCTTCAAAATGTATCAAACTATCCCCAATATACTATTGTGTGTATCAACCTAAAAAAATTCCTTTTGTATATATCAAACTTTATTTTTGAATCTATTATGTGTATCCAACTATCCCCCAATATACTATTGTGTGTATCAAAAATACACACAATAGACGAAAAAATAAAGTTTGATATATACAAAAGGAATTTTTTAGGTGGATACATACAATAGTATATTAGGGATAGTTTGATATATTTTGAAAAAGTAATCCCTTTATATATATATATATATATATATATAGAGAGAGTCACCTTATTTTGAAAACTCATTAATTTGTGGAAACTTTGAAAACTCATATAAACCATTGATTAGAAGGATCAATGGACAAGATTAATTGCAAAATTCAAAATCATAACCACCAACTCCTATAATTAAGCATCACAAAAATAAAATAAATAAAATTACCAAAAATAAACAAAAAAATGGATTATGATTGGTGGAAAACATGGTTTCCAAAGTTTCTACAAATTAATGAGTTTTCAAAATAAGGTGACTATATATATATATATATAAAGGGTGATGACCTTTGGTCAACATGGACTTGGAAAAAGAAGAGAAAAAGACAAAATAGGGGTATTTTAGACTTTTTATCACAAAATTAACTTTTTCAATGGAAGTTGTTAGGTTCAGGGACCCTAGTAGTGCAAAATTGAAAACCACAGGGACCTAATCCATAATTTCTTGAGTTTAGGGACCTTAGTAGTAAAAAAATGAAAACCACAGGGACCAAATCCGTAATTTACTCTAAAATTTAACATTCTATTTTATCACACACATAGATTAATTTTTAATACAAAAGTGATGAATTTGTTAGAAAGATATCTTTTTAATTATTGTCATTTTCAAGTATTTAAAACTAGAATGATTGAATTAAGACACCAATTAACTGGCATAAGTCACAAGGCATTGACCGAGGATTAATTGCTAGGTTGTGTTGTGTGGTCATGTAACGAGCCATTTGGCCCCTTCCATCGAACCCAAACCATTAATATTGTAACGAGTAAGATCAAGGCAAGTTTCAAGAGAAGATAAACCTTCGGAAAGATTATTGTGAAATACAATTGCTTGATTTGCTCAGATTGGAGATTGGAGGTCGATTGGTTGAAGTTGATGAATATTCGGCTATGTGCTTTTTGGTTGAAATCGATCAAGAGATTATGTTGTGTTTTTTTTTCTATGTGGATCAGACTTAAAATTGTTGGGCCTACAATTTTTTTTTGAGGTATTGGTTGATTGGAACCTAGGATTTACCATATACAATAAAGGATGTTATCCACCACACTACCATTGGTTTCATCTTTTTTAAACTGCTTAAAAAATATTTAAGGTAGTTCTCTTAAAAAAATGGGTTAATTTCATATATGCCCTTATTAAAACAGAAAATATCATATTTAACCAAGTTAATCTATAAATATCGTATATGCCCTTATTAACTTATCAAAATATCATATTTACCCAAATGATAATTTTTATCAATTTTTAACCATTTTAAATCATGTTCAATAATTAAAAATGATTAAAATACTATTATACCCTCTTCTTTATCATCATAGCACAGATAAGGAGATGATTTAAAAGCAACACTTTTCATCTTCTTACTTGTGTGATCTCAAGATTTTCTTTAAGATTCTAATGAGGGGAAAAATTTATAAGAAGATGAGCAAAGGCCGTGGGGAACAAAGATTTAAATATAGAAAGATAAATTGACGTGGTGATGGTGATGGTGATGAGAAGGTTTTGTAGCTTTTCCTATTTTCTATAATGAAAATCTAAGCAAATAGAAATAACCCCCAAAAGACCACATTTTTTGGGGTTTGCAGAAAGGTATTTGTGGATGGGTTTAATTGGAACTTGAAGGCATCTCATATCATCTCAATCTCTTCTCTTCTCTTTCTCCTTTTCTATTTTTAAGATTTTGTTTTTTAGTATATCTTCTTGTTGGGGCCATTGATGAGAGGGGTTGGATGGTGTGTCTACACTTTAGTTTCTTGATTTTCTTGATGATGGGTTCAGTGGGTGTGTGGAACTTTTCTTTAATGGATGTTAAATGCCTCTAAAAGGAAGTGATATGGAAAGAAAGAGAGAATGTAAGAGAAGAAAAGAATTTTCATAGAGAGAACGGGGATGAGGATGAAAGAAAGGGCATAATAGTCATTAAATTAATTTAATAATTAAATCTGATTTAAAAAGGTTAAAAATTGATAAAAATTGTTGTTTGCGTATATATAATATTATGATAGCTTAAGAAGGGCATATTAACTTGGGTAAATATGATAATTTTAGTTTTAATAAGGACATACATGAAATTAACCCTAAAAAAATTTAGGTAGGTCCCAAATTTTTTTCTATATAACTTCTAACAAAAATAGAAAAATTATGTAGGTCCCGGGACCTACCTAGAGTCTTTCTAAATTTGCCCTTGTATATCTACCTATCCAATGTTTGGTAAAAACCTAGAACTAGTAGTTGTAGTCAAGTTGTATATACAACGCTTCCATTTTTACACTTTTCTAAAAAACTTTTTTACATGTGTTTTTGGTAACATGAATCACGTAAGCCCAACGAAAAGCCCTGCCTGGCCCGATCAAAGCCCGGATATGACCTGCCAGTCCAAGCTCGGGCTGTGTTTTGGATGATTTGAAGGTCTAGCCCGGCCCGGCCCGGTTCAATGGCAAAATCTTAATTTTCTCAAATATTTAGTTATATTTTTATAGTCAATTACTTTTATTTTTAAACTTATTAATATTGAGTTATTTGATTTGGATATATCTTAAATTATTATATAATAAAAGTATTTTTAGTATAATTGTTTTATATAGTTTAGTTTTATTAGTTTAAAATAAATTTGTTGATGATTTAGGTTTATAAAATAAATTTAATTTACAGGTTAGACTTATAGTTATAAAATAAATCTAGTTTATATTATATATTGTCATTATTATTTGAATTATAAAATAAATGTAGTTTTATCGGTTAGAAAAAGAAGGGAAAAAATTTTGGTCCATCAAGGCCCGATCTTTAATATCTGGGCTTTTTCCATAGATAATGGGCTAGGTCAAACACGATCCCAGTTAAACAAAGGTCCGAAAAGCCCAGTCTTTATGAGTCCCGATTAAAGCCCGATCCAACCCGACTTTTACCCATCTCATGAGGTACTAATAACATCCATTAATTTTTTTTCTTTGCTTTGATTAATTTTTTTCTTTGCTTTGATTAATTTTTTTGACCATTAAAAAAATTGGCCCTCTATCTTCAACCCCTCCAAAAATTAAAAGTTAACCCGATTTAATAAGTTAAATCCCCAACATAATGTATTAATATTTATAGAAGTCCATATAATATGTAAGCCCAATTTCCAAACTAGTCCAATTTTTAACCATTTCCTAACTCACGATTTACGTAATATTTATTTTTTCCTTTTGATTTTTAATCTCTTTGAGACTTTTGATGATTTGACCTAGTTTGGACTTTTTTTTCTCTTTGACTTCTTCCTTCTATTGTTTGCCCCAGATTGTCGACGAATGACGCAACAAGCTTTTAAGATTTGTTGTTTATTTACTTGATATTATTTTATTTGTTAGTTATTATAGATAGCTAAATATTTAAAGTTTTAATTAATCCTTAATATTTTTAGTTGTTTATTTAGTTAGAATTTATTGAAAATTAATCTGTTTATTATTGTGATTGTTAATTGTTTAAATGATACATTGTTAGAATTTTTGATTGTTTGATTGATTATTACTTGTTCTTTAAGTTAGGGTTAGTTGTATTGTCTGGTTTTTAATTTTTATTGTGTTAATATTTACCTAGAAAAATGGAAAAGATTCTTAAGAGAAAAGTACCGTCATCGTCTAGAATTGGTAGTGGTATTTCTCAACCTATCTCTACTTCTTCGATGCCTATGGAGATTGATTTGGATGATCTTCCTTGGAATCTATCCGAATGGAAAAAGATTACCGAGTATCACGTTAATCAAAGAGATGAAATAAGACGAAGATGTTTGATTAGACGGCCTTGTTAGCCACATGGCCATGACTTTCCAAAAACTAAGCGACGACGTTTTAGTCCAGCTTGGTTTAATCAAAATGGTAATAGGTTAGAATATAGTGTTAAAACAAATACAACTATTCGTTTTGCTTGTTACTTATTTAGAGATAGTTTTGCGAAACAAGGTGGGAGTGATGCTTTTGTGATAGAATTAAGATTTTAATAGTTGGAATAAAACAGATATATTTGGGCTATGTTTGGCAAACATAATCTAGCTTATAAGCTAGTCCATCCAAACATGTACCAGGAAGCTAGCTTTTTGAAACACTACTTTGAGTAGCTTATGAGGAGTTTATTGTAGCTTTTTCCAATTATACCATTATTAATATTAATTATTAAATTCAAATATACCCTTTTTGGTCATTTTACATACTCATAAGCTAGTTTTTGCCAAACATAATTTGTTCATACGCTAGCTTATCAGCTACTAGCAAGCTTATCAGCTATCCGCTAGCTTATCAGCTACGCTTGCCAAACATAGCCTTGGTCGTCATGTAGGAGACGTTGGTAGTTTTCACAATATAGCACTCAAGATTCAAGAATTGTAAAGATTTAATGAAACAAGATCAATCAATTGATGTTGCATTTCATAAACAAATTGATATTCTACATAATGAACATCGAATACGATTAAATGCTTCAATTGATGCTATTAGATATTTATTAAATGATGCATTACCATTTCGTGGTCACGATGAGTCAGAAAAATCTTTTTATAGAGGAAACTTTTTAGAACTAATAAAGCTAATTCGAGAACATGATGAGACCGTTCGTAATGTTACATTACAAAATGCTCTAAGGAATAATCAAATTGTGGCACCAAGTATCCGAAAAGACATTGTTGACTGTTTTGCACAAGAAATACTTAAATCCACTTTTGAAGAAATTGGAGATAATGTGTTCAGTTTTTTAGTTAATGAGTCTACTGATGTGTCTAAGGAAGAACAAATGGTTGTGGTTTTAAGATATGTTACTTGTAGGTTGTTAGGGAAAGGTTTTTGGACTTGTTCATGTGAAAGAGACTTCTTCTTTGTTTTTTAACTTTGCTATTGAATCTTTATTTGCTGAGTATGTGTTAAGTTTAACAAAGATTAGAGGTCACGGTTACGATGGGGAGAACAATATGCGTGGTGAGTTTAATGGTTTAAAAGCTTTGATCATGAATGAGAATAAGTCAGCAGATTATGTTTTTTCTTTTGCAAAATCAACTTCAATTGGTTAATGTTGCAAGTGCAAAAAAAAAAAAAAACATCACGCTGCTGTAATTTTTCTTGACTTAGTGTTTTACTAAATGTGGTTTGTGATTCTTGTAAAAGAACAATATGCTCATAGAAAGTCAAAAAGAAAAAAGTGGAAAAAGCCATCGTGAAATCCAAACTGAAAGTGGGCTAAAACAAGAGCTTTCTCTAGTAAAAGCTAGAAATATACTTTGGGGTTCTCATTACAAAACACTTCTGCGTTTGGTTGATCACTTGTTTCCTTGTGTTATTGAGGTGCTTTAATATGTTGAAAATACTTGTGATATTAGTACGAGGATATGGCAAACGTGTGGGGTCCACATATACTTGAGATATTTTACACTATCAATACGACTCTCCCAACGGGTCGTTGACAATGATTTGACTGTCCATCCTTTTACATTATCAATTTTGGTTGTGAACGTGACGAATCTCAGCTACACATCTTCGGTTACGGTGGACGCGATCACAGAGGATTGACGCGATTCATGGGAGGGTAGAGATTATTAAAGGAGGAGACCCAGTCAAAGACGCCTTTATTGATCGGATGACTGAGATTCGTCCTCATGTTTATAACCAAAATTAAGTTCACATTTAAACTTTCCTCTATATATATAATAACGCTACACCAAAATATTATTTACAATTTAAGAGTTACATCCAATGGGTATCTAGCAACATAAAAAATAGGTGTCCTTAACCATACGCTAATGAAGGTAGTGAGGTTAGGATGTGAGAGATCAAAGTCAAACTCTTTCAGTTATTTGTTACAGACAAAATATAATGGATTCTTGTCTTTGGAAAAAAAATATTGGTGAAGAATACAATGTCTCAGTTATAGAAACAATTAAAAGAGTGTTCAAATGGACTAATTACAAATATCAATGATGATTGGTAATAAAAATTGTTATATTACATATTTAATTTATAGCGACACGAACTTGTAATGTTAAGTACGTGCACATGATAAAGCTATGAGCATTAAGACATTCGACTCAATTGGTAGGATCGATTCTCATCTTGTTGATTATGAATTTTTAGACCAACTTACATGTTGGCACATTAACTAATCCCGTAGGATTTTAGTTTCACTACACATATGCCATTCGTTCAAATCCCCTCATGTCACGCGAGGTTTGTCCGATTATTTAACTTAATTAGGTCCCAAAGAAATAGGTAAGTTGTACCAAAATATATCTAACAACAGTACTTATAATACAATGAATTAAGTTATCAACTTAGGCTTTTATTCCAATATTCCCAAGAATATGATAGTGTTTCAATCATTGCAAAGTGTAACCTCGTATGGTCTAATTAACTCATTATTTATCCCGTAACACATCAATCAAAAATGTCATAGACTATCGACAAGTATTATATAAAAACTAAAACTATAAAATATGTACAAATGCATACATTAGTAACACTTACGTACGTTACATCTATATATGCATATTAATGTCTATCTTTGAATACATGTGAATTGGTCTCTTTTTTTATAAATGTTCGTCTATAGGTAAACGGTAAACATGCATATGTAGCTAGTGGTATAAGTTGTATATGAATGTATGGTATATATGTAAAGATCAAGATGCATCATACATATCTATTATCATATACTCCTAAATGAATAAGAAAGTGTGACCTGATCCATATTAATTGGTTTGAAATCGAGTCTTCACAATCAGTACTATAACCTATTACAAACTGATATGTAATAACTTCAATCAAATTAAAACCTAAGAGCATCCCGCATTAAGCTTACAAGAACCTCTTTTAAGTAATGTGGCATGACAAGTGACCACTTAGTATTACAAATGAATTACGAGTCTTGCAAGTTGTGAAAGGTCTTTTAAATACAAAATGGGTTCTACATTTGATTTTTTTTATTCATATAAATACTTAATTCTTATATATTTAATTATGTTATAATTAATATTTTAACTAATTTTATAACTTAATTAGTATAAACTCGTTTATATATTATTTATATTATAATTAATCAATTATTTACATCATCAATAAATTATATTTATTATCTTTGCAATATTGTAGTGTATTAAAATATATAATTATAAATTATAAATTATTTGATGGGGACCACTTTAGAGAGGAGTGTGAAAGATGAATGACATTGCATTGATGTAGAAGTTTATTGTAAAACTTTTTGATATAACACTTTTGAAAGATGAGAGTTGACATTGTATTGATGCAAATGCTCTAATATGTCGGGATTATAACCTATTAACATTTGGGATACCAACATTTGGTCCTTCGTTATCATCATCATCATCATCATACTCATCGTCATTCTGGGTATCATGGAAATGAGATGTAAATGGTGATGATGAAACAACAGCCCTCTCTTTGGTTGAACTAGGGGCATAAACATGAGATCCAGTGGCTGAAGTCCCCTCGAATAAAGGCCTACATAAATTTGGAAATGCCAGGTCACCAAGGTGAAAAGCAGAGGAAACTACTTAACTAGGGAGATTTCTCTTTCTCTAGATATGACAAGTTAATGGACCAACGTAGCGAAAGTTAAACTATAAACTTGAATCGAATAACTATCATTCAAAAATAAATCATCAATCATAAGATTAAAATCAAACTACAAATGAAGTTCATCATCTCATAATGAGTACTAATAAATTTAGTACATATACACATACTAAATCTATAAGTTTCATCGTCCTATAATCAAAAGGACGATATAGATTCATAGAAAAGAAAGTAAGAAAATATGAAACATATGAAAATTCAATAATTATGAAAATATGGAAATACCGAAATATGGAAACGTTTCATAGAATTTTATAGGATTTCATTAGTTTTTGGTGGTTTACAAATGATTATGCCTCTCTCTCTCTATATATATATATATGTATATATGTATATATATATATAGAAGTTCAAATGTGAACCACTTTTTCATTGTGAACGTGACGACAGCCGAGAGCGCGCCACGTGGCAATCTGAAAAAACATGTGACTAAGCTTTATGCATATTGTATAAAGCTATCATTCAGACTGAATAAAACTTTATGCAGTATGCATAAAGCTTAGTTGCACTCTGACGCGGGCGACTTAGCGCGCGAATTAGCTTTATTCAGTTTGCATAATAACTTTATGGAGTATGAATAAAGCTTGAATGAAGCTAACCTGCGGGCTTTATGCAGACTGAATAAAGCTAAGTCGCGGAATTCAAATTACCACGTGGCGCGCTCTCGGCTATCCTCACGTTCACAATGAAAAAGTGGTTCAAATTTGAACCCACCCATATATATATATAGGGGTGGGTTCAAATGTGAACCACTTTTTGGTTGTGAACGTGAGGACAACCGAGAGCGTGACAAGTGGCGGATGACTAGGCGCCACGTCAACTCCACGGCGGATGACTAGGCGCGATTCATGGGAGGGCATTGAATTAAAGAGGGGGACCACACTCAAAGCCGCCACGTGTCGCGCTCTCGGTTGTCCTCACGTTCACAACCAAAAAGTGGTTCACATTTGAACTTTCCTCTCTATATATATATATATACTATTTTAATAGAACGCGAGAAATTTCGTCGATGTACAAAATCACATATAATTCATGTACAAAATCACATATGATTCACGCGACTTTGTCGACGACTTTAAGTTGCATCGAAAGTTGTATGCCACCAACTTTTATCCATTAGTATAAAATCACATGTGATTTTGTAAATAAACAAGGACTCTCACCAGTCGAGCAACATACATTATATAAGCATTAACTTTTTGTAGGCAAAGTCATCTGCCAACGAAACTGCGGGGTTATTGTTAAGATATGTAATTATTTTCTCAGGATAATTGAAGTATTTGTTAATTTGTATTGATATTGATGTGTTTGCTTTACTTTCTTGCAAGATTTCTTGATCACATTCTCCTATGCACCAATGAATGGTACTCCTGATAAGAAAAGACACAACACGCTGAAAAGATTGCCCAAATATTCTATGGAAAATAAGAAGTCTCACATGATACACTTGTAGTTGAAAAAAATATGCCCCCATAATTCACTTTGTCTTTCTCTAAGAGGGCCACTCATTTGTCTTTTGTTGTGGAATTACACAACACAAGCAAACAAATATGATATCTGTCATGTATATCTCTCATATTAGTTTGGAATGATGGAATGATGTGTAGCAATCAATCATTGAGTAAAACAAAATTAATTAGTTTAATTAAATGAGTTCTTTTGTTTTACTTAAAAAGAGATGGAGATCACTTCAGAAATGGACAAATGAATGGCCGGCTAAGACACCTTTTTGGCTTACTCTTTACCCTTTTTAACCTACTTATAACTCAAATAAACAACTACCAACTCATGCATTACACTTGGGCATAAAATGCTATACCTTAGGTATATTGCATAGTTCTAACGTTTATAAAAGCAACTTCATTAATCTGACATTTTAAAATTGAAATATCGTGTTAATCAAATTGCTTTTAATAAACGTGTCGAGACCATGTTTAATTATTGCTCTTTATTAATGTTATGATTTACTTTCATTTTGAGTTCTTTTTTGCTCTATTCTTTCATCTTTAATTATTAGAAATCAGTTTAGATATGTAATATATATTTGATTACCAATTACATATTTTTGTCTTATTTACAACTATAAGTAAACTAAAAGTGTAGGTTTACTTAGAAACATTATGTGTATTGTGCAATATTTTAGTTACATTTTATAGATTTGAATCCTCAAGATTTCTTTAGTTGATACTTTGTTAGTTATTTGACAAAAGGCACAAAAACATATTAATCTTTAAAATATATATCAAAGAAAATATTATCGGTTAAAAAGTATGATTTTCATAATTATATCAATATATGTTATATATTTCTTTTGCCTAATTTCTATATATGTCCTGAGACTAGCAGTCGTCATGTGTCTTTTCTTGTGGACTTTGCAAAAGCAGGAAATTAAACGAAAATTTATTAAAAATCATGCTTAAATTAGTTTAAATCTAAAGAAAAGTAAAAAAATATAAAAAGTTCAATAACAAGGTTTTTCTTATTAAACAATTACTAATAATGATTTGTAACTATTGTGTTGTATTGTTAAGTTATCGATCAAGTTGTAACCTGATAGCTTGATTATTATGTGAAAAATATATGCTAACAATATATAAGTTGAAAACAAGTTTAACATGTGGAATGAATATGAAATAAAATGCAAGGAATTATTTATTAGAGTAATTGAAACGAATTATTATCATTAAATTAGTAAGCTAAAATGTATTTCATTATATTTTGATATATTTTATCCTCGCAAGAATGCGAATATTGATTTATCATACATATAGAACTACAAAAAGCAATTTTCATGAAAAATTAAGATAGTTCTCAAAATGATTTCATTAGTAAAAAATCTAAACGGCGATTATTTCGATCCCCATGCATTTTGCATTTCACTGGTTTATTATTAAAACTAATATTTTGGTTTTATAATTATTTAATTGTCACGCTAAATATTGTAAAACTTATCCAAGCGGAACAAAATTAAGAAAATGCATTATTAATTAGTTATGATGATATCTTTTTTTTAACGACAAAACGTCTTTTGATCATTATTATTAAATAGTTGTCACTTCTCGTAAGTCTTTTCTTAATTACCGCTTAGTCTGCTTAATCTTTTAACCCTAGAAATGACATTTATAAATTCTATTTATTTTGTTATTATAAGAGTACTTTAATTTCATTCTATATAATAGAAATACATTCATTTTTATATAAAGCAAACTAATTTGAATATCGAAATTAATATAATTATGTTTACCTGTATATTTTATTTAACTACAGAAACCACTATAATTAAAAGAATTACCTTTAAGATTAGAAAGAATAACTCATCATTCCAACATGTAAAGATTGTTTTTTACATATCTTAATTGTTTTGTCAAATTAAATAATTTATTTATTACATAATTTGACAAACTATGTCTAAAATACGAATCATTTTTCAAATAATTTATGTGGACATGTATATTTTAATTAAAGATGTTCGCTATATTTTTCTAAAAAGTAAATCATGTTATATATATTTACCGAGATCAAACAAACTGATAACGATCACACAAGTGGATTGTCTACCTTTAAATTGACAAATCATGTAACGTGTGAAACAAACTTAATTGCAGGTTGAATTATAAAAAATTTCGGCTTTACATGTGCAATGATTTTTCCGAAAAATAATATACCATTATAGAAGTTTTATTTTGATGATTTTGGTTTGATTCTTAATGAAAAATATATTATATATCACTAAGAGTAATTTATTTGGCTTTGATGAATATACAGATTTATCTATTCTAGAAAATGTACTTCAACTTGACTGCTCAAAACAAGAAAATGTAATGGGGATTTTTAGATTTTCAATTATAATTTACCATGCAAACAAATTTCAAAAATGAGAAGAATTTATTTGGTAATATCTTTTGAAAGATCTTATCGCCCAAAATATGAAGTCTATTATTCTTTTCGGATCTTTTATCTTAAAGAATTATATATCACATATGAATCAAATAAATAAAACTCTTTTGTATATTAGAAAACAACAACGTTTTTATGGTTTTTCTTAAAATAAATACAACTCTTTGACATATTTTAGGTTCAATTTCTGTTTTTATTTATTACTAATCATAATTTTTAATATATCATTATCAAATGACCTTTTAGATATTTAATATTAATTCAATATTTTTTTTGTCAAAAAACGCAATGAAACTTTTGGTACGTGCAAACTATTTTGGCATAATCCGCTTCTTACCGTAGAGTATGTGTGTATATATATGGTTTACTCTTTACTTATGTAAACAAAAAAGGAGACCTTCAACCCCCCTCTCTCCAAACTTTAATATTCTTCTTCATCCCAATATAACCCCCAAAGCATTAATTCCATCTTAGCATGAAAGCATCACAATAACTTGATCTAAATTCTACATATATGTATAGATCTCAAGTCATCTCTCAAATCGACATGAAAGCCGAACTTCGATCAAATACCACTTCAATTTCCATCTCAAACCCGACATCAACCCTCTTCAACTCGCACCAAAACCCACTCACCGGAGCGCTCAAAGGTTGCCTAGGTAACCTCGATGGTGCATGTATCGAAAAGCTTCTCCTACACTGCGCAAATGCACTCGAAAATAGCGACATCAATTCGGCCCAACAAGTCATGTGGGTGCTCAACAACGTTGCTTCGACCTCCGGAGACCCTAACCAAAGGCTTGCATCATGGTTCCTGAGGGCGCTCATCTCTAGGTCTTCTAGGGTTTGCCCTACACCGATGAACTTCAATGGCGGAAGGAGCGCCTTTCAGAGGAGACTAATGAGCGTGACCGAGTTAGCAGGGTATGTCGATCTCATCCCTTGGCATAGGTTTGGTTTTTGTGCATCAAATAGTGCCATTTTTAAGGCCATCCAAGGGTGTCCTAAAGTCCATATTTTGGACTTTAGCATCACCCATTGTATGCAATGGCCAACCCTAATTGATGCGCTTGCTAAGAGGCCTGAAGGGCCTCCTAGCCTGCGCATCTCTGTCCCTTCCTGGAGGCCTTCAGTGCCTCCATTTCTTAATGTATTAACGGAAGAAGTAGGCATGCGATTAACAAATTTCGCCAACTTTAGAAATGTTCCATTCGAATTCAACGTGATTGAAGTTTCCCCTTCCGTAGAAGAATCCTCCTTCAACTTTAACTACGAGTTTCTCTTAACCCAAACAAATCTTTTCCAAGAGGACGAAGCATTGGTGATCAATTGCCAAAACTGGCTACGATACATGCCCGATACGACTTCCTCAAAAGATTCATTCCTCGAGATACTTAAAAGCTTGAATCCTCATATCCTAACAATCGTTGACGAAGATTCCGATTTGGGATCCACAAGTTTAGCATCAAGAATCACCACATGCTTTAATTTCTTGTGGATCCCCTTTGATGCATTGGAAACTTTCTTGCCAAAAGATAGTTGTCAAAGGATGGAGTACGAAGCCGACATCGGCCACAAGATTGAAAACATCATCGGATTCGAAGGGAGACAAAGGATCGAAAGACTCGAATCCGGAGCCAAATTCTCACAAAGAATGAGAAATTTAGGGTTTTGCAGTGTACCCTTTGGTGATGATACAATTAGTGAAGTAAAGTTCTTGCTAGATGAGCATGCAAGTGGTTGGGGAATGAAGACTGAAGATGATACAATTGTGCTCACATGGAAGGGTCATAACTCAGTCTATGCCACTGCATGGTTCCCATATGGATTTGAAGATTAATAATTAACTCAGCATTGGATCCCATAAAAACACCATATATATATATATATATATATAGGGGTGGGTTCAAATGTGAACCACTTTTTGGTTGTGAACGTGAGGACAACCGAGAGAGCAACACGTGGCGGATGACTAAGCGTCACGTCAAGTCCACGGCGGATGACTAAGCGCCACGTCAAGTCCACGGCGGATGACTAGGCGCGATTCATGGGAGGACATTGAATTAAAGAGGGGGACCACACTTAAAGCCGCCACGTGTCGCGCTCTCGGTTGTCCTCACGTTCACAACCAAAGAGTGGTTCACATTTGAACTTTCCTCTATATATATATATATATATATATATAGAGGAAAGTTCAAATACAAACCACTCTTTGGTTGTGAACGTGAGGACAATCGAGAGCGCGACACGTGGCAGCTTTGAGTGTGGTCCCCTCCTTTAATTCAATGCCCTCCCATGAATCGCGCCTAGTCATCCGCCGTGGACATGACGTGGCGCCTAGTCATCCGCCACGTGTCGCGCTCTCGGTTGTCCTCACGTTCACAACCAAAAAGTGGTTCACATTTGAACCCACCCCTATATATATATATATATATATATAGAATCCAGTTCTGTGAATTGAGAATGAATTCAATAATGGAACTTGAGAGGTAGGTGATGGTGAAATGTACAGAGGTAGCTTCGTTATAACCTGCAGGGAGGTAGGGTTGAGAAGAAAGTGACAAAGTTAGTGTCTTTTTCTATAATTAATTATCAAAAAAGCTGCAAAATGAGCAGAAACTTGGATGAAGTAATTGTGATCATTCTTTGTTTTCTCATGTTTGTAGCTTTTTGTTTCATGATGTTTGGAGTCAAGTAGCTTTTGACATGCTTTATGTCTTATTTTGATCTCTTTGATATTTTATATGCTCATTTACTACTTCTTTTTCTAATTTATCTTTATTACTGTGTGTGGTATGAACATCATGTCTAATATTTGTAATCTATATATAGGTTCCGTCACCAGCTAGCCCCGTGTATTTAAATCAGAAAAATTCTTTCTCAAAAAAAAAAGGAAAAATTAATTTCCCTTTTAAAGGGTGGAAGTGACTTCTTGGTTTTAAGTTTGAGTCGCTTACAACTCTTTACCGAGATTATGAGATATGTCTGATTTTGTTGTCGATAAGTCATTTAGCTGGATAATCCTTAGACGAAGGAAATGTCATAAGAACTTCATAGAGTAAAGAATCTCTACTTCTAATTGTCTTGAGAAGGTGTAACTCTACTATCTTTCTACTAGCTAGCTTCTTGCTAGCTTTTAGTGGGTTGCGATTTAAAAAAACCCAACAGGTAGATATTTGCAATTGATTTGATTTTTGTGAGGGCTTTAATGTGCGTTTGATATGTGTAATTGATTTGATTTCCTAAGAGCTTTAAGGAGTCGTTTGGTTGTGGAAAGTTTTTTAATTTTTCAAGAAATATGAAAATTTAGAAAAAAAACGCTTGGTTCGTTCAGTTTTTAAAAGTTTTCAAAATAGAAGTATTTTTTTCTGACTTCTATGTAAGTAAAGAAAACCGATTTTACTAGTTTACCACTTCTTCTATTTCTTGTAGTGGTTTTCTAATTTCTAATATGGAAAATGAAAACTCAACCATTTAAACCAAATGTATTTCTAAGGCTATGTTTGGCAAACTAGCTAATAAGCTAGCTGTTGATTGATAAGCTAGCTAGTAGCTGATAAGTTAGATGCTGATTGATAAGCTAGCTAGTAGCTGATAAGCTAGCTTATAAACAAGTTATGTTTGTCAAAAACTAGCTTATGAGTGTGTAAAATGATCAAAAAGGTATATTTGAATTTAATAATTACTATTAATAAATGTATAATTGAAAAAAGTTACAAAAAGCTTCCAAAATACTACTCAAAGTAGCGTTTTAGAAATTGGAATTGATCGGCAATGTTTTTACAAAAATATTGTTAGAGTGTGATTTAATTGATTATGCATGTAGGACACGCATGTGGTGTGCAAGTAAGAGTGTTTACCACATGTTTTTGATAAGTGCTTATCAACAATAAAAAAAACGGTGTAACTTTTTTTTTGTAGTTTGATGTTAAATTAAAGAGGGAGGGGAAAAAAGAGGAAACATGGAATAAGCAAATCTGACCCGCATATACAACATTTTGGTTCTAGCTCAATCAGATCCCTGATCAGATCTCGGTCAATTTTTGGTTAGATCTCAGACTTGGTAAATAATCCGACTACTAACCGAGTCAGCATTGCTGACCGATCAGCCCGTAATTTCCTTTTGTTGTTTCAAAAATAAAAAGGATCTATAAGTAGTTGAAAGTTGAGATATAGATTGAGCACTTTAGATAAAGAAAAAAAAAACCCATATGGATCCTTGATAGGGCTCAACTTTTAATTTACAAAAACAAATGAGGCCCGTAATAAACACCCGATAAGTAGTGGCATTAATTGGAGCATCTCTTCATCAATTCCTAATCGGCCAAATAACAAAAACACGCATTCACAACGTGAAGAATCCAATGCAACATCTCCTCAAAGTTAATTTCAACTGGCACTTGCTGGGGTTCCTGTCGGGACCGAATCCAAGCACTTCATTCCTCCGCGGGTGGGTGGATAACTTCGAGTATCATCTCACCCCGTCCCGTCTCCGCAACATACGATCGTTGCCCGATCACAATAGTATGGAGAACCCCCTCCCCAACATCTCTCCCCAACGAACTGTCTAGCACGATGACGCTGATAAACATCTATGCCAAGCCATCAACAACTTGGGCTACTCGGAACACCTCAACCAGGGGTGAAGCTATAAACTAATTTGTGTGGGGTCAATTCTAAAAAGGTAATTAATTATACACAAAAGACCTTCCAAATGTAAACAATAATAATAATGTTAAATTTTTAAGGAGACAATTATCCAATAACCCTTATATATAAAGAAAAAACTTAAAATTTTAAAATGTTAGGGGGGCAACTGCCTACTCTGCCCCCCTCTTAGCTCCCCCCCCCCCCCCCCCCTCCTCTGAGCTGAACACCAGTCGCATTCCGTAGGAGGTTCCTCATGAACATCTGGTACACACTCTTCTAGCCTAAACATGTGTCTCTCCTACCGAAGTTTCTTGCGTTCTCGTAAATAGTTAGGGTTTTCATATAAATCTCACGCTATATATATATATTCATCATCATTCTTGTCTTAATTTTTACTTTCATTTTTAATTTTATTTACTGATTTTAGGAAACATATGTACTATTAACTTTGGAATTTGTTAAACTATGAAACCTCGCCCCCCCCCCCCCCCCCACCCCAAAAATATATATATATATATATATATATATATATATATATATATATAGGAAATTATTTTGTGAACCATAACTTTGGTGTGAACTTGTGAACCGAACCCAAAAAGACGAATATCATTGGTTAAATCAATGAAATTGGTTCATGAAATTGTTTAATATGATGAATGGAAAAGGGAAGGTACAAATAGGGGTGTAAATGAGCCGAGACAACTCGCGAGCTACTCTAGATCGACTCGGTCAAAACTCGACTCGAATAAAACTCGACTCAAAATACTAACTACTCGACTCAAACTACCTGATACTCGGCTCGACTCGGTTCAATCCAAGAAAACTCGCGAGCTACTCGAAATCGACTCGATCAAAACTCAATTAAAACTCGACTCGAATGAACCCAGTCAAAACTCGACTCGAATAAAACTCGACTCGAGATACTAACGACTCGACTCGAACTACCTGATACTCGACCCGGCTCGGCTCGTTTACACACCCCGTACAAAACAGCCCAAAACTGCGTAGTTTTGATTAAATGGCATTAAAAAAAATAATAAATAAATTAGAAAATAAGCAGCTCCAAAATCGACAGCTTCCATACGGCCTTGAAACTCCAATCCACATTCCTCCTCCAATCGACATTCTTCCAAAATCAAAAATAGATTTCATTCAATCGGTTTCATTCAATGGATTTCATTCAATCGATTTCATCTCAATAGATTTCATTCAATGGATTTCATTCAATCGATTTCATCTCAATAGATTTCATTCAATCGATTTTATTCAATCGGTTTCATTCAACCAATATCGGCCAATTTGGATTCTGAATTTGGATTTCAAATTAACCCTACAATCGAATTAATCAGACCTCACGTCCAGCCATGCTTAATTCGATCCAGCCAGCTTAATCGCTAGCTTAATTCGGTCAGATCAGACCAGCTTAATCGATCAGACCTCACGCTAATCGACCCAGAAAGCTTAATCACTAGCTTAATTCGGTCAGACCAGACCAGCTTAATCCATCAGACCTCAGGCTAATCGACCCAGAAAGCTTAATCGCTAGCTTAATTCGATCAGACCATCTTAATCGTCGATCAGACCTCACGCTTCAACATGCTTAATTGACCCAGCCAGCTTAATGGATCAGGGAAGAAAAATACAAATTCCATCAGCAGCTTAATCGATCAGAATTCCAAATTCGATCCAGCCATCCAAATTCTATGAAGCTTTTGTCCATTCCAAATGCAAATTCCATTCCAATTTTGTGGATTCCAAATGCAAATTGGATTTCAAGTTTGACACTACAGGAATGAAATTGATAGGATCTCAAAAGAGCAGTAAACAAACTAGTTTAGACCCAAAACAATGGAATCAATGGAATCGATTTTGATGGAACAAAATCAATGGAATCGATTTGGATGTGTTTTTGTACCTAAAGTCGATTTCAATTGATAAACCAGAATCCAATTCAAAATCGATACCATAATCCAATTCAATGGATTTCGAATTCAATCAACCTAGTTTGAATAGCTAAACTACAAAGTTTAAAAAAACCAAATCAAGAAGACAGAGTATAAAAAGGCATCTTTCATACAGTAGATAATGTGGGTTAATTGGAATCCAAATTCGATTGTAGGGTTAATTAGAAATCCAAATTCAGAATCCAAGTTGGCTGATTTTTTGAATGTTTTGGAATGAAATCTATTGGTTGAATGAAAAATGTCGATTGGAAGAAATCGATTGGAATGTTGGGAGGAAGAATGTCGATTGGAATACTGATTTTGGAAGAAATCGATTTTGGATATTGTCGATTTTGGAAATGCTGATTATCTAATTTATTTTTTTTTCTTTTTTTAATGTCATTTAATCAAAACTATGTAGTTTTGGGCTGTTTTGTACCTAACGTTAGGTACTTAACCCATTATGTTGATCAGCTCCAATCGATGGAAGACCTGATGTCAAAAAATCGATTTCCATCCAATCCATCTCAAATATCATCTATCCATCTCGACAACAACTTAAATCGATTTCAAAAATGGAATTCCACAGCAACGATTTCAACATAATATGCAACGGTTTCAACGATTTCAACATAATCGATCTCAAATACAAACGATTTCAACATAATCCATCTCAAATATGAATTCCACAGCAACCATTGATCTCAACATAATTTATCATTCGATTTCAAATCTTCCATCCATATTCAATCTCATAAATTTCTCATAAATGAAAATTGCTCAAACCATCTTTCTGCAAACTTCCATCCATACTAAATTGATGAATGTGCAAAACCATCTTTCTGCAAACAATTGATAATTGCTTTTGGATGTGCAGAACCATCTTGCAACAATTAGGACATTCTTATACATTTTTGATGGAAGCTAGCTCACATCTTCTGTGGATTGGAGTCATCAAGATAATGGGTTTTTTATAGTTTTAATCAAAACTACGTAGTTTAGTTTTGATAGGTGTTGTACCTAACCTTAGGTACATGACACCCACATATTCCTTTTTCCCTTATTTGAAACAACTCTTACAACAAATAGTCAAATAGTCAGTCAAATGTATTACAGAAAAGATCTCTTATTAAGTGAAAATCTAAATTTGTCAAATCCATATATCATCTTCTATCTAACACTACATGATAACAATATAAAAAATGAAAAACACAATATCAAACATCAAATACAAACAACTTATGATATATATCATCCAAATATCATTAGCAAATAACATGATGAAATCACTTTCATCAAGCGAATTTCACATTGAAACACTTAACAAACACACAAGGACCTTTTTTCTTACCATTACAATCATGATAATTCGTCTTTTGTTTCTTCAGCTTTGATATGGTCTCCTCAGCCTCTGTTAGCCTCAAATCCAATTCTTTAATTTTTGACCTCAACAATATGGTCTCCTCAACATTATTTAGCATTAGATCTCGTTCTTCTTTTTTTGACTTTATCTCCTCCATCTTCATACGATCATTAAAAACCACCTTTAGTCTCTTCTCGTTGATATCTATATTACCATCTTTAGAATGGAATAGCGACGAGACATCCTCAAGGGTCATGCTTTCAGAAACAACCATTCTTTGAATCAAAAACCTTTCCTTGACAATCTCACTAGAAAGGGGCAGTACCTTTTGAGCTTGCCTTATGACTTTTACTTCACATGTTGAATTCGGTTTCACAATGCCTATGTTTGGTCTTACACAATAGACCTTCGGGCGTGTTGTTTTGACCTTAAAGGCGATATAACGATTGGATTTATTGATCAACTTCATGATGGACATAATCTGTACCTTTGGTTTGAACTTGAATTGAAGTTCTTGTGGTTGTATCTCCCCAAAATCTTCTTCCATATTTGATGGTTTAATGTAAAATCCCTTTGACAAGTACTTTATAATGCTTTTATTTCAACGAGACTGTCAAAGGAGTGCTAAGGAATCTTTGCCAACATGTTTACTAACCATATTTAAAAGGGATAATTACTCCTATGTTCTTCCAAAACTTTATAATTATCTCTATATCCTTACAAACTTTATAATTATCTATATCCTTCCAAACTTTAATAATTATCTCTATATCCTTACAAACTTTATAATTATCTCTATATCATTCCAAACTTTAATAACTCTTTTACATATATATCCAAATACCTATTTTTATATTTATTAAATCACTTAAATACTAATAACCATTAACAAATTACTATATTACCCTTAATAATATTAAAGCTAAAATTAATAACATTATTTATCAATTTAAAAAGATAATCACCTAAATAACAATTTAAAAAGTTATTGGTATTTAAATGAATTAATAAAATATAAAAATAGGTATTTGGATATAGAAAATAGTTTTTAAAGTTTATAAGGATATAGAGATAATTATAACGTTTTAGAAGAACATAGGAGTAATTATTCCTATTTAAAATGTATTTATATTTTAAAACTTAAATAAACAAAATACTGTCGATTATCATGCTACTTATTCAACTTATATTAAAATAATAATAAACATACACAAATTAATCAAAAGTACAAATAATATCTTAACGGAATTTCTTAATATATCTTTTAGTTATTAGAATGAAAAAAAAACGCTTAAATGTGATTTAAACTGATGAAATTAATTTAGGGGATAGTTCTCCGAAATGTATTGAACTATCCCAAAAATAATGGATTTGGCCCCTAGAATTTAACAAATACAGATTTGCCACCATAGTATGCAATTTCGTCAGGTTTTGATCCCTCCACCACCACCACGTTTTTGTTAGATTTATTTTTAAACTTATATAAACAATTTCAAAAACTATAATTGAGGTAATTAATTAAGTTTTAACAGCATTTAAAGATAGGTGAATTATATCCCTACCCGTTATTAGAGGGTGAGAGATGATGGTGTGAGTGTACATATGGGACCCTGTAAATTTATATGAGGGAAAGGGGTGGGGGATAGCAACCCCTTAGGCCATCCAATATGGTACCCCTCATACCCCTCTTACAGACTGCCACATTAGCTGTCACATCAGTTTTCTACTATTTTTACCACTACCCTACCAATTCCATACCTTTCATCCACTATGGTACCCCTCATACCCCACATTAATTAATTGATTTAAAAAAAAGGTAGATAGAGAAAGAAGAGAGAGATAGAGAGAAAGGTGGGGTGAGGTGGGGTGGGGTGAGGTGGGGTTGTTTGGAGACCGGCACCTGGGTACCGTCCCTTCCCATACCGGCTTTCTACTGGCCATACAAGACGGTGTTGCCGTCGATAAGAGAGGGGTACCGATCTCCTACCAGTACCCATAGTCGATGGCCTATTGTTTTTACATGAATGTTTACATTTTAGCATTTATGGTCGTAAATATAGCCACTTTTAAATGTTTGTCTTTATATAAATTAATTACTCATGTTTGAAAACTTTGTTAACACACAAATCATCCTCAACGTTTAATATTAGACAAGTAGTCTATAAGACCATCTTCAATGGAGTCATCAAATCTTACATTAAACATTAGATTTGGTGTAAATGTTGCTATTCACATCTCCAAATGGGTCACTATTTTTCACACTAAATTTAGTGTGATGAATGGTGTCACACTATATTTGGTATAACACTATTTTATACACTACTTTTTAATACAAAAGAATTTGGTGTAAAAAATAGTGTTACTCATTAGAGAAGATTTACTAATAACACTAAATCTTACATTATTTTTTACACTATTTTTAATATTTGGTGTAAAAATAGTGTTACCCATTAAAATGTCCTAAACTGGGGTTAGTTAAAATTACAAATACTTGCTCTTTAAGACTTTAACATTTGACAACTCATGCTTATATTCCAAATTAAGATCTAGAAAACATGAACCCATAATTGCTCTGTAAAAAGAAAAAGTCTAATTAAAACTTTTTTTCTTATTCACTCTTTCGGTAGTGGTAAATGCATAGGAAAAGAATCCTATTCCATCTAACGTTACCATTTTTTTAATAATGATCTATTTTTTACTAGTAGTTTACAAAGTACTTTATGGCTAATTGTTTACTTTACTAATTGGGTTAAGTACATCAACATGTATCTTAGTTGTCATATTTTATTATTGTATATACTCAACTTAAAAAGTTATCATTGTATATATTGAATCTGCTAAAATTGTCATTATATGCATTAAACTACCATTTCTATGTATCCATTTAATGTACTTAAAAACTTACCATTATTGTGAACCTGCAAAAATGACAATTTTTTAAGTTGAGTACATACAATGGTAAGTTTTTGAGTTGAGTGCATATAATGATAAAATGTGACAACTTGAATACATTTTGGTGTACTTAACCCTTATTAATTTCCTACTAAGCGAGTATGGAAAAGATCAACAATCTTACTTATTAAGAAGCATGACAACAACGGACACTCTTATCCGGTAAGTAAGAGAGAAGATTTTTACCTGGTTAACACTTAATGGGTAAGAAACATTTAAACATTCCATTTTGATCTCCGAAATTGTTACCCAAAATGGTGACTCTTGTTATAGTTGATGAGTATTTATGTGATAAGTATTTAGTGAACAACCTTTTAATATCATTTAAACAAACCGAAGAGTCATTTAGGTATATAAAATAATAATGAGATTTTAATTATATTCTTGAACTCTTGGTCTATTAAGAAAAGGGTGGGGTTTATTCTTTATCAAAAGGTCTTAGATTTAACTAAAATCCCATTTGAGATTATTTGCTTTAGATATATAAGTGGTATGTTAGGACTTCCACGAGGCGATGATGTTCAAAAAATATATAATTAATTATTTTGAAAGACCACTTAATGAAACTTTATAGGACTAACAAAGATTATGTTATTAGGGGATTACGTTCTACTTGTACGACCTAATAACTTTCTTTATCCTTATTAAACAACTAATTGTTACATTATAACATAATGGTGTTTATATGACCAAGGCCGGGCGGCCCTGAATTTTAGAGGTCTTGTGCGAAAAAATAAATGTGGCCTTGTAATTTTTTACTTGAAGTGTGTATTAACTTAATTGTTATTACTAAATTGAAAATAAATCCTAAAGTGTAGAATAATTAAAATGTTTATAAACAAGATTCAAATAAAAAATAAAACAGATATTAAATCATTAAACAAATACTTAAAATCTTCAATGATTAGTCTGTTTATAAGAAAAAAAAAAGTTGACTAGTAAGAAATTAAAAGTAATTACATACAATTACAAGTATAATAAATGTTACTATGTCTAACATGGATCTTCTAGCATTTTTAGAAGCAAGATCATTATTAGGAGTACTAATAAATTATTTTTGTGTTATAATTAAAAGAAAACTAGCATTAAAGATATAAAAATAATAATTTAAAAAGATATATAAATAATCAAATAATAAAGTTATAGAGAACTAATAAAAAGATAACAAAATAAGAAATAGTATTAATATTAATTGTAAAACTTTTTAATATAATACTTAAATAAATCCTACGAGAAGTAACAATAAAAAATTTCCGTTATGGATGAAAGCCTGACAGAGCAATATCCAAAAAATTGAAAAAAAAATATGAAAGAATTTTTTACGACACCAATTTTATAGTTGTTGGAGTTGTTTTTAACATCTATAAATATATTTTCATTGTTCTCTAAGCTATAATATAAAAAAGAAATGTTATTCAGCCTCAAACAAAATGGTATAATACAAAAGATATTTATGCTAGATAGTTAATTGGATAATAAATATAATTATCACCTAGTAAAATAGATGGCATTGGATTTTGTTCTTTAATAAAAGAAATGTAAGGTCAGATTTAACAAAAAATTCAAGGTAGAGATTCATAAGAGAATTCATCAAGATGTTTTTATCGGAAAGTTTTCAAAAGATGGAATCATTACAATTAAGCCCAAATTCATTAATCCCAATTACACACTAAACTATATTATAATTAGGTTTATAGTTACTTTATAAAACTTTCAAATAATTTAAACATTTTACTCCTAATAAAAAATTTAGTGGCATTTTCAATTAACGATATATAATTGTTATAAAATTCGTAATGATATATGCAACTTTTTCATGTGGGAGTCATTTTCAATCATACTTTAAAAATATAAAAGACAAGTTTATTAACATGTATGATAAAAGAAAATTTTAATAGATAACAATCTATTTAACAATATAAAATACAGTTAATCAGTCGAATATAAAAGTCGTAAATTAATAATGATTTTTCAACCATTTAAAAGGGGGTTGCTATATGCACCCAAAAAGTGCATCGGGAATTGAAAAAGTAGCCTTTGACGTTGACATGTGTGTGTATGACGCATTCACTTTTTGGGTGCATTTGGTAAAAAGTCGGATGTATTTAGCAATTGCCCATTTAAAAATATGAAAATTTAAAACTAAAATCAAGCAGCAATCAGATCACTATTTGTCGTCAACATCAGTTCTTGAGTTAAAGAAGTGGTCATGAAGTCAAAAAGGTCCTTTATATTCCCACTTAAAGCAATCATATTTTTGTCCACCTTAATGCAAATTTTATATAAAAATTGCAATTTTGGTATAACTTCACAAAATCTAAATCAACCCTGATTTTGAAGAGTTTTAATGTTAATGTGTAAAAATCTTAAAAACAAAATGTCCAATATACCCCAAATTCTAAATCATCCCTAGATAATTCATCCTCATATCGATTTTTATTAATTATAATAAAAAAAAAACAAAATGACACATAAAAGTCAATTACACTGGATTACAAATACAACCAAAAGATCTTCATACATTTCTTGAATAAAAAATATCAATAACTTTTCATAATCCACAATGTAGGGGCCAAACTCGAAAAACGGCCCAACGACGTGTTCAATAACCCCCTATCCCTCCTCCTCCACCTAGTGACCGCTCGACCATTAAACCACCGAAAATCCATCTTCCCACCTTTGACGGTTCCAACCCTCTCGATTGGATTTTTCAAGTGACCAAATACTTAGAATACTACTATATTTTCCCCGATCAACGCGTTTCTCTTGCCTCCTTTTATCTCCAAGGCGAAGAGCTTAAATGGTATGATTATCTTCACACAAATCGCCTACTTACCATGTGGGATGAATTTGTGTCCGTCCTCGAACTTCATCTTGGCCCTTGCACGTACAAAAACCATCTAGCAGCGCTTTTTAAATTGCATCAAATTTCCACCGTATCCTCTTATCAAGCCGAATGTGAACACTTCAGCAACTGTGTTGTGGATCTTTCTGTTAAAGCTTCCTTGAACTTAATCATTTACTCCTTGCACCCTCGCGTCAACCAATTTCCCTTCCGGTTAAACGTCTCAAGCCCCACGAAATGCAAAAGTGGCGTATAGCTGACCTTTCTTTTCGTTGCAACGACAAATACCAACCTGATCATCGCTTCAATTGAACTCCACCTCTGTTATTGTGATGTTAGATCCTACTGATTCCTTCACTTCCCTACCACCTGACGATCCTTTCTCCCGCGAACTCACTCCCTCCGACGTCACTCTGTTCCAAGTTTTTTTCCCTTTTGTCAAACCCAAATACTTAGCCCTCTTGCTTGCCGCCTATGTAGGAAGTTGAGATTTTTTTTGGAAAGGGTTCATTTAGGCTTCGCCTTACATCCTTAGCAATTTGGAAAATTAAATTGTGACCTTCTGAGACTAAGTATGGCCACAGAATGCTACCAACTTGACTCGAACCCAGGTTAGATGGGACCACCACATCCCGTAGACCTTTTACCGGTACCCCACCATCCTAGTGGTTATGAAAACAATTTATAGTCAATACTCTGGAAGTTTTGAAATAAAATCTATGAAGAGTTTCAACGATTTCTATAATACACGTGAGCGAGCCTATTAGTGTGTACAATGTGCCCTACAACTTAGGTCACAATAAAGGTTGTCTTCATCTTTGATTTAGTATCACAAGTTATGAATTATATTATTACATCATGAACATCTTTATCATATGTGACAATACATGTAAGAGGCCCTACTAGTGTAAGGGAGACTTGGCCTCCAACTTAGGTCATGTCAAAGGTCATTCACGTCTTTGATTTAGTATCACATGTTATGAAATATAGTATCATATATAATTGACTATATTAAAAGGTGTTCTCGTTAATTTTAACTATTTTATAGCAATAATGTTAATATAGGATTATGTATATTAATATTTGTTAACTTGTTTCATGTATTTTAAGTTTATTATGTATGTTAAAGTGAGTTGATTTATGTTAACATTTTGTATAAATATAATTTTTCAGTAGTTTTTTTTTTTTACAAAAAGACATGGCTTCATACATACCATCCAGATAATATCTATACAATTAACGCTCAAGATATGATCCATCATATCAATTTACATCAATATAATTAAACACAAGATATGATTACGATAGCATGCTACATTATTGTTGTGATCACACTATAATTAACAGAATTACAAGGCAATTGGGCTCTTAATTACAGGATTGAGAATAGTTTCTAATGATATGTTATGTTAACCTATGTAAGGATGTTAGAATGTGTTAATTTGTCACAAAAGTTCTGTTTATTAACATTCTTGTCACCATATTTTGTTTATGAGTGGTCTCATCGATCTCACAAGAAAAAGGAATTTCTAAATGATTCCAATCGCAAATATACATATAAGGTTAGATTCACATGAGACTAAATTGTTTCCATGAGATCGATGAGATCAAGACTTTACACATGAAACTTTATAGCAAAACACCGTGAAGGTAAAACAAATCAAACATTCATAGTGAAAAATATTGCCAAAAGTAAAAAATAAAATAATCCAAATTAAGGTAAAAAAATCAAATCTTCATAGAAAAACACTGTGAAGGTAAAAAAACTGAAACTTCACAATGAAAAACAACATGAATGTAACATTTACAGTGTTTTCACTTTTCACTATGAAGGCTCAGATTTTTTTACTTTCACAGTGTTTTATTGTGAAGTATCATGTGTAAAGTCTTGATCTTACCAGTCTCACGGAAACAGTTTGGTCTCGACTGAACCTGACCCTATATGTATAAGCTTAAACAAGTAGACGGTCTATTTGCAAGTAAGCAAAAAACAATATGAAACACATAATCCATTAATTAAAACATGAATAAAAATCAAGAAAATCATTTTTAAAATTGGGATAATTATCATTTTGAAATGGACTAGAAATTCTGTCGAAGATACATTCTTAACAAAAACATTATTTGAATAACTTAAATATATCATTATATCTTTTACCTTTATAAATTTGATTAGATTGTAATTTAGTTTTTTTTTTCTTCATAATCCTCCTAATGAGTTTGTAAAATAAGGTGTAGCTATGTATATATTTATGTATGTATGTATCGATTTACATATAAAGAAGGTATTAGATTCTAAGAGACATCCCCCACTTGGTGGTTAGCTGGTTTATACCCTACTTTTCTTGTTACCCTTCCAAAGAATCCAAAGTAAAAAAAAGGTCTCACAAAAAGCACTACAAAGCATGCAAAAACCCTTCACAAAAACTATTCCAAAAAAAACAACCTTTTCCCATTCCACATGAACCCCATATAACCAACATCAACTTCACTTTCAAAACACCATCCATCAATCCCTACCATTTTCTTGCTAAAATCTTTGTCACAATGCCTAACAAAGGAGTCGGTGCTTTCCTTTGTCTTGTCATCATCGCGCTCGACATAACCGCAGGCATCCTTGGGATTAGAGCCGAAGCGGCCCAAAACCAGGTATGATACTTGTTCTATTTAATTTGGATAACCGTATTGAGTTTCGGGTGTCGTTTGTCTTTTAAGAGTTATGAAGTCTGATTTCATATCTGAAAAATAAGAGGTCGATGGTGCACCTCTTATAATTTCAGAGGATAGTAAGAGGTTTAGACATTTTCTTAAGTCTGCAGTCTATTTCACATCTAAAAAATAAGAGGTCGATGGTGCACCTCTTATAATTTTAAGGGACAGTAAGAGGTTTTAGACATTTTCTTAAGTCTGCAATCTATTTCACATCTAGAAAACAAGAGGTAGATAATGCACATCTTAAAATTTCAGAGGGCGGTAATTAAGGGTTTAATTGATTTCATTTGATGAATGAATTTGGGTTTTTGAAATGAAGAATGTGGATTAAATTTGATTGTTTGTGTGATGAACAGGAGAAGCATTTGAGGTTATGGTTGTTTGAATGCAAAGAACCAAGCCCAGAAGCCTATAGGCTGGGGTTGGCTGCCATTGTGCTACTAATTGCAGCCCATGTGTTGGCTAATTTGCTAAGTGGTTGCACTGTTTGTAACCATGATGAGGTCCAAAAAGCTTCTCTTGGGAGACAATTGTCATTGCTATCTCTCTTCTTTACATGGTATTTCTCTTTCTTCTTTTTCGAATCCGTTGTAAAATCATTTACAACGGATTTACAGTTATTATAAAAGAATAAACTGATGGATTAAAGATAATCCGTTTAAATATATAGATTCCATGCGTCTTAATTAAGGATCCATCCATTTTTACAAAATACGTGGTAAATTTTTTATAAAATAAATTGCGTCAAAATAGAAAATACTTTGTTTTCGTTCATATTTTAGAAAGTGATTAATTAGAACCTTTTAGTATAAAGAGATCTGGTAATGAAATTCATATTTTTTAAAATATAGTGAAACTATGATTGATTCCATTTTGATTCATTAAGAGGAAATTAAAGTTCAAATTACAATTTTCCAAACTGGATTTACTGTTTTCAAAATAAGAAAGAAAATAAAGTTTGTTTTATTTTAAAACAACTTAAGCTTTTTATTAGGTGACTCAATTATATAAGATAAAGTACAAAAATAAGAATACGTCAAGTATATCCCCATGTTAGTTATTTTGGAAAATGAATTTTTTTTTCAGAGCATTCTAAATCGAGTCTAAATCAATTATAAAGTTTTGTGCAAACTTTATAATTGTTACTTTTTAAAATCAATTATAAAATCTAGAATTATTATAAAGTTAAATCTAGAATTATTACTTTTTAAAATCAGATCCTAACACTTTAATCATAAAAATTGTTTTGAAAGCACGCATTAAAAATTCACTATGAAGTTAAAAATTTATACTAAAACATTGTAAAGGTAAAAAAATTAGAACGTTCATAATGTTCTAGTATAAAGTTTTACATAAAAAAATTGGTACCATGAAAAAAGCTTCATGATCCAAGTCTCTCTCTCTTTCTCTCTCTCTCCATATATATTTAAAGGGGTGTTTTCAAATGAAAGCTTAAATCTAATTGCGAATGTGAGGACACCTGAAAGTGCGTCACATGTCACAATTAGTCTAAATAATACATTATTATTCATGCCTTTATTCAAGATGAATAATAGAGCATTCAGATTGAATGTTGTTATCTGAATGTTGTATTATTAATCTTGTATAAAACATGACATTCAATCTCAATAATTTTGTATTATTCAAACTGAATGTCACTCGTGCCTCATTCTCAGCTGTCCTTACATTCACAATTATATTCGAGTTCGTAGCTGAACTTTTGTGTTTATGTGTGCGTACATATATAGATGAAACTTCCGCTGTGAACTCAAGTTTCGTTGTGAACGTGAAGACAACTGAGAGTACGCCGCATGACATATTCAGTCTAAATAATCCTGTATGATTGTATTTTAATTTGATCATGTGAATGCAGGGTGATCTTGGCCGTTGGATTGGGGATGCTAGTGATCGGGACCAAAGCAAACCACAAAACAAATGCTTCGTGTGGACTCTCACACCATCATTTCCTATCCATCGGAGGGATTTTGTGCTTCGTTCATAGCCTCTTTTCTGTCGCTTATTACGTAACTGCCACTGCTTCAATCCATTAAGTAAAATGTCAAAAAACAACATAAATGCTAATTTGTCTTTTTTGACTTTTTTTACCACTGCTACTACAGAACATCATCATGATGCTTTGTTTTTGGTTGTCGACTTACACCTACGTACGAAATGACTGTTCTACCCCTGTTTAATTTAAGCTAGTATACATGTTAAAAAGATTTGTTCAATTTATTTTCAATTTCGGAATCGTGTTTTACTCTAATTAGCAGCGTTTTATTTACGTATTATATATTAGTTCTAAAATTAAAATTGTTCAAAATTTGTTTTTTTTAGAGAAAGGGGTAAACGATAAAATAGTCATTTTTGACATTTAGATGGTTTATTTTACACAACAACCGAATAACAATTAATGGTATGCCATACAAACAATTGTATCGAAATCTATAAGGGCAAATTGCGTCAAAAAGGAACGTACTTTACTCTAGTTTCTGTTTTAGAGAATGTACTTTCAAAATACCCATTTAAGGGTATATAACAAAACTTTACAACAAAAAAAGGAACCACTTACCAATATAGTAAGTCCCTATTGATTTTTCAATAATTATATTATTTTAAAAATTATAAATAAGGATCAATATTGTCATGTATTAAAATAATTTTTATGTCATCAAAAGAAATTCCATATAAATAGTGTTTATTACGTACTCTAAATCTCAATTCATTCATCTCTCATTATTATCGTTTTTTTAGTTTTATTTTATTTTATTTTTCTTAAAAATTCCTTTTCCCTTTAAGCCCTACACAAATAATATCTCCTCAACAACCATTGTTTTTTTATTTCTCCAAAACCCCGTTATTTTTATTTCTCAAATAATCTCTCATCAACAACCATTGTTTTTTTTTTGTTATATTTCAAGAAGAATGAAAACAAAGAGATGGTGAAGAACTTCAACATATCAAACGTACAAAATTGCAAACTTGGTTTTTTTGTAGCAAACTAACAAAATCGAAAACAAATTTTTTTAAGAATTTTTTTAAGGAGGATAAACTAAATTAAAAAAACGATAATCGTAGAAGAGAGACGGATTAAGACTTGGAGTAGGTGATAAATATTATTTATATGGAATTTCTTTGGATGACATGAAAATTATTTAAGAGAGATGACAATATTAATGCTTATTTATGATTTTTAAAATAATATAATTATGAGTTAAATGCAAATTTGGTCCTTGTGGTTTACAAAAAATAATGACTAAGGTCCTTATAAGTAATTTTTAACTAACAAGGTCCTTATACTTTTGATTTTTATAATATATATGGTCCTTGTTATAAATAATATTAAAAGAAATTAAATTTAAGAAGGGGCAATTTTGCCCATTCACTTTTCCTATGCATTTAATGTTAGTTTATAACACATTTGACTCATCTTTAATTAAAATAAATAGTTAAGCTTATGGTTTACAAAAAAAAAAAAAAAAAAAAAAGTTATAACATCTATAAAAAAAAAATAACACTATATTTTTTTCTTGAGCTTTGTTATTAATTTACAAAGTGGTTCTTTAATTTTAAGATTTATGTATTTTCAATTTATTTCACCCTCTAGTAATATTTTAATAAATTAGGATTACATTAATTTTTAAGTTTTAATATATTTAACTTTAATAACCTCAATAAAGTTGTCAAAACAAATTTTACCTTTTAATAAATATATAACATATTTAAAAATCTTAACTTTAATAAATATATAACATATTTGGTATATCACTAATCTAAATTTAGTATAAAAATAGCACAAAAAATTAAAAAAATGTATAATAAACATTATAGGAAAAAACATACACTACAACATCATGTTTTAAATAACACTAGCTATAAAAACCATGGTAAATTCGATACCAAATGACCATATGAGGTAGAAATATGTTAGTAGATGATTTATGAGAAAAACATGTTAATTCTATTTAATTACATATCTTATTTATATTATTTTTTTATTCAAATGGGTGATAAAACTAACATGAAAATATAAAGTATATTTGTATAACTTCTAAAGTAAATAGATATAATTAGGGATGATATTAAATTTTACGTAATCAATATAAAAGAATATATATATATACATGTTTCATTTTAGGGCCAAATAAATCTAACTATTTATTTTAATCAAAGATGGGTCAAATGTGTTATAAACTAACATTAAATGCATAGGAAAAGTGAATGGACAAAATTGCCCCTTCTTAAATTTAATTTCTTTTAATATTATTTATAACAAGGACCATATATATTATAAAAATCAAAAGTATAAGGACCTTGTTAGTTAAAAATTACTTATAAGGACCTTAGTCATTATTTTTTGTAAACCACAAGGACCAAATTTGCATTTAACTCTATAATTATTGAAAAATCAATAGTAACTTACTATATTGGTAAGTGGTTCCCCTTTTTGGTTGTAAAGTTTTGTTATATACCCTTAAATGGGTATTTTGAAAGTACATTTTCTAAAACAGAAATTAGAGTAAAGTACGTTCTTTTTTGACGCAATTTGCCTAAAGATCTTAATGGAAAATAAATCCAACAATCCCTAAGTTGTGAATGGAGAGTCAATTGTCAGCTGGGGTAACTTTTGGACACTCGTTTGTTTGTGTTTTTTTCTTTTCTTTTTGGAGAGAGCATACGACAAAAAATATGGATGAGCGTCTTTTGATGAATCTTAACGATACTCCTCTATATTCTAAACATAGGAATAGTTTTTATTAGTAGGTTGTTTAAAGATTTATTCTCGTTGATAAACTTCGTTACCGGTTTTGCATTTGGGTGATTTTATCTTAAGTTTAAGTTCAACTATATAGTATTTTTCATGTTTAGATTTACCTTTATTTTTAAGCTTGTTACACTTTTTTATTTGCAAAACCAGATATCAAAATTCATTTGTAAAATTAGGCTTGGTTTGGCAAGCATAAGCTAGCTTATAAGCTAGCTGATAAGCTAGCTTATAAGCTAGTCCATCCAAACATGTACCAGGAAGCTAGCTTATCAGCTAGCTTATAAGCTAGCTTTTTGAAACGCTACTTTGAGTAGCTTATGAGAAGCTTATTGTAGCTTTTTCCAATTATACCCTTATTAATATTAATTATTAAATTCAAAGGTACCCTTTTTGGTCATTTTACATACTCATAAGCTAGTTTTTGCCAAACATAATTTGTTCAACAGCTAGCTTATCAGCTACTAACAAGCTTATCAATCAACAGCTAGCTTATCAGCTATCCGCTAGTTTATCAGCTACCAGCTAGCTTATAAGCTACGCTTGCCAAACATAGCCTTAAAAAGTTTGTAGGGAAAACATAACTTTTGTTTTAAGTTCATAAGTGAACCAAGATAATCAAAGTTCAATAAATATTGTTTCGACGTCAATGAACTTTTGTTCTTCCTAATCTTTTTTTTTTTAATCAAAATTCATATGTGAGACAAGAAAGTGAATGAGATAACTAAAGAAGTTTTATATAAGCTCCTAAATATATGAGATAATCAAGGAATTTAATAATTAAGTGAACAAGTTATTTAAGAAATATGATATAGATAACACGAAATTAGTTATTAATTTATACATGTTTATTGAATTTATTTGATTCGAAGAGTTATGTTTGTGGATTTCTATTTAGGTATTGTTTGTTAGGGTTTTGTTCAAACGTGAATTCATCTTTTATTGTGAGCGTGAGGACCATTAATATTGTGCCAAGTGGTAATATTCAGTTTGAATATTCATGTTGTATTCAGTCTAAATAAATCATGAATATTTAGACTGAATGAATAAAGCTTTATTCAGTTTGAATAAAGCTTAGGCGCCGATTCAGATTGCAACGTGGTACGATTTTAGTTGTTCTCACGTTCACAATCAAAACTGAGTTTACATTTGAACTTTCCTCTTGTTTGGTAAACGCAAAGTAGCTTATAAGTTATAGGCTAACCTATAACTTAGGCGCCAATTCAGATTGCAATGTGGCGCAATTTTAGTTGTTTTCACGTTCACAATCAAAATTTAGTTTACATTTGAACTTTCCTCTTGTTTGATAAACCCAAAGTAGCTTATAAGTTATAGGTTAACCTATTTTTTGTATATATGTTTGGATGAACAAAAAGTAGTTTATAAGCTAGCTTTTTGATAAGCTATTGGAGGTAGTTTTTTGTAATTTTTTCCATTTATATTCTTATTAGTATTAATTATTATATCTCAATATGAGAAAGGTTCATGCGAGAAACATAACTTTTTAAGAAAACGTAAGAACGAATCTCAGCCACTCACTCGATCAATAAAGATGGCTTTGAACGGGTCTCTCCTTTAATAATCTCCACCCTCCCCTGAATCACGTCAATCCTACGTGATCGCATCCACCGTAACAGAAGATGTGTGGCTGAGATTCGTCCTCACGTTTTCTCAAATTGACATAGTTTTTGTATGAACCCACCTCATTTCAATATACCCCATTTTGGTCATTTGACATACCCATAAATTAGTTTTTGTCAAACATAATTTGTCTATAAGCCATTTTATCAGCCAGTGTACCCAACATAGCATTAGTAATTTTAAGAGTCAACAATAGTTCACTAAGACTATACAATCATCACAAGAATAACTTCTAAACTATAAAGTTGGGTCAGTTTATTGGTTCTAAAAAATCGTAACTTATTGCTACTTTCAAATAAACATAAGAGTAAATTAAGGGTTTATTTCTTAGGGTTTATTTCATATATGTCGTTATTAAGATTGAATTATTAACAAAAGCAATTAGTATCGTACCCGTCCGTAGGCCGGGTATATGACATGTTTTAATTTAGTTTCAATTATTTGATATTTCCACTTTGTGTCCAAACGATTGAACGAACTGTAATATTTGGTAAGTTTTATTAGTTAACGAAACACTGTTTATTAGGACCACAAGTTAACTGGTTGGCATGTGCACTTTTCATCCACGATTTTTCATAGCAAAGTGTGGTGAGTTTCTAACTAAAACAACTATTTAAGTTGTTAGATTTCAAACATCTTTGACTTGACACAAAAAGTGAATTTAATACATAAAGACAACCAAATATAGAATAAATCTAAATTTAATAAAAATTAAGATAAATAATTAAAATGTGTAAGTATTTAAAATGACATAATTAATTTAAAAGTATTAAAAAATCATTCTAAGTTTTGTTAAAAAAATGGAGATCAATAATAAAAAAAGTGGCCTGTGGGATTCGAACCCGGGCCACCAACGGATGCATGCATAGTTACAATTGAGGCGCTTAGCCACTACGTTGGAAACAATTTGGTGTTAATTCAATTTGGTAACCAACCATATCATCAGAATGTCAACTTTATAAAACTAAACGTACTTGATAAAAATGATATGTATTCTAAGCACAACTATACATATCCATGCCCAAAATTGGCCAGTTTACAACTTCAAATATTCTCCTTTAATAAATGGTCAATACGATTCTTCGGAATTGCTAAGCTTCATCTCTCTCTCCTTTTGTAATGCCTATATAAAGAAAGAATAGAGAACTTTTCAGATATAGCATATGTAAGAATAGGAGCAAGAAAGTATACCTTCATCATCTGTTGGACTTCTATTTTGCGAATCTCAGGAACCAATCTGTCTTTAGTTTAAATAGTATGTATGGAAGCCACATATAGTTTGCTTATATAATACTCAAACAAATCACTACCAAAAAAGCATGCCAAAAAACAGTTGTAGGATTCAACATTAAGTCATTAAAAATAAACATAGAGAATAAATAACTCGGTTTTACATTGTTTTTAAAAAAAACAACTGATGGAAAATATAAAGATTTCGAACATGTGTGAAGTAAGTCAAAGTTGTTTCATACCTTTTATAGCATCTGTTTTGTTCTATGATTAGCAGCCTTGTATGTCTCTTTCAAGACACAAGTATTCACAAAAATATGAATTAGTAGAAAGCACTTTAAAATAACTTGAACACAAGTCAACATACCAAATTATTTCAAAGGAGCCTATACTCGGAAAAAATTGAAGTATATGTTGAACAACCACAATGAAAGATTGATTGAAAAAGGCAAGATGTTACTAATTGTGTAACTTGGAGAACAAAGATCCGCATGGATCGGTGAATATAAGTAAAAAAATCAGACTGCCCTAACTATTAACTGTGTAACTTGAGGCAGATTGATAACCAGCTAATTGAAAGAAGATGAAGAACGGTAGAAAGAATAGAAAGTATTGGTCATATAAAGAATCTCATGACCGAAAAAATATTGGTTATCTCGAACTGATTTTTTAGTCAAAATCGGCAAATATCGCCGATAATATCGGTACCGATCTTTCCAGAAGCAACGATATTCAATATATCGATGATATATCGCCGATATTAACAACACAGAATACGCCATTCCTTGGTTAGTATCTCTCTCCAACTTGACCTGAAAATATACCATGGGCATAAAGAATAACTAACAAAATAACATCAACATCTAGTTTTAGAGTTTCAAAAGCATGAGTGTTCATTGCATCCATGACATCAACCTTCTTCTCACCAATTCTGAGGCTATGTTAGTTCACTGGCACTTACGTACAAGATCATTACATACTTGAAAGAAATATTTAAACACCACTACCAAATAAAAAGAAAAGGAATCCTCTTAGCATCATAAATTAAATTATGAAGTTTAAAGTGGTCATAGATGCTATCATGCTAAAGAATGCATCAATATAGCTTGACATATATACAATTAAAACCAATTGAAACAAACAAAAACCCAAATTAACCGATAATAAATCCATAGAAATTAAATTATGATCGGGTTAAGTGGTCAAAAATTACCCACTGAACTATATAAAAATAACAATCCGTAAAAACCTTAACAATTCATCGGATTATTCATAAAAAGTCAATCAAGAAACCAAAGATACCTTTCTCTTGATAATTTTCTTGAAAGATAACGATTGTTTACACTTATCATCACCATCGCTTCCCCTTTCTGCCATTAAGAACTGAGGCATCCATTTTGCTGACCTTTTTGAATCTGGACCTAGTTCATCAATTACACAAAAAGAAATGAGAAAAAACTCATATATGAAAGTTATTGAATCCGACTTCAATCCTTATGCATGATGAAATTGTTAACTTGCAGCCAATTTCCCTCGCAAGCAGTGCTCTCTTTTGGATCCTCATCGCATCCAACTTTCTAGAACTAATTAACCAAAAAGCATATTAAAGACGTTGTTAGTTTTAGCAATTAAGTATTAATATGTAGCAAAAAGGGTGAAAGATGCTCACTGTTTGGTTATTTTTAAGAGTAAACTTCTTGGCCACCATAATGAATGGATGAACTCAAATTCGTTTCATTTAGGTAAATGGGATTCCACTGCTTTTCAATATTGCCTTTTTGTGTCTTGTAATCTTTAAAAGATATTGATTCCAATATTTATTTCTTTTGGATAGTCATTTCATGAATTGAATGTTACATAACCAGAATGTACCTCGTCTAAATAAAACTTGAACTGCAAGATGGCTGGGGAGATCACGTCTGCCTCTGTTGCCAGGTGTTCCATCCTCATATTCAACAACACCAATCGCTCCACCAAGGAAGCATTATTAGTTAATATATTATTAGTATCATCCTAATAAGCTTATGGTGTTTATCGTCTAAATAATTCCTTTGGTTTGTACTCTGTAGCCCAGCTATAGAGAAGCTTGAACTTGTGGACAACGAGTCTGTTTACTTGGAGAAGCCAAAGCAGAATAAGCTGGCATTAGGCAGGGCTTCAATAGCTATATGTTGCATTGGAGCGAGCGAGAAGGAGATATTTGATGTTACTGGACCATACCGAATTGATTTTCAGGCCACAAAAAACCTTATTGATGCAGGTATATAAGGTTTTAAGTACTCATCTTTTGCATTATACTTGAGGAATCTCAAGTTCAATTTCAACATATCATCCTACGGCTAACAGTTAAGGGCGGTGTTTGGCAAAAGGCCTAGGGGGATGTGGTGGAATATCGCATCTACCCCGGGTTTGAGTCCAGGCATTAGCATTCTGTGGCTAGGCTTAGTCTCAGATGGCTGTAATTTATTTACCAAATTGCCAACGATGTAGTCTAGGCAAAGCCTAGATGAACCTTTTCCAAAAGAAAAAAGACAGTTAAACTATATGTCTAAATAAAGATCATCACTTGTCTGTTATGCAGGGCCTGCTTAACTAATTCCGATCCTTCCTATCCTTCATCACACATAATGCTTAAAACGTCTTGCTAGAAAACATAGACTTAGTATCCTGTTGCTTTTTCATGGCATGAGGATATTCATTATTATTTTCCTTGTTTCATATAGGTATTTATGCTGATGAGAAGAAAGAACAAATAAATAAATAAATGAAATGAGTTTATATGCATCATGCATACATCTAGGATTTGGCTTATTTTGCTTATGCATATAGGAAATGCTTTGTAAATTTGACTCGGTGCAAAATTTATCACTTGATAATTTATAGAAAAAGATGGACCTTAGTGTTATGTTAACATCATATGAGAAGTAGAGGCCAAGAGTCTTCACTGCAACTTTTAACATGGCTGAAAATTCAGAGTCCATTTTTTTCTGCAGAAATGGATGTAACATATTACACATGCTGTAACCAGTAAAAAACAAATCAAAAACAAAAACAGCAACAGGTGAGTAATTTCACCTGTTCATCAGGAGAGTTTTTCTCGGAATAATTGCAAGGAAAGACTTTTTATTTTGAAACTTTAGATTGGGATGACCCACAATTTCGTTCAATTATAACGAATAGATACGATCCTTTTTATTTTGAAACTTTAGATTGGGATGACCCACAATTTCGTTCAATTATAACGAATAGATACGATCCTGGAAGCAAAGAAAAACAACAGGTCATTTTCTATATCAATGCAGCACACAACTTTTCAACAATCGTCAATGAGCTCCGTCTCTGCTCAAATCGCAACCAAATATTCATCCAAAATTCAACACAATTTGAGAAAAAACATTGAAATAATTAAATGATTGATTCGTACCGATGGATTACCGGATATCATGCTCCTAATCCAGCGATTATTTGAGCTTCTTTCTACAAAATCTATCTCGGGAAACATTGAGAGATTGATTACTGGATATCATGCTTACATTCTCGTGACGGTCACCGAACTCATCCCGGTAGTACAGAAGCTGCCAGTGACGGATGTCATTGACCTCGCCGTCGATCAGCGGCGGCGCTCCGGCGGTTGAAACGCCTGAAAAAAAGCAAAAGAGAATAAGAAGAAGAAGATAATGAATTGTGATGTGAAGAAAGCAGACATCTGATGAATCAATTTTTGAGTTATGAGAGAGAAAAATGGAGGTTTTTGTAGAGAATTTTGGAGAAAGTGGTGTGAAAGGGAGAATGAAACGGATTTGGAGAATTGGTTTTGGAGAAGCAGAGAGAAATCAGGGATAGTGGAGATGGGGAGTTGAGTCGATCGTGAAGAAGTAAAGAAGGGGAGTTCAGGAGTGAAAATAGGAGTGGTGGAGGAGTGTGAGATTGCAACTTTTGATCTGGACCATTCAAATTCAATTAATTTAAACGGTTCAGATTGATTTGACGGTTTCTTAAACGACCTGGGTCAATCTATATATATATAAAGCTGAATCATGGCAATGCCACGTGGCCTTTTCTCCTTTTTTTTTATTTTTTTTAATTTTTAATTTTATTTTAATTTAATGTTAATTAATATTAGAAAAAAAACTCTTTGTTTTTTTAGTTTAACCGACAACTCTTCGATTGCTTCTTTTATTACATGCTTTTAATTCACAATAACACCATTAATTTTTCATTCCAAAAAATTACTATTTAAGGCACTAACATGGAAGACAAATAAGTTGCTCATAGAATATCGAATTAGATAGAACAAATCACTTGATCAAAACATTCCCAACATGTATGTATTCATAATATTGTTTAAGGAATGTGTTTTATTGTTATACAATCCTTTTTTCTATATTTTTTTTGGATTTTTTTTGTTATAAAATGATATTTTGTTTATGACTAAATTATATACATTCTTATAAATCTTGGATACTTTTGTGATTACGGTATTCAAGAAAATAACCTCCATCTCTAAAGTGACTTATGTTTTGTGGCTTTTGTAGGTTGTTGATCAAAACCTTCCCAACAGGTATGTATTCATAATATTGTTTAAGGAATGTGTTTTATTGTTATACAATCCTTTTTTCTATATTTTTTGGGGTTTTTTTTTTTGTTATAAAATGATATATTTTGTTTATGACTAAATTATATACATTCTTATAACTCTTGGATACTTTTGTAATTACGGTATTCAAGAAAATAACCTCCATCTCTAAAGCGACTTATGTTTTGTGGCTTATGTAGGTTGTTCTATGGAGAACCAAATTTTATTTTCTTAAACAATATGGAAAAATCAACTCAATACAACAATGCTATGAGCATAGACAAAACACTTGATCAAAACCTCCCCAACTATGTAGTCCTAATATTGTTTAAGGAGTGTGATTTTTATTATACAATCCCTTTTTTTGGTTTTTTTTGGTTATAAAATGATATATTTTGTTTATGACTGAATTATATACATTCTTATAAATCTTGGATACTTTTGTGATTACAGTATTCAAGAAAATAACTTCCATCTCTAATTATGTTTCGTGGCTTATGTAGGTTGTTCTATGGAGAGCCAAGTTTTATTCTCCTAATCGATATGGAAAAATCAACTCAATACAATAATGCTATGAGTATACAATGATGACTTAATGTTTGAGAAGTTTGGTTGATTAAATTAACTTTTAACCTCCATCTTTTTCCAAAACAAGTATTTGTTTCACTATTAATGATACATCTTAAATTTTTCATAACAAAAATATATCAAATGAGCAAATAAAATGCTAAGGAAGTATGTTTCAACTTAATTATTATTCATATAAACATTAAGAAGAAAATTAAAATTTTGTTGTAGATGAATGACATAGCATTATAGAAAATGTAATGTGATTTTCTAAATAAGCTAAAAACAAGTATTTTAAATTTTGTAATTTTTTTTATCAATATATGTAAATAAATATGTTTCATCTTAACTTGGTCTTATATTTTTTGTTATATTTTTTTTAGAATTTTGAAAAACTAAATTGTAATTTTGCATTAGTAATCCAACATCAATGGCCAAATTATAAATTAGAGAACAAACTTGAATATATAAAAAGAATGTGAATATTTTCAAAATGTAAAAATGTGCATTGGCTAAAAGAAACAACAAGAAATAATATGGTGGTTTCATATAAAATGAAATAGTGGTTCTTATTAGTTTAATATATAATGCATAATTACTTCTCAAAAATGGTTGTTACCAGCGCACAACGTGCGATAAAAGGAAGATGTTGAAGGTATGATGTGACACTATCTAATAGTAGGATTTGGTTCTAGAAATTTTTTAAAAATTTTGAATTTTTTTTTTATGTATTAAATAAGTTAAAAGTCTATTTTACCTTTATTAAAAATAAGAAGGTTTATTCGGTAATTTGACTTACAATCTAAGTAGCTTTAACTTCTAATTTATTTTAACTTAATGGAGACATTAATTTACTCTCTTCATATTCCCACTTATTAATTAAAATGAAAACTTACAACAAACTTCTTTATAAACAAGACCATTACCCATCAACATATAATGTATAACAATCTCTATGTTCTATGTTATATTATATTGAATTTGTATGTTTACTGTGTCTTTTTTGTAGAATCCATTTTCGTCGGTATTACTACTTAATATTCGTAAAATTTTCAGGTAAAATAATTAAAGAGTTACTTGCGCTACCGCGCAACGCGCGGTTCCGACACTAGTATAATATATAATTTTCATTCATGTGGTTTAAGAATTATCATTTTTATCTTAATGGTTTGTAACTTATTGCTACTTTAGTCCTTTGAACTAATTCTTACGTTCAACCATGAATTCCTCAACCCGTATGTTCCCCCAGATTCAACAACCCAATAAAACCACCTACACCTACAACACCATGATCAAATCCCATCTCACAAGCTCAAATCCAACACCACAGATGGCTTTCAAGATTTACGTTCAAATGAAACGAAACGCTATCGATTGCGATAATTACACATACCCATTTGTGTTGAAGGCCTGCAAGATGATAATCGGGCTGTGGGAAGGCAGGCAAGTTCACGCAGAAGTTCTGAAAGTTGGGTTTTTCGATTCGAGTTCGTTTGTGATAAATGGGTTAATTGGGATGTATTCCAAGTGTGGCCAGATGAGTTCTTCCAGGGTTTTATTTGATGGGTTTAATGGGAAAGATTTGGTGTCATGGAACTTGATTTTGGGTGGGTATGTAAAGTGTGGTGATATGGTGGAAGCACAGAAGGTGTTTGATGAAATGCCTGAAAGAGATGTTATCTCTTGGTCCATTATGATTGATGGGTATGGCAAGGTTTGCAAACATTAATCCTATATAAAAAGTAGTCATCATTTAATACAATTTATTTGGTTGGATTTCCATTCATGTATCGGTATATATCTATCCGAGTGGATTAATCTTTCTGTATAGATTGGAAAGGTTTTTCCATAGATGGAATGAGTGTGTTTTTTAATTGGGGCCGATAGGTTTGAAAAAAAACTCGGCTTTTTGAATAAACCATTTTCTATATTATTAAGCCACAACATGAGATTGCGTGAGAAGGGCAATTTTTGGTGGAGAGTGTGAGAAGTGCCTTAAACCGTTGATCACTTTTAATCAAATACCCCTCCATGAATTGCAGCTTAAGAGGGAATTTGATTTGGTACATCTCATTATAATGTTCGTTCATTTTTCATCCAACAGTTGATAACCACTTCTCACCAAATTTGCCACTTCTCACCGAAACCCAGCCCATTAAGCCACTACCAAACAGTTGTATATCTTACCAAATAAGCTGTGATTCCATTAAGCTTATTAAGTTGCTAACAAACAGTCCCCCAAGATTACTAAATTCTTTTTGTGTGTCTTATCGTGTTCTTTTCAGAAAAAAGGTGACGTTATTCGTGCTCGTTCGCTTTTTGACCGAGTGCGTAATCCTGACTCGGTTTCATGGAACACCATGATCGATTCATACACAAAAGTCGGCAATATGGTGGCAGCCCGGGAACTATTTGATAAAATGGAATGTAAAAACGTAATTTCTTGGAGCATTATGATCGACGGCTATTCTCAGCACCGAGACCCCAAAGAAGCGTTGAACGTCTTCAATCTAATGCTTTCTAACGATGTAAAACCCGATAAATTCTCCATTGTTGGTGCCATTTCGGCTTGTGCCCAATTGGGTGCCCTCGATCAAGGAAGGTGGGTCCACATCTACGCCCGAAAAAACAAAATCGAACTCGATATTGTGGTGAAAACGGCCCTCGTGGACATGTACATGAAATGCGGTAGCACCGAGGAGGCCCGTGCGGTTTTCGTTAGCATGTCGGAAAGAACCGTCATCACTTGGAATGCGATGATTTCTGGGCTCGGTGCCAACGGGTTTGGGGCCGAAGCTCTGAGTTATTTCAAGCAAATGGAGGCCGAAGGAATCCAAGCGGACGATTTGGTTTATGTGAGTGTTCTTTCCGCTTGTAGTCATGTGGGATTCGTTCCAGAAGGTCTCGGAATCTTCCGAAAGATTCCGAAACCGACGGTCGAGCACTACGGATGCTTGGTCGATCTTCTTGGGCGGGCGGGCGAATTAGGGAAAGCACTAAGCTTTATTGGGTCGATGCCGATGGAACCGAATTCGGATTTGTGGGGTTCGGTTCTTTTGGCGTGTCGGGCGCAAAAAGACGTCGTTTTGGGTGAATTCGTGTTGGGTAAGGTTAAGGAGCTCGGTGGTAACGATTGTGGGGTTTATGTAATTATGTCAAATATTTATGCCGATAATGGGATGTGGGAAGGTGTAACTGAGATGAGGAAAATGGTATCGGAGAAAGGGGTGAGGAAGGAGAGTGGGAAGAGTGTGATCGAGGTGGGTGATGGGCGGGTCGAGGAGTTTGTTTGCGGGAAAACGGGTCGGATTCATGGTAACGATATCAAAGATGTTGTTTCGAGCTTATCGAAGACTATGGATTTTGAATAGGGTTAAAAGAGAAAGAATGGAAGTATATCATTGGTTCGGTTTTGGGGGCTCTCAAGAAAAAGATATGTAAAATGACTAAAATACCCTCACATGATGTGCGTTGAGAATTTGAAGGCAACAACTAAAGGTTGTTAGATCCAGGGACCTTCTAAAACTACTGCAAAATGTAAACGACAGGGACTAGGATGTAAATAGTGAAGTTGAGGGACGAGAATATGATATTTTGATAAACCATTGGGATGAAAATTGTAATTTACTAAAAGAAACTAATGGTTGTTTTGGTTTTCAAGAATGGAATAGGTTTGGGGAGATTTGTATTTCAATTCCAATCTCTTGTTTTGTTTGTAGAGTTATCCATATTTAAAATTATACGATTTTTTTAAATCATTCAAACATAAGATTTTAAATTCTCTATAAGGTACTTATGATTTCAAGAGATCTGATAGAATTTGTATGTTATGTTATTTTTAAAATGTTAAAATAAGCCATTTGTTTTTCAAATAACCAATTAAATAAAAGGTAGTTCAATTATTTGTATAGTTTTTCATATTTTTAATGATTTTTTATATGGAATTCAAATTCTACAAACCAAACAATCAAAAAAGGTTTAAATCTTTCAACATCCAAATCCAAATCCAAATTCATTCCTTCAAACTTTGACTCACGATTTGGAATCGATTTGAATTTCTTGTATTAGTTGGCCAAGGTTCGAACCCCATAAGGGATGGCTTGTTGCGGTACCCCTCTCTTGGGCCGGTCCATTGGGCCAATTCAAGGGTGAGTTCATAGGCCAGTTCCTGGACGCAAGGGATTAGTTTATGCCCGTTTGGTCCAGATATCCTTAGAACATGTGTGAGTTATCTGCCGTTAAAAAAAACAAGATCATAAAAGAATTATAAAAAATCATAATAGTAATTAAATTACTTTTTGTTTAATTGATTATTAGAAGACAAATGTATCCAATATCATCTTAAACATTAGTGTATACAAATCCTACAAAATCCTTTTCAGTTTTAACGAATTTCAAAATCCTATATTTAAAGAATTTCTTAAAAATCCTAAAATTTCATATTTGAAGAATAAAACTCGAAACTCTAAATGAATCCAAATCCGTCGAAATCCATCACTTTTTCAAACAGCCGTAGTTTAACAATTAACACTACACCTTTTCATGCATTTACAGTTCAAGACCTTAAAGTTTATCATATTCCAATCTAGTCCCTACATTCTTGAATCCTTGTTCATTTTTCTCGTTTGAATAGAGAAGCAAAAACCCACAAATATTATAAACAACATAGAATATGCAACTTTCTTTTTATTCACATTCAGTCCCTATATTCTCTAATTTGTTCTCTTCAACAACCTTATAACGGCAGTTACGAACATGTTTAACTTCCTACTTCTAAATCGAACCATATTCATTTTCTACGGTTTCCCGTTTCCATTTTCAACTAAAACCAAAAACCTAAGACGAAAAACTTTCGTCACTCGAGCTCGAATAACCCGATTGCCCATCTTTATGAGACGGAAACAGCATATCCCGACGAGTCCTGACTCCCGGCGAAGCTTCAGGAGTCGGTATCGACGAACTCGACTGATTATGCCTCGCCTGCATGGCCATCGTCTTCTTTATCTCATTACATACGCTATCCAAAAGCACCAAGAAATCCCGAACCACCAGAAACAAATGCAAACCCTCGTCTTTTCTCGATTTCCCGTGGAAATAATCCCCCGTGCTCTTCACCAACGCCATGATCCGCTTCTCCTCCTCCAACAGCCAGTGGATCTCGGATTCCGCATGAACTATCGACTCTGCGAGAAACGCCTGGAACCCGGTTTCCCCATCCACCGTCTTCATCTCGTTGTTTGCGAAATCCGTGATTGTACGTAACGTGTGGCCCAACTTCAAAACGGTCGAAGTCAGGACATCCCCATCGACAAGTGCCGCTTTTTTTACGTCCTCAAGCTCCCCACTCAACTTGGAAACGACTTCCAAACCGATCCGGCGGTAATATTCCGATGGTTCTTTGGTTTGTGAATGTTGGGTGTCTTCAGATGAAGTCGGGCTACTGGGCATTGCTCTCCGGGCAGCTTTGTTTCCTTCCGACCGGATGATTTCTTGGACGACGAAAGACAGGAGGGTGGTCTTGCCGTCGGTGCCTTTGACATCGGAGAGTTTCAAAAGCGTGTCGAGTTTGAAGGCCTGGGCCCCGCCGCGATACGTGCCAACGTTCATACGGTTGCCGGTTTTAAGAACCGCTTCTAGAAGTTTATGGAAGAGTCGGCTGTTTTTGAGAGTCGTGCATGCTACCTGTGAAGTAATTTGGAACAGTTTTAGAATTACCAAAAGAATCTAAGGGTTGCCGAAGGGGTAAAATAGTTATTTTGAGCTTAAAACCTTCCCAAAAGTGAATGTCCACAGGGAGGTCACACATCCAAAGCGGAGGGACATTTGTACCGGTGAATCCAGTGCTTGTAAACAAAATGCCAAAAGGGTAAAATAGTCATTTAACAACCGAGAGGGCAAAATAGTCACTTTGAGCTTAAAACCTTCCCAAAAGTCAATGTCCATAGGGAGGTCACACATCCAAAGATGAAAAGGACATTTGTAGCGGTGAAACCGGTGCTTGTAAACAAAATGCCAAATTGGTAAAATAGTCATTGTAACAACTGAAGGGGTAAAATAGTCATTTTGAGCTTCAAACCTTCCCAAAAGTGAATGTCCATAGGGAGGTCACACGTCCAAAGACGAAAAGGAATTTGTACCGGTGAATCCAATGCTTGTAAACAAAACGCCAAAAGGGTAAAATAGTCATTTTAAGATACCCTCCAAAACAAAAACAAAAAAAACACCAATGCACAAGGATGTTCAAGCCTCTATAGCCGAAAAGGAAGGACCATTTAGGAAATCTAGCGAGTCCAAAATGATTGAAAGGTTAATATGCCGAAAGGGTAATATCGTCATTTACCATAGGAAGGGGAATTTATACCTCTAAAATGGAAAAGGAGTCTCTAAGGGAAGTGGATTCCTCCTGAAGGGAGCTCATAAACAACAACGATTCAAGACGTTTGAATGGAAATGGGATCTCAACCAATACTTTAAGGAAGCGTTCAGAAGGGCCAAGAAGAGCAACATCACCGCTATACGACCCAAGTTTTAGCTCTTCTTCTTGGGTCGGTGCCATCCTCAACAAAGTAGAAATAAATTCTACAGGAAGCTCATTACCTGACCATATTCACAATTGCTTGCCATAAAGATTAACAAATAAATGCACGCAAAAGATATATATATATATATATATATAGGGGCGGGTTCAAATGGAAACTTAAATATAATTGTGAATGTGAGGACAGCCGAGAGCACACCACGTGCCACATTCAGTCTGAATAATACAGGATTATTCAAACTGAATGTTCATGCTTTATTCATGGTGAATAATCCAACATTCAGACAAAATAATACTAAATGGCTATATTATTCGGTTTGAATACTGTATTATTCACCATGAATAATGCATAACATTCGGTATGATTAATGGATTGTTCAGACCGAATAGGACACGTGACACGTGATGCACTCTCGACTATCCTCACGTTCGCAATTAGATTTGAGTTCATAGCCGAACTTTCATCTATATATATGTATAGAAAGAGAGAGAAAGAGAGATTAGGTTCAAACGAGAACAATACCTATTTAAAAGAGCATGAGAACCAACTTTGGATGACTTTGGATGTGACTTGCAAAGTCACATGAATCATCAATCATATATGATTTTGTACATGAATCATATATATATATTTTATTATCGTGTTCTTTTAAATATGTATTGTACTCATTTTATCCTCCCTACATGTAAATATTATTGGGGCTTAATCATTTGAAAACTCCAAAATTTGTGAGATCCGTGAGAACCTCTACCAACCGGCTTCATTTCGCATGTATTGATTAACATATATTTGTTTCATAATGTGATTGTTTAATATGTATTCGGTTAACAATTTGAAACTCTTTAATGTGTATTTTTGGTTTCACAAACACATAAAAAATGTGCACATTGTGAACCAAGTACATGTGAAGCAAACACATTATGAAACAAATATATGTTAAACAATATTCTAAATCCCAGTCTTACATGCAACAAAGATCTTATGAAATAGCATACGATGCACTAGTTCTGTAGGTTATTACAATTTCATAGGTTCTCAAAAGGTCTATATATACATACATGTATAGGTGCAGGTTCAAATGTGAACCACTTTTTGGTTATGAACGTGAGGACAACCGAGAGCGCGACACGTGGCGGATGACTAGGCGCCACGTCCACGGCGGATGACTAGATGCGATTCATGGGAGGGCATCAAATTAAAGAGGGGGACCACACTCAAATCCGCCACGTGTCGCGCTCTCGGTTGTCCTCACGTTGACAACCAAAAAGTGGTTCACATCTGAACTTTCCTCTACATGGATATACATATATATATATATATATATAGAGGGAAGTTAATTTGTAAACCACAAAAAACGTGTAAACCGTGTAAACTCATGGTTGCATAGATTAAATCAATGAAATTGATTCATGGAGTTGTTTAATATGATGAAAATGTTTCATAAACATCAAATTTTGATGAAAACGTTTCATATTTTGGTGTTTTTATTCATATGAAACTTTTTTCTCGTTTCTGTGAAACTTTTTCATTTCTAGGTAAATAAACACCTACATATGAAACAATTTCATCAAAAAATTTAGTATATGAAACATTTTCATCATATTAAACAACTCTACAAAAGATTTTTCATTGATTTACGTATGCAACCATGAGTTTACACGGTTTACACGTTTTTTGTGGTTTACAAATGAACTTCCCTCTATCTCTATCTCTCTTTCTCTCTCTCTCTCTCTCTCTCTCTCTCTCTCTCTCTATATATATATATATATATATATATATATAAATGAGAAGTAGAGAAGTGATCTCCAGTTCTCCACCACTCATCCGGTCAATAAAGGTGGTTTTGACCGGGTCCCCTCCTTTAATAATCTCTACCCTCCCATGAATCGCGTCAATCCCCCGTGATCGCGTCCACCGTAACCAGTCAAAGCCACCTTTATTGACCGGATGAGTGGTGGAGATCACTTCTCTACTTCGTATTTTTTTAGCACTTCTCATTTGAACCTTTCTCTCTCTCTCTCTCTCTCTCTATATATATATATATATATAGAGGAAAGTTCAAATGTGAACCACTTTTTGATTGTGAACGTGAGGACAGTCAAGAGCGCGACACTTGGCAGAGACTAGTCAATAAAGGCGGCTTTGAGTGTCGTCCCCCGCTTTAATTCAATGCCCTCCCATGAATCGCGCCTAGTCATCCGCCGTGGACCTAACGTGGCGCCTAGTCAATGCACAAATGTGAACCAATTTTTGGTTGTGAACGTGAGGACAGCCGAGAGCGCGACACGTGGCGGATGACTAGGCGCCACGTCAGGTCCACGGCGGATGACTAGGCATGATTCATGGGAGGGCATTGAATTAAAGGGGGGGACCACACTCAAAGACGCCACGTGTCGCGCTCTTGGCTGTCCTCACGTTCACAATCAAAAAGTGGTTCACATTTGAACTTTCCTCTCTCTCTCTCTCTATATATATATATATATATATATATATATATGGTCAGGTGGTCCAGGGGAAACCCACAAAAAATAAAAACTTAGGAATACCTAGTAACCATTCATCTGGATGATATGCACATGTGCATAACATGCACAAATGCATAAAAGCCAAAAAAAAACAGCTCCAATTACTTGTAGGCACATGGGCATACCGTCTCTGTTCCTTAGTTTTTCATCTTTTGGGGTGTTTCCCCTAAACCTCCCTCTATGTATGTGTGTGTATGCATATATATATATATATATATATATACATCTGTGTGTGTGCGCGCGTGTGTGTGTGTAGAGAGAGAGATAATTACCTTCCTTGAGGGCATCGGTGACTTCTTCTGTTGTTATATTCCATGCTTTTAGAAGAATTGCCAAATTCTGTGCTTTCTTAGGCTCAATAAGCTGAATAAACTTGGGTTGAGAATTTATGTTTGGCGTGGTTCTTCCACTCTCATTCTTATTTTGATTGGTCGAACTATAACCGAATAAATTTTCCATCTCCTCTTCATTGAACCTATTCATCCAAAAAGTTGATTAATATAACATAAAATACACTGATTAACCTTTTCAACCATCCTACATGCTTTTCATTACACACAAAAATAACAAGAAAAACACTAGCTCATATATGACAGGTGACTAAATTGTATGTCACTAAACAAAAATTACGGTTTTAAAGCACTTAGATCGTCTAAAGAATTGTATTTAATGGTTTAGAACCTTACTGGAATGATCCGGCTTTCATGTCGTGCCAAACCATTGACCGGTTAGGACTAGTGTTGACCTTGTCCCAGAAAAACGGCTTCAACTTGGTTTTATTGGCATCATATTCTCCTTCATTATTTTCATCTCCGGAATTCCCTCGATGATGTAAACCACCAGGTGGGGTAGGCGGGTTCGGTTTGTTCTTGGGTGGATCAGGTACTTTAGTCGCCTTCACGGGTGGTGGGGGTGGGGGTGCTTTAGGGGGAGGAATTGGCGGAGGTGGTGGAGGTGGTGGTGGAGGTGGTGGTGGTGGTGGTGGTGATTGGGGTAGCGGTAATTTTGGTAATTTTGGTAATTTTGGTAATGTTGGTGATGGTGGTGATGGTGGCGAAGGCGGTGATGGCGAGGACGGTAAAGGTGGTCGTGGCGATGACGACAGTGATGATGATGATAGTGGAGGAGGAGGAGCGGTTGTTCTTCCCGGTGGAAGCGGCAATGATCCAACTCTTGATTCTGGATCTCCTTGCCCGGAAGCACCTTCGGTTGATGAACCGTTAATCAAATCTCTCGTGCTTTTGGCTCTCTTGGATTTCAGTATAGAACCTGAAAACAAAATTCTGAATTCTTTAATAACTTGAATACCATTAAGGCTATGTTTGGCAAACGAGCTTATAAGCTAGCTGATGACTCATAAGCTAGCTGATGTATAAGATGTGTTTGGCAAAAAACCCGATAAGGTACCTTGTGACTGTTAAATGACAAAAAAGGGCATGTTTAAAAATTGGTAGTGTAAAAGTTAGCAGGGGTATATTTGAAATAACAAAATAATAAGTCCCATAAGTCACCAAAAGGTTAGTGAGAGTAGCTTTTCAAAAAGCTAGCATATGGTCCATCCAAACATGTACCAGACTTATTAGCTGACTTATAAGGTGACTTATTTTACCAAACAATGCCTAAGGAGGTCTTTTCTTTTTGGAAGGGTGTCTGGGGCTATGCCTAGACTAATCCCGGAAAATTATAGTTGTAACAGCTTCTCCAACAGCTATGCTAAAATAGAGAAAAGATGAATTTTAACATTTTTTTTGCTCCAACAGCTCTGCTATCTTGTAAGTTAAAATAGAGAAGAGGAGAGAAATTGTAAAAATCTCTAATGTTAGAGAAATCTTTAAAATTTAATAGAGGAGAGAGAAACAATATTATACTTTTTTCCACCAATAAAAGACAATGTAATTGGATGCATAGGAGAGAAAAACAATATTTTATTAGATATGTTGAATATTTTATTTATATATTAACGTTAAGCTTGCTAAAATAGAGTAGTTGTTAGAGATGAATGTAATTTTTCTTACAAATATTAACTTTATGTGCTCTACTATAGAAAAATTATAGCATAGATGTTGGAGATACTCTAAGATATTAGCCCTGACAAACTCAGTCGCCACAATTGTTTTGGACGCCTGGAATTGAACCCTAGGCAGATGGGATATTCCACCACATTACTCAGAGCCTCAACCACTTCGTATACGTATAAACTTCCGAGGCCCAAGGAAAAAACATCCGATTTCAGAATTCATACAAGTTCAATATGTTTGAACTCCAAAATCAAAGTTCTTTTCGTGGAACAATATAAAGCATGCAACTCAGTAGTACTTACCGGTAGGAAAAAGCCTCGTACTCCTTCCTCGATCGTTAGGTTCCCTTCTCCGTTTTCTAAGTCTAAGAAAGCAAACCCCACACAACACGAGAATGGCAAATGCTGCGACTGAACTTGAAGTTACGGCAATTATTAGCAACTTACGCTCATGGTCATCATCGTCATCTTTGTCTTGTGGAGGGAAACCCGGTGGATTTTCTACTTTTTCCCGCGGGTGAGGATCCACATCCGGTAAAGGTTTAGGTGAAATCTCGGGAGAAGATGGGGCCCCGTCGGGTGACCCTGGCGAAGATGGGGCCCCGTCAGGAGTCCATGTCGCAGATGGGGCCCCTTCAGGAGTCCATGGCGCAGATGGTGCCCCATCAGGTGGCTGAGATGGAGCCGGTGGCAACACCGGTGCGGGGCCCAATGGGGGTGGACGCGGTTGTCGCCGTCTTCGGCGTCGGCGTCGGCGTCTCCGTCGACGCCTCGGTTTGAGGACTCGGCCACGATGACCAGACGATCTACGAAGGAATTCTTGCCATCTTTCTTTTTTGGCATCGTTAGACAAAGATGTTTTCGACTTTAACCAATCTATAAGAGATGGCTTCTGTTTTGGACGATGAACCGTGATGGCTTTACGTGCAACCCTTTTTCTTAACAATGCTACATCAGAATTCGTGTTATAGTTTTTGAGATCTGGTAAATGAAGGTTAAAAGACTTGATAGCTTCTATACTTTTCTCAAGATGCTTCCTACGCAATACCTTTTCCTGATCTACCTGTAGAAATAAGGCATCACTTTCATTACATCTAAAAAAAATATGAACAAAAACAAGAAAGGAGTGTTCATATGCGAATCATTCAAAAGGTCTATTTGCTTATTCATATGTGAATCCATATAAATAATCTGTAACATTGGTCCATCTAAAAAAGTTTTGTTGAATTGTTTTGTATTCATAATGTTGTCCATAGTGGTTCGCTCGTGTGCACTCGTTTACAAAGTTTTGTATACTTAGTTTTTTGGTTATGTTATTAATGGTAGGAGAGAAAGGAGAGAGGAGATTTGCATAAACCCACAATGCCCTTTCTTACTAATTCCCTCAGGGACCATTCTCGGAGCATGATTGCAAACTACAAGGATGATTTCTAGACTTATGATGCATACTGCTGGTTATCAAAGAAAAATATGCAAGATTTGATTATAAAGTCATAACTGGATGATTATGAGACTCTGGCTTTCGAGAGGCCAAGAACCCTCCCTACTAGGGTTATACTTACACCCAACTCATTACAAAACTGATACCTAAACTATTACCCCTTCTTCTATTTATACTTCTCATAAGTCCTAACAACCACTTACCTTTCATTGACTAATTGACCAGAACCCCATGGTTGACTAATTGACCAGCCGACTATTATCCCTACTATCAAATGTGTAACAATACCTACTATCTATATGCAACAATTCTGAGATTATTAGTTCCTATCTTCTTCTACACAACCATGCTCCTAAGTCCTAACACTTTAGGCATGCGTTGAGAAAACGTCATTGCTTCGCCGTAACTCGTAAGGCTTGAGGCTTGACCTCACCACCATGCTACACCTTGCGTTATTTTGAACCTTGCCTATATAACTAACGACTTCATCCCTATTTTTAGCCAATTTCTACGTACTAACATCATCATATTTGTATTTCCCACTAAATGACAAGAGAATGTCCCTAAGGTGTATCCTAACCGTAAAGGCGCAAGGATCTAGTGAGGGACACATAATATATCAGTTTTCTATTATCAAATAGAAAATCATAAAAGTTTATCATGTACTCTTATAGTCTAATTCATTTATGAGTGTTTTATTCATTAAATCAAATAAGTTATAATTGTCGCTCCAATTTCAGCCATGTTGGAAAACATTTGGGTGGAAAAAACAAGCATCATAAATGAATTCATGAATCAAAAATTGAAAATGGTTTCATAATCAACCCGATTTTATGATGCAAAGTTTGATCAAAATGTACCCTTTCAGACACTAATGTGACTCCTTATCTATTGATTCAAGTTGATGTATGCTTGCAATCACAATGCTATAGTTGTTTACGGATCTCAGTCGAATCAGGCCGGGAACTAGTCGACGCTGAAGACCTAAACAAGGCCACATTTTTTGGCGTTGTAATGCTATTCGGATTAGGGCTATTTCAGTTGGGCTTTTCAAGCTTTTAGCCATATCATTGAAAGGTTAAGATGTCAAATGGTGATTGTTAGTGCTCGCACCAATCCAATGAAGTATCCCGTTCCTGTTTTCACTTCTTCTTCTCTCGTCTCTTCTAGCCGATCCCAGTGCCAACAATCTAGCAAAAAAAATCTTCTTGAGCTCTTTTGTTCATAACTGTCTTCTCTCATCTATAAGTTTGTAAGTTCTACTTTCATCTTCAATTCTTCATTTGTCCTTTTTTCGAGTTTTGATTGTCGATTAAACAGATAATAACGTAGATGCCAAAATCTAGTGGGGTTTGTTTTGCACTTCTCACTTTTGAGTAATAAACTAACAAGTTTATTTATGAGTTCAAGACGTCAAGGTGAGGTGAGAGTGTGAGACCAATGACATTGAAATGACAAAACAATAAAGCTTTGGACTCGAGTTCCATTTCTAAACAAACTCTTTCTTCTAGTTGTTGCGGGGGTTATTTATGGCTTATATTTAAGTTCAAATTCAACACGTTTTTGGCCTTCTCTTTGAAAACTGCCAATAAGAAGTCCCATTGATTGAACTTCTTTTAGCTATAGGCTTTAGTATGTAGATTTTGTAACTCAGTTGGCCTCTTTTTGTTCATCATATGAACATGCTAAATGGTAATAATTTCTAGCTTCATTATCAATTACTCTCTATTTACAAACTCTTTTGCTATTCTTTGTGAAGCTTGACTTGTTTAATCTATGTTTTTATGTTGAACTGCCATATATTTTTATTGAATACACAAAGTATTTTACGTTATGAAAGACACAATCACACAAATATATATTAAATCATGTTCCTTACTGCTAACTGTATGTATAGTTGAGAACCACTATACCACTCTTTTATGATCGTGATAATTGCTATATTAAATCATGTTCCTTACTGCTATTTCAGATTTTGACCTTTGTAACATCATTTGAAAGGAAATATACGAGTGTTCGTCAACATTGATGTTTCATCCTTTCATTAACTAAGAATGCATTCAAGATTAATTCTGCTCAGAAATAGTCTGCAATAGTGAGCAAGAGAAGGCCACACAATGGAACATTTTCAACCATTTATAGTGTTTTCACTTATTAAAACTTTATGATATCAAAATCCTAACACATAAACATCTATATAGTGTAAGATTCTTTGAAACTGTTCAAAGAGTGAGATTAAGGCTATGTTTGGCAAAAATAAGCTAGCTTATAAGCTAGTCCATCCAAACGTGTACCATAAGCTAGCTTGTTGAAACGCTACTTGGAGTAGCATTTTGGGCGCTTTTTGTAGCTTTTTCCAATTATGCCCTTATTAATATTAACTATTATACCCCAAGATATCCTTTTTGATCATTTTGCATACTCATAAGCTAGTTTTTGCCAAACATAATTTTTTCATAAGCTAGCTTATCAGCTACCAGCTAGCTTATTAGCTAGTTTGCCAAACATAGCCTAAGATTTTCCTAGCATCAATCTATCTAACCGAACAGAAAGGAACGATAAAACCTTAAAAGCATTAAACATCGATTCAAAAATAAACTCATGTAACGAAGTTAAAAACACGAATATGAACACAAACAAGAGATTCATATGAGATAAGCAACGAAGAATCATACCGTTTTTTCGTCAATATCATGAGTTGGCGAACGGACTCCATTGCCATACAAAGCTTTATCTAGCATCCTGCGATATCCTTCACAAAAGCCTGGCACCGATACAAGAAAAAAAGCTACCAAAATACCTAAATAACCTAAGCTTCTCGCATTCATCGGCTTCTTAATCTACTTATTTCCATTTCCATCATTCTACCCTTCCCATTTCATCAATGTAGTTTTCACAAGATCACCCCATATTATTAACCACAACTCCCTATAATCCAAGCCCTAATTCAACCAACAATCCCTTTTGCAAAAGGAAAATGAAACTGTTTTAACTGCAATCCCCAATCAATACCTTCAATTTCCGAACAAAAATTGGAATTGGGGGGTTTTTTCCGTGATGATGGTTTCATATTTGCAATCTTCAAACAAACAAAGCCTTAAAGATATTCAAAAACTCCACCAATCTCCCATGGATTCCTTTGTGAATCTAGACCTCAATTGTTACAAATTCGAATTAAAAACCTAGAACAATTTTGGCAAGAAACCCTTAAAATCGTTGTATAATTGGTTGGAAGATTTGAAAGAAAAAAGAAGAAACCCTTGTTTTCGTTTTGTATGTGTGTGTTCGTTAGAACAATTTTGGCAGTTAGAAAAACTTTTTGGGGGTTCCAAGGGAGACATGCAGGTTTGTTATAAATTTCAATTTTCGTTCTTGTAATTTAGAAATTTTCATTTTTCTTCTTATAATTTGTAATTTGTTGTTATTTTCATCCCAAGATTAGTTCCTACCTTTAGGTAGCATTTGGTATGTAGACAGGATTGAACAGGACATGATAGAACTGGACAGTACAGGACAGGACAAGAGAGTATGACAGAACTGGATAGAACGGGACAGGACTGGACAGAACAAATGTTTGTTTTGTGTTTGGTATGCCTAGGACCGGACGGGTGTTAATTAGTTTTTTTTTTGAACAGCAAAACGGAACCAAGAGGAAAGAGCTTCGGCATGGCCATCACCCTAACCCCAAGACCCAAACTTTATTAAAAGAGCTAGCGAGGCGCTAGAAACACCAGTACAAAAAACAAGAAAAAAGGGCAAGGCCCCAAACCAACAAAGAAAATCCCTAAAGCAAATAAAAAACCCGAAAGGGCACCAACCAAAGGTGAACAACTACTAACCTTCTGGACCCAGAGGGTTCTGAACCCAGTAGTCCCAATTCAAGTTCAGCTTAGAATTTCTATTTGAGAACCAAAGGAGAGAGTAACTATGTACCGCTGGAAAAATGTCTTCATTCTTGATATCCTTAACGTCCACCACATCGGCATAAAGGGCACGATTCCTTCTCTTCCAAATAATCCAAAGCAAAACCATACAAATGGCTCATTTCTGTACCATGTTGTTCCACCTATTTTGGTGGAACAAAAAAAACCCTTTTTGTCTCATGTTGTCCCACCTTGTCCCAGTTCATTTCCCTGTCCCATGTTGCGCTAAATGTGAGACAGTGGATTCTTCTTCTGTCCATGTTGCGCCAAACATGGGACAAGGAGTTTTGTCCCATCATGTCCTGTCTTGTCCCACACACCATACGCAAGTACCAAAACAACAATTAGTTATAAATAATGAAAATAGCAATGAATTATAAATCACATGGACGAAAATTGCAATTTCTAAATAATATAGACGAAAATCGTAATTTACCCTTTTATAATTTATTTGTAGTGATTTACATTTTTCATTCATATATTTGCTAAAAACTATGAAAGAATAAAATAAAAATGTATTGGAGACCATAAACGAAAACAATCAAGTTTATGTAATAAGAATAAAAATAATAATAATAAATTATAAAACCATGAAGATATTTTAGAATCACAAGCACGAAAATAGAAATTCAACTAACCACATGAACGAAAAACATAATTTAATCTTTTTTAAAAGTAAACCACTATTTTAATCTTTATGGTTTATTATTTATAACTACTTGACTATTCCGTTGTTTATAACTATTTCTTTCTTTGGTCTTAGAAATTTTATTTTTTTCCTACGTTTTTGGTTTTGCGTTTTGTCCCTAAGACTAGCGATGTTAGAAAAACTTCATTAAGTTAAAGGTAACTTATGTCATTTTTATATTAATAATTCAAAACTATTTTATATATAATATGAAACTTATATCTATAAACAAATGTAAATAACCCTTAGAAGAAACCACAAAAGCCTTCTTTCTCACGAAGCCGACCTCTTCTTCCCTTCCTGTTAGGTTTAAACTTTAAAGTAGTATTCAAGTTAAACATTGTGACTTTCCTTTATCTTTGTTAGAGCATCTACAATGTTTAGGTTTTTCACAAAGTTTTTTACGGCTTTTTTCTTACGCATTGTTGCCACTTTAACAACCTAAAAACTTCTACATGCTTTTACTATACGAAAAACCCCACTCATATTATGCAATACATGGATTAACAATGAAGTAATGTAATGTTGTTCCACAGTTGAACAATGCGTAAGTTAAAACCAATATATCACAACACTGCTTATGTTAAATAACGTAATCATCATATGTGTTTACCATACGAAGTGTTGTTTTATCCTATGAAATATGTAATGAACATATTGATACACAAGTGATAATAATATTAGTGTCAAATTAAAGAGAATACAATGATCATTTTTACGATATAAATTTTATAAATGAATTTTTTTTTCTTATACTTAAAATATTTTAGATTTTAAAAAATAATGTTTATAATAGACTTAAAGCCATCCAGTTTTAATGTACTTTAAGAATTTATGTTGTGATGATTCAAGAAAAAAGAAGATAGTGACGGGTTTATACAACCCTTAATTAGAATTGTTTCAAAAGTCCTCCTTTTACCCTTTAAACACTATTCAATTTGGTTAAAATTTGCTATATATTGTCAAAATGTTATCTTGTTCACAACCTTTCAACAAAATCCACGCATGGTTGATATTGATTCTTATGATTCATAATATTTTTTATAGTTCTTATATGATTTAGTCTATATATATATATATATATATTATATTCGCTATTGGTTTTATGGAAGGTTTAACGGCAAACCATAATTACCCTAAAATGTCAAGCCATGCACCATATTTAAAGGCTTGACGGCTTTTCTAATTTTATTTATAACATTCATGTGAAAAAACTCGAACTAGTTCATTTCTTTTTGTAAAATCATGAGTCATCATATTATGAGCAAGTAGCCAAGTAATACTGTAAGAAAAACCCACTTCATCACCATGTTAGTAACGCACGTCCACATAAACATCGTTCAGAGAATGAAAAACTTACATGATGAAATTGGTCTTAACTAAACAAACTCTAAACTAAAAGTCTAAAACTTAAAAATGACGAATTTATACAAATATTAAATTGAACACCAAACTACCGAGCATGACTACGATTGGGTATAAAACATCGTGATAACCCTAATGTTGAAACTAACTCTTCGATTGTATCTAGATCCTCTCTTTTTAAGTGTCCAAAGCTCGTTCTTGCTTCTCAAACAAAAGTTTATCATTGATCGTTGCTGATGAGTCGAGTACAGTTAATTACTTACGAAGAACATAAACTACATATGATCGATGTTATGGTTGCTTACGTATTAGTTCCTCCTCTTGACATGCCCTGATACCGATTTCCATCGATTTTTGTGATGATGAAGGCAATATGTCGCAACATTGACGTCTAGGCGCCTGCAACTACTTCACCAAACAATACCATCATCATTTATATATTCTAATAGAGTTTAAATAAGTGTCCAGATAGAGTGTTTTATGAAACCAAATAAAATTGTCCTACCTAAAGTATTACAAAAAGTTTATAGAATGTTTTTAGGCTTTGTAGCAAGTTTTTTGTAACACTTTTCAAATAAACTGCTCTATTAACTACTTTACACGATACAATTTGAAAAATTGTTCTCTAAAAAGATGAGTTTATAGCACACTTCTCAAAAGTGTCATATAAAATTAGCTAATAGGACACCCTATTTTGAAAATATCTTAAAAAACTTGTTACTCGACGCTAAAAAACCTCTTTCGAACTTGTTATAACTCTTTCAAAAAAGATTTTTTGTTTGTTTCTATAAACTTAAGTCCTATAAAACATTGTAGTAGGACACTTATTTGTTTTAGACTTCATATAAACTCAATTTGTTGTAATAGTCAAAATTTAAATTCAAAAAGTCAACTTCAACTTTTCAAAAGGTAAAACTTGCATATTTATTCATAGGTTATTTTGTTATTTTGGCTCTGATGCTTAAACAGTTACTTTTTTTTGGAAGGGTGTCCAGGCTAAAGCCTTACTAATCCTCAACAATTTCGGGTGCTAAACATGGCCCCACTTAAATGTTCCCAAACATACGTACGGAAAAGCTCGAACTCAGTTAGGACGCTTTGAATCCCCGAGCTATAACCAATCTACCACAACACTATTGACCTTAACAGTTACTTGTCTGTCATAAATTTGAGTTTATATATGACGTCAAAAATCAAGTGTCTTAATTGATAGTTTTACTGGAAAAACTTATATAGGACCAAACAAATTAAGTGTCCTATCTAAAAGTGTTCTAGTAAGTTTATAAGATCATTTTAAGAGTATTAGCAAGTTTTTGTAGAATTTTTAAAATTAAACATCGTATTAGTTATTTAACTGATTACTTTTAAGGAATCCTATTAAAACTCATTATTTTATAGGACCGTGTGTTTTTTATAGAACACTTTTTGTAGTAGTCACTACAAGAATATTAGGTTTATAGGACATCTAAAACTAAATGTTAAAAAGAAAATATGTAATTTAAAAGACTAAATTTTATAAGATCAAGCATAAAATGATTTTTCTAAAAGTGATACAATAGATTTACAAGTTGAGCGTTTTAACAAGTCTTCTATGACGCTCTTAAAATAAAGTGTCATATTAGTAATTTTATGCAATGCTATTAGAAATTGAGTTTCGTGATATGGGTTATTACCAATAAATATATATTTTTTGACCAGAAAATCAAGCCGATATTGTAAATGATCAATGAAAGTTAAAGAAGCATCGTAGTACCTGTTTTTCGTCGAGATCTAATATTTGCGAATACACTTTGATGTGTTCGATTCTTCTTGGAGAAGTCGTACTTGATGTACAATTATGTCGTTCCATGACTCTATAAATGCTCGTAATCCCATCTTTTGTTGTGTACACTTTATCCATATGAAATACGACCGGTCTTCTACAAGGTTCATAATGGTGTCGCCTCATGTCAAAGTTAAAGAATGAATTGAAAATACGAGTATGTATCCAAGGCCGAAATGATAAGGGAACACGAAGCACATCCGGTAGAAGCAAATGACCCCTGAAAACTTCGATGGCATAGCCCCATGAGATCGAAATTGTCCAGGAATTTCGAGGGTCGTAGCATACCGTTTGTTGCAAGATACGAAGAGGATCGAGTTTTGCAGCTTCGTATAAGTGACTTAAAGCGTTAATTTCTGTCATGTTTGGGAAAATTGGATCAATGCGATCGGGGTGGTGGAGAGACACTAATGGTCTCATTGGATGTGTCATCAAAAATCCGAATGCATTTCCAGTTAGATCCATCTGGTTAAACGATCAAAGAACGATAAAAAAACGAGCACAAAAGAAGGGAGAAATAGAGGAGACACTATCATGAAGTTAGTTATATAGGATGTCAAGTATGTCTAAATACCCTCATAGACTGTTTTATAATATTTAAATTACAAGATTAAACAATTTATGTGTCATATGTAAATGTCCTACTAGTTCATTTTTGATGGTGTCTTCTGAATAATAGGACACTTGTTTTCAAAGAAAAGTTTTTAAAAAAATTCAACAAACTTGCATATCTATATGATATATTAAAAGAAGCTTTTTACTGATATCATCAATACGAAATTGAGTCATTTCATTGGCCAATTAAAGAAAATACATCAATTGATGATGTCATCATGTATTTTCTAAAATTCATCTACGTAAATTTCTCATTAATTTATTAATTTCTTCTTTATAATTTACAATTTGTATCCTTAGAATCATTTGATTAAATTCATTTTTATCCCTTTACATCCTTATCATATTAATATAAATCATATATATGAATTAAAATGTATTAAAATTTTTGTTTTTCTTTGCAATAAATTACACCATTATACCGTCTCGATGATACCTTCAAAATTAGTCTAATATTGAATATTTTTTAATTTATTTATATTATTTAATATTAAAAATAGATATAAATTAATTTGTTTATATTTATTATATTATGAGTTTACACTTTATATCCTTGACTATCTATATATATACTATCTATTCAAATTTCATTTTCAATTTTATAAGTCACACTTTAAAATACTCATACAGTTAGTTATTAAATTTATTTTCAATTCTTTATTTTGGTCATTTTTTTATTTTATATCTTATCATTTAACTTAAATAATCATATATTATTAGTTGTAATGCATTAAAATACGTTTATTTTTTACAAATTATACCATCATAATCTTCTCGTGAATACTTTTGAAATGAGCTCAATATTGAATATTTTCTGAATCAATTATAGTATCTATTCTATTATATCGAGATAATATAATCGTTATAATCGTCTCAACAATATCTTTAAATGAGCCTATGTTTTGATTTAATTGTATAATTTGATATGATTGAATAATTAATACATATTTCGCGCTGCAACGCGCTAGTGTTTTGAAATCAAACAAAATGAATTTTAAAGATTTATTTATTCGATTTTCTGAAGGCCTAAGAATTTATTTATTCAAAAAAACTAATTAAATGACTTTAAAATTGTTCCCAAATACATTTTTTCAAATAATGTGATGCTAAAAGTATTAATAGAACTTTTTTTTTTCAAATTTATCCGAACACTTTTGGAGTCACAACTTCCAAAAGTGTTTTATCGACTTATTGTAACACTATTACACATGACGCACACTTGTATAAACATTACAAACTCATGTCATAAAAGTCACTTCTAGATATATTTGGCATCTTATAAAACTGATTTTACTGTAGAAAGATTAGCAAAATTTACCTGATGAAAACCAGGTTCGTTAGTCATCGTAACACCAAGCTCAGCCAAACACGACGAAATCCTACTGTCGCTACCATACAAATGTGGGTATCTCTCCAAACACGAGTCGAGAACCTTTGCCAAAACAGTCGCTAACGGATAACTTATCGCAAATCCGGCACCACCATACGCCATGGAAAATGAAAAATGTCGATTTTGAACGTAACTCTCTGAAGTCGATCCGATATAATACCATAGCCCATGATCGTATTTCGATAACGTCTTCGCTAGGTTTTCTGGAAAGAACAATGTATCATCATCCCCAAACACAAACCACCTGAATCATACCATACAAACTCAAAACCCAAGATTTATTATAAACAACAATTGATGATAAATCATAAAAAAAACAAACATGAAATTTGATATAAAAAACAATGAGTTACACACCTAACATTTGAATGATTTAAAGCGACGGTTTCTGATACAACACGAGCCACACGTATCGCAGATCGAAGACCACCCTTCCATGTGTAACGAAACCGAGAGGTATCATTGGAGATGCAAATCGGAGGGGAACCGAAATCATCATTGGCGACGGTTTCGTTATCTACGGGAGCGTCGAGAAAGACGCAACCACGCATTTGATTAGGGTTCCACCACATTTTAACGTATTCTTTCCTTTTCGTCCATGAATTGGCGCTAGAAGCGATTCCGAAAACGATATGATCAATTGAAGTGGGTACAAATAAGGGATCGGAGATTGCGTTTCTGGCGTCGGAATGAACGGAATTCAACGATGACGATGAAAGAAAGAGTACGAAAGATAGAGAAGATGCGACCACAATTAGGGTTTTCAATTGAGAATTTAAGAGATGTTTCTTGAATCTTTGAGACGACATTTTTAATCAAGATTTGGGATTAATTAAATTCTTTGAAATGATTTGATATGGACATGAGAAGAGGTTTGACCACAAAGAAAAAAGGGTCTTGTTTTGATGATCAACGAAAAGTCAACCTTTGACTTTTGTAAATCAAATTATCAAACATCTCTCTCATCTTATGATGTCATTATTTTTAGTCGTCATTAATTTTTCTTATGATTAATGTAATTACACATGATATTTATTGTAAGAAAAATCGAATAATTAATGCACCACATATGTAGGAAACAACCCGCATGCGGCATGCGATAATTTTTGCTAGGCGATGGCACGGTATGGGTTGCGGTACCGGTAGGTACCACTGGTAACACCGCCGTGGATGAATTGGTACCAAGAAAACCGGTACCTTTATGCCGGATGAGAAATGCTACCCACCCCACCCCCCCCTCCCCACCCCACCCCACCACCCAACCCAACCTTACCTTTTCTTTCTTTCTCTCTATCTCTCTCTCTCTCTCTCTCTCTCTTCTCTCTCTCTTCTTTTCTTTTTCTTTTATTTTTTTAATTAATTATTTAGATTAATATGGGGTAAAACCATTGAGGATGAGTTGGTAAAGTATTGGTAAGGTAGTGGAAACTGATATGGCGCTGACGTGACAGCTGATACCATTGGTACCAAGTAAGACCACTGTGGATGGTCTTATCTTTAGTTAAAGAACCGGGATTCTACTGCTATATATAGATGACTTTTATCAACGTAAATATTTGTGCCTAAGTCTATCGCTAAATTAAAGGGTCACATCATCGTAAAACCGTCAAAAAATTTTGTTCAGCAGTCCCTTGCCAGTTAAGGTGCCTTTTTTTATTCTTCTACTTTTAGGTGTCGTTTGTTTTATTAAGAGGCCTGAAGTCTAAAGTCTGATTTCACGTCTAAAAAATAAGAGGTAGATGATGCACCTCTGAAAATTTCAAAGGATGGCAAGAGGTTTTCAGACCTTTTCTTAAAAATAAAACAAACAATCGTCTTGAGTCTGGTAACCTTTTAATTTTCAGACTTAAGAAGTTTTAAACGGTATTGTTTAAAACAAACAGCCCCTTAATATATAAATTAGTTTTCTTCTGCTTGATGGGTGAACATTTTCTCTCTCTCGGACAAAGTAGGATATATAAGGCAAAATCATCAGTATACCGCACATATGAGGGCCAATTTCACCAAATATTTCACTACTGGCAGTGTACCCGCGCAATGCGGCGGGGTATATCTCAGTTCCAAAACCAAGAACTGGAAACAACAATTTTATGTTTTGTTTTATTTTCCGTCCTAGATTTATGGTCAATAGAGGTTGAGATTTGGAGCTGGATTCATTTTACAGAGAATAACCTATTTCTCCATCAAATCCAAAGTCAAAAACCAATTCCAATCACCTCAATATACTCTCACAAAAACAAACCATATACATGATCCCATATTCAGCCATTATCCCAACATTTAACAACCCCACATAAATGATTTCATGGCATCAATCAATTATTGCCGGAAATTTTCAAAACAATAAGGCACAAACGTGACCACTATCATAGTAATTTACTTGCAGCCAATAGAAAGCAATACTAAGGCGTCGGCAAGCAGACACTGATTCACCCCCTTGTCGATCGGCCTCGGCGGTTTTTCCCTGTCGACATGGAAATCGAAACCGAAACCGAACCATTTTTGATTTTAGGTTTTGGTTTCTTGTTTTCCCCCCGGTTTCGACTCGTTTTTTCCGGCCGAGACGGAAACTGAAACCGAACCCGAACCGTTTTTGGTTCAGATTTTTCGGTTTCTTTTTTCCCGTTTTCTGTTTCGGTTTTTCCCGGTCGAGAGAAACCAAAACCGAACCGAACTGTTTTCGCTTTTCAGTTCGGTTTTTGGGTTCTGATTTCTCGTTTTTCCCTGGTAGCAGTTTGGTTTTTGCTTAACTTACCTTTTACAATTCCATTCCAAATCTTTCAAAGTCAAATTCCTTGATGAATTCCAATTCAATCGAATTCCATTCCTCGAACCAAACGCCCCTTAGATGTTGATTACTCAACTGCATTATGATCAAAATATCTACCTAATATTATGAAGACCTGTCCAGTAAAACCCAATGACAGGATGTAAAATAAAGTCATACAATGAGCCAAGTTAATTGTTAATGGAAATCAAAATCTATAGAGTCAAAAGCAAAACTGTCAAAACCCATTATGTTGTTATCCTTTTCTTGAACAACAATCAACACAAAAATAAGTTTGAATAAGAACAAATGTGCGTTGAATAGAGACCAACTGCAGATACATTCCTAAATGGCACAACAACCAACAATATATAATTATGATTTAATAATCCAACAACAATCAAAATTGGGACTTAAAATCCAACAACAACCAACACCAATTAATTAGTTAAACAAATGAACATGAACAAATCTTCGTTCGGTTCGTTTACAGCCGACGGGTCGTAGGGGCAGAAATAAAATAACTTAATATTTGAAGTTATCTTCCCAAAAACCACACAGCTCCTTCCCAAGAACTATCCACCATGAAGAGTTGATCCAACATAGCTTGGAAAATCAAAAAACCAAACATGTTGCACCTCACTTATTAAAACATCATCAAGAAAGCATTTCGGTCTCGAAAAGGAACTCCAAATCTGATAACTCCATATCAGCATTGAAGACCAAATCATCACCAGCAACCAAAACAGAAGCTACAAACACTAAACATTGAATTTTAACCATTTTGACTACCCTAATTAACAAGGACACTCGTTGATTTCAGAAATATATTTGACAGCAACTAAGGTATGATCTTTCCAATGAACCTAATGTCGCTTAACTGAAACCAATTGATCATGGGGAACAAAAGATCCAACAAACAACACTCGGAATTTGGAAAGAGTTGATCATCCGAAATAGCAGCCTATTAACAAATTGCCTGAAAGTACAACGCATCAGCCAAAGGAACAGCAAAAACACAAAGTTATCATTTTCACTAAAAAAACGTGTCTTCAAAATGGAGTTGAGTTTTCATTTTCAGTTTTCTATTAAACTTTTAGAAAGCGTGTTTGGTTGAAATGGTGAAGTTTTCATTTTCCATTTTAGAAAATTAGAAAAACGCGTTTTGAAATTTTTGAAAAGCTACTCAAATCAGTTTTCTAATTTACATAGAAGTTAGAAAACAAAACATTTTCATTTTCTTTGGAAAACTCGAAAATTTTCTACAAACACAGGCACCCTAATTTTGACATTTTCAGATTGGCATATTCTATCATTGATAATAATAAAAGCCCAAATTCCATATCCAATACTTATCACAAGATCTGATAATGATTTCCACACACTCAAAAGGAAAACTATTAAAAGTTCCAAATGGAATTCGTTATTGTTGGAAGATCACAAAGATAGCACATTCGGTGACCCAAATCCAAGATACCATCAGAAGCAAACATGTAGATACCGAGCTAACCTTTTTTAAGCATCATTTCCTTTTCCCATTCGCCACTACTGCTTCATTTGCATTATATGTACATTTTTCCTACAAATATATATCAGGGCATACATTAAAACAAAGAAGATAAAGGTATGAAAGATGAAGAAATTTACTTGTTAAAGCATAAATCCATTGACGTTGCTCTATACAAAAATCTGCTTAAATTTCTTAGCATAATCAAGAGAATTAGGGTAAAATTGCAAATAAAATCAAACGACCTTGCGATAACGGTTTAGATTTTGAAAATTCTATCGGGAACAGAAATGTGAAAAGAGAAACTTGCATTCATAGCATATAATGTTTACCATGAGAGAATCCAAAGCTGGAATAGTTCTTTCGAAATGGAGAAATGCCGCCTAAAATCCACGCAGTTGAAATTTTAGGAATGAACGCCATAGAAAAACTGGGAATCTTGTCTCCTTCCCTACATGATAAAGTGTCTTCATTTGAATTTCAAATTGAGATCTAGAAGGAGGGAAATGCCGCCTAAAATCGTTTTTTTGTAGAAAAAGGAATAAGGAAACTAAAGTTGAAGAAAGGAAGGTCTGAAAGTATCAAGTTAGGTGTTGGTGGTGGATGGAAGCTTAAAACAGGGATGAAGACTTTGTGAAAAAAGAAAAGGGGCTCTGAACCTTTCTTCTTACAACTTGTGTTGTGAGAGTGCATTAACAACTGGTACATTATGCCTTTGCATTTGTGTGCTTAAAATGGTTGTCCATTATGCTTAAAGTGTTGTATTTAAGACTTTAAGATTTTAAGAGTTTAAGAGATTTATAAAATCTCTTTAATAAAGGAGTATAGATAAATACAACCACTACAGCTACAAATACCTGCTACATACGGAAAATTAAGAGTCAAGTTCATACAAGAACAATACCTAAATAAATTAAGAAAATTGTCTAATCACATGTGATTTTACGCTATAGTCCCATCAAATCATTGGTAATTCATGCGACTTTGGCCGCAACCTGGTCATGGACCAAGTTCGCCGAACATGGTAGGAGGCTTAACACTGCATTTTATAGACCATTTTATAATATATGTGCCTTTGGTTCCATTTCATGCATATAACTAGTTTGAGGGAAAAAAAGAATTGTTATTGTACACATCCTATATAATGCTAGTTTTAAGCATAGTTAAGAGTTGGAGTTCATACGAGAAAAATACCTAAATAAGAAATAAGAAATGGTCGAATCACGTGATTCTACTCTAAAATCAGACATAAATCACATGTGACTCACACGACTTTGGCTGTCGCACACCCTTTTGTTGACCGCTAAAGTAAATTCACATGTGATTTTGCACATGATTTGGTCGCGGACCGTTAATGTAAAATCACTATGAAAATGTGTAATTTTCATTTTCTTGAATAGAGAGCACTTGACCTGATGGTTTTTATTACAAGATCTTTTATAGAAACATTGAAGTTGTATCAAAATGGTCCGTTATTTGAAAACTAGTCTCTGTTGGTTTGATTTCTTAAAAACTCCGAATGTGCAGTTAAAAGATTCCAAGTCGGGCCTTGATTTCCCGATAACTGGGATCGCAGCTCATGCAGCTGATGAGCTCGTGGATGTGGTTGAATTGGATGAGGAAGAAGAAACTTATTATACGAGAGGGCATAATGGTCAACTTTCATGTGGTTGAGGGGGGGGGGGGGGGTTAGAAGAGGTATCCCAGACTAATTCTCGGCAATTTTGGGCCGAAGCTCGACTGCTAAAGCATGCAGCCCGGGGTCGAAGCCCCCGTACCTCTAGAACGCGTCCCCCAGGGCTCGAACTCGGGTTCACCATTATGTAGTGCCCAAGCCTTACCACTAGGCTAACACTCCTTTGGTGTGGGGGGGGGGGGTGTTTGGGATTGCTTATTCAAAACCAAGGTTCTAAATGACGTGAAACGTGGTGTAACGGCGAGGTCAAGCCTCAAGCCTTATGAGTTATGGCGAGGCCATGGCGTTTTTCATGGCGTGCACTAAGGCGGCATACACATACACTCGTACTTGTGTATGTAACTGTTTTGAATAATATCATAGAACAAATTAAATTCATATCAATTAATAAAACTAAAAAAAGAAAGAATAACCAATGATACAAAGTATATTAAGCTTATAAAAATGATATCAAGGGCGCAAAATCGGGATTGAATCTCTTGAATCCCTACTCATTACTTTTTTCAATTTTCAAAGAATTCATGTTCAACGCTCCATTTACGGGAATTAGATTAAGTACTTATGAATTTAAGGTTTTAATTTTAATGTTTATTTAAGTTTTAAGTCTTGTACATAGTTACCATTTATCCTGTAAGTTATATATAAAAGTAGCCGCAAGCCTTACAAAATAACGCCTTGTAACGTGCCATAACGTGTTATAAGCAAGCCAAGACTTAGAGTGAAGCCATAGGGGTTAACGTGGCGGCGACCCCAAGCCTTGACGCCATAACAAGGCTATAACGAGTTATTTAGAACCATGTTCAAAACAACTTTATCTCTTTTGGTAAAAGTGTTTAGGAGTAGAGGTAAAGACATGAGAGGTGAGTTCTATTACGATATAAAGGTCATTTATTTTGAAAAGTCATAAGTTAGCTTTCCAAAAATTAAAATAAAATAACTTTTTGAAAATGAGTTTTTAGCTTTTTAAAAAGTATAAGCAGTTTTTCTAAAACCCTCATTCATAACATTTAAAAATAGCTTAATTAACAAAAAGCCAACTTCTCAAAACAGACATAAAAACAAAGCCCTCCTTTAAGTTGAATATATATTTAACACTTTGATATTCTGGCTATCTATTTAAGCATCAAACTTTTTGGCTATAAAAATAAGTTCCAAACTCCCCAAACAAAATAACACTATCAAAAACAATGAGCTCAAAATTGCAATATATAATTCTAAAACAAAATAGTTACTTTTGAATTTTGGTGTTTAAATTATGTGGGCTTCTTCTTCTTGAGTGCATTTGAGGCATTTACACCTAAACCCATAATCTGCAAGCAATGCTTGTCTTTCTTCAACTTCCAGCTCTTCATCAATGTATGAAATGCTAACCTGAAATTTTCAATTATTAAAAACCAATCACTTAATTTATATAATATTAGTGAATCCTAGTTATTAATAAACATTGATTCTGATTCATATGGTTTTCTATGCTTCTTGCAATTTTTGAAAATCTACAACTGATTGTTGCAGTTTTTATAAGAGTAAAATTAGCAATCAATCACCTCTTCTCCCTTCTTAATGGGCCTGCATGCAATTATGGTTGCTTGCCCATCTCTGTCCTGCAATTTACAAGGATTAATACAATTATTATGCTTCATTTTGCATCTTTCTTATTTAATCAAATTGATGATAAAAGTAAAACAAAACCCATTGCCTACCTACTCATTTGGCAAACAACCAAACCAAATTAAACAAGTTCAATATATCCTACCCGGACTCCCGGAGGTAAAGGGGGTATGATACAGCCACTACGTCAAAAAGTAGAACAGTTGTTTTTGTGAATAAACTATTTCCTTATTTATTTATTTAACCCTAATTACTATACAAAACCACTCCCTTATTCATTAAATCCAATTAACATACAAACCATTTCATCGCTTCTCATTATTTGGCAGATAAACACCATGGTATGCAGATGAAGGATCAGCCAAAATAAGAAGAATACTTGGGTGTCGTTTGTCTTTTTTAAGAGATCCGAATTTCACATCTAAAAAATAAGAGGTGAATGTTGCACCTCTTAAAATTTCAACGGACAACGGTAAGAGGTTTTCAGACCGTTTTCTTAAAAATAAAACAAACGTCTTAAGTCTACTTTTCAGACTTAAGATTTAAGAGGTATCTATTAAATAACAAACAGCCCCTTAACTTCCTAAAAACATACCTCGTCTCGTTTAAAAGCTTTAGCACTCGGACAACAGGAATGGTTCATACAACTCTGGATTGGGAAAAATGCTGTGCCTGCCAATTAAAAAACCAAACCAACGACTTATTCAGATCCACTGCTAATTTGGCAACACTTACATTAATAATGTCAAAAAGAATTTACGTTAATAATGGCAAAAAGAATTTATGTTAATAATGTCAAAAGGAGATTAAAAAACAACACTAATAATTTATGGAAAATGACTCCCTACCCTAATGCATATATTTCGCTCATAACTAGTTCTACAATTGCTATAACTAAGGTTAAAGGTCGCCAGGTCGGTCTGTTGGCAGCTTAATTAATGAGACTCACAACTCATTTGACATTTATACATAACTATTTGGTAGCGATTTAATGGTATAGGAAGTGGCTTATTCAGTAATAAGCTTTTAGGGGGAAGCTGTATGCAGAAAGCCAAGTTTTTTCCAAACCCGTCACTCAAAATTAAAAAGACGTTTCTTCCATCTATGAAGAAACTCTCCCCCAACAAAAACCTTCTCTGTATATACAGACAAATTAATCCACACAAACTACATTATCCATAGAGCACTTAATGGAAAACCAACCAAACAGCCCCTAAGGTGAACTCAAAGTGTAGTCATTTTTCAAGGCCTTCAAGAAACACAACCATTTATTATATTTCTACACTACCTAGACTCCACCTTTGATAAGAACTGACAAATACGACAAAAAAAAAACCGTAAATGAAAGGATTTTTTACGATGCATAGCCACTCAGATTACCTTGGCAACAAACTGAATAATCCTCCCCGAGGGCATTAAGAAAAGGCCGCGTGATTTCATCAGCTTCTTTCTGCCAATGACATTTAAGAAAGATGATATATTCATGCAAACAGAAGTTAATATTGGGTAAACATCGAGTCATCTCATTCTAACCTTTTCAGTTTCCGGTAGATCATCTATGTACAAAAAGTAATCCTCCACCGGAGATGCTACAACTAAATCACTGTCACATGAAAAAGGTTAGATTCTTTTAGGTTTATGTTAAGTCATGAAATAATGTGGCTCACAAGTCTAGGCCTATGCTTTTACAGCTGTCAAAATACAAAATTTTGGTCACGACCGATATCTGAAATAGTGGTGGTATATTGGTCCAAAGATAATGATTCATATAATAGAGGGAGGTTCAAGGGAAAACCTCAAAAAATGGAAAACTGAGGAACACCCTTGTAGCCCTTCCTCTGGACCGTATGCACCTATGCATAGAAGTAAATTAAGTTGTTTTTGGGTTTTTATACACATGTGCATATAACAAATTACTTCTATGCAAAGGTGCATATGGTCCACATGAAAGACTACAAGGGTGTTCGTTCCTCAGTTTTCTGGTTTTTTTTAAGGTTTCCTCTTCAACCTGACCCTATATATATAAGTATGCATCCATAAACATATTACATGCATTGATTAAAGATATAGTTGCCACATCAAAACATCAACTTAAACAAGTTTCAACATCAAAACTATCATTATGAAAAACCCAAAGCAAATAGCTTATATAAATACCAATAATCATTAAAAAAAAGTCCAAACAGTAGCTTTGTTGCAAAAAGAAAACCCATCTCAAAATATCGCTATATCAGACCAATATTTGAATCAAAAATAGCTGCAATATCGCCAAATTGCACTGCTATTTAGCGGAACCGATAGTTTAACAGTGGTATTTTGTGAAGGGCCGATATCCGATATATCACCCCGATATCGCCGATATTAACAACATAGGTCCAGGCAAGACTAACATCATCTTTTTTCCATAAGCTCGGTTGCACAATACACAACGAAATGGCGAAATGAGATATGGTGAAGGAGATACTTACAGATTATTGAGCTCAAACATGCCAATAATATGCCCATATACCTCTAGTGAGAACACTTAAAAGGATTAAGGAGTTTTATGTATAACATGTGTGTGAAAAGTAAATTAACGATAAGACAACCATTAAAGTTACCACCGAACTCCCCATTTTTTTTACCCTTTTCTAAGGTGGCATTTGGTTCGCAGATTCTGGAGGTATCTGATGGAATTGGAATGTTGAATTCCATTGACTGAATTCCATTCCTTCGTTTGGTTCGTTCCTTTTCAAAAAAGGAATCTTTGAATTCCACAAATGAAGAAATTTGACATTCCGTAGCAACTAGTAGGTATTTCGATGGAATTTATTTTTTTCATTTTCTGATGGAATGGATTCATTCTTTTCTCCTTAACGCCAGATATACCCTTGATCCAATATAACCTAATAACAAAAGAATTATTATATTAAAGTATTTAATATTTATTCTATTAAAATATTTAATAACTATTTTATTAAACTATTTTGTGTTTAAAGAAATTAAAATTATGTCAACCAAAATTATATTAAGGGTATTTTGGTCATTTACCAAAATTTCTTTCCAATACTAAAGCTACATTCTATGAACCAAACAGACATATTCCAATTCCTTCAACAGATTCTATTCCAATTCTGTCAGCCAAACATATGCAAACCTGACAACACCCCATTCCAATTCGTTCGAAGCCAAATTCCTTTGACAAATTCCATTCTATCGAAAAACATTTTGCGAACCAAACACCACCTAAGTGTGTCATCATGAGGAAGACAATGTGCATTAGCTGACACGTTAATTGTTCAAAACATAATTGGGGCGAGTTTAATGGTTGCATATGTTTGCATGCATGTTGAAACACAACATCATGAAAAGAAAATATAATAGATTAAGCATACGTCAGGATACATGGGGAACATTCCTCATCGAATATTGCCGCTTTCAGGAGTTCCAATGACTGGAAAAATCAAACTTAATGATTAGAGTTTTATAACAGAAGCAACATTAAAACAACAAGAATATCAATCAAGCATGCAAAGTGTGTTCTTAATCGATTAATCAAGCACCCGAATACAAGGTTTACAAACTTTCGATTATATTTGGTTATTGAATCTTCACAACATGGCTTCTTTCTAAGGATGCAATGTAAAATGTCTAAAGAGATAAAGATAATTCAGCATTTATGTAACCTGTATGATCAGCTAATTGGGTTAAAAGTAGAAGACCAACACGAGGTCTAAGAGACATAGAATGATGGTATATAGATACATGTCTTAAAGAGATTGTACATCTGGTGGTTCTGTAATCTTCAATGATTTAATGTTAGTTTTGTTATGTCACAATCAATTGGGCCTTGAACGAGGATTATAGAACCATTTGACGTACAGTCTCTCTAAGTCACACACACACGCACACACACTCACACACACACACCTCTCTCTCTCTCTCTCTCTCTCTCTCTCTATATATATATATATATATAGAGAGAGAGAGAGAGAGGTGTGCATTCTTTTGTAAACCGTGTAAACCAATCTCAACTACTGACTCTAATAATCTTCCATAAATATTCAAATCCCAATAAATAAACATTCATACAAACCATAATCAATGTTTATAATAGGAAATAATATGGATCATTTCAATTACATCTCTCTCTATATATATACATATATATACGGATCATTTCAATTACAAACCATCTAATTCTAACAAACCATACAAGCCATAATCAATGTTTATAGTAGGAAATAATAGAGATATTTTTGGACAATTTTTTTTTTTTTTGGGAAGGTTCACCTGGACTTTGGCCAGACTACATCCTTGGCAATTTTTACCGAGAGCTAAAGCATGCTCCCCTGGGATTAACACTCAGTGGCCCCTGGTTGCTCACCCCCGGATTCGAACTTGGGGTGGGTTTTTCCCCAATACCAAGCCTTAACCGGTAGGCTGCCCCATTTGGACAATTATAATGATCCATAAATTATGATTGAGATATATATGGAAGTTGTTAAGGTTCATTGATTATGATAATGGTTTTAGATTAGGAAACATAGAGTCACATATTTACCAAAGTTCTAAATGGCGCAAGGCGTGGCGTGGCGGCGAGGCCATGCCTCAAGCCTTACGAGTAAAGGCGAGGGCCGCGAGGCCATGGCGTTTTTTAAGGTGTGGCTTAAGGCAGCAAATTTGTATATAATATATATGTATATATATATATATGTGTGTGTGTGTTTGTGTTTATGTATATGTATAAAATGGTAAAATAGAAGATTTTCTAAATTCTAATATATATTAACGCATTCTAACCGATACGAATAGAAAAACTCTAATCGAAGTTCGAGATACACGGATTCAAAAAATCAAAATTACACATTTTAACGCATGGCGCGCCATGGCGGGCCATGGCGTGCCTTAACGCGCCATGGCGGGCCATGGCGTGCCTTAACGCGCCTCAACGAGCTCGACGCCATACATCAATATTTACTAGACTAGATGGACGGCTAAGATTGGTTTGCATGTGTGTGTGTGTGTGAATGCATGTATGTGTGTATAATGTATATTAATATATTATGCCAAGGACTGACCTCGAATGCCAGCTGCCTTATTTGCATTCTAAATGCAGTTTCATCACAAGTATCAACATCATCTGGCAAAGCAACACAGTCCCACCACCTACAGACAACAGAATATGAAATAAGCATTCATCCCAAGAACCATTTCAGGAAACTTTTCTACAAGGATGATACCTTTCCTAGTGAAATTTCACATTATACTAATTAAAAATTTTCAACAATTCCAAATGCTGCAAATTTCTCTATTTATTCTCCACGAATGGAACAAAAACTTTAGGGAGAATTTCACTCATGTCCTTACAAATTTTCAATATTACTTCAATATCCTTACAAACTTGAAAACTACATGTATATCCTTCTAAAACTAAAACAATTACGTCTATGTCCAAACTTAAACTTTAATTAGGATTAAATAAATTTAATATTAAAAAAATTTATCTAAAATTTAAAATACCATGTAATATTACAAAGTTACCCTTTACCATTCTTGTTTTAGAAGATAGATTTAGTGGGTCCACCACTCACCACTCACCTGCACTTTCCCATACTTTTCCCCAAGCCTCCCAAAACCTCACCACCAACAAACCAGGATCCCCCATTTCCATTGTTAACCACTATGTTTTAAGAACCTCTCTTTATTATAGACAAATGGTGGTTTGGGACAACTCAAGAAACAAACACATATCTGATTTGAAAAACACAGATCTGAGCTTGAAATCTCAAAAAACAAACATAGATCTGAAACACAGATCTGATTTGAAGGACACAAATTCAGTGTCGGTAATATACCGCTTCGAAAAACACACAGCTGCCGGAGAATAACGATCACTGTCGCTGGAGAAGGAAAACGATCACTGTCGCCGGAGAAGAAAACGACAACCGACGCCGGAGAAGAAGACGACCACCGTCGCCGGAGAAGAAAACTTGACCGTCGCCGGAGAAGAAAACGTCACCGTCGCCGGAGAAGAAGACGACCACCGACGCCGGAGAAGAAGACGACCACCGACGCCGGAGAAGAAGACGACCACCGACGCCGGAGAAGAAGACGACCACCGTCGCCGGAGAAGAAAACGAGACCGTCGCCGGATAAGGAAACGTGACCGTCGCCGGATAAGAAAACATGACCGTCGCCGGAGAAGGAAACGTGACCGTCGCTGGAGATGGAAACGTGACCGTCACCGGAGATGGAAACGTGACCGTCACCGGAGATGGAAACGTGACCGTCACCGGAGATGGAAACGTGACCGTCACCGGAGAAGGAAACGTCACCGTCGTCAAATTGGGAAGCTGGTGTTATTGAGTAATCGGCGGTAGAGATCAACCGGAGAAAAGTTACAGTTTAGAGGATTTCTTGCCATCGACACTAGGAAGAGGGGGAGGTGGGTTTCATCTGAATTTTGAAAGTGAATGGGTGAATTAATATTGAAGTAATTTTTGAATAAAGATAATAATAAAAGAAGGTAAAGGGTAGTTTGGTAATATCAAATAGTATTTTAAACTTTAGATAAATTTTTTAATATTAAATTCATTTAATCCTAATTAAATTTTAAGTTTGGATATATATGTAATTATTTTGGTTTTAGAAGGATATATATGTAGTTTTTAAGTTTGTAAGGATATTGAAGTAATATTGAAAGTTTGTAAGGACATGAGTGAAATTCTCCCAAAACTTTAAGTGAGTCTAAGAAAGTATCATTTGTAGAGAATTATAGAACGATTTACAGTCTCTCTAAGACATATATATATATAGAGAGAGAGAGAGAGAGTATATATATATGAGGTAAAAAGGCATGGAGCAGTGACTACACTAGTTTAAATAGGTGTCAATTTCTGCAAACCAAGGCAGTTATATATACAGGTGGAAAGCAGTGATAGGTTTTTTATCTCATAACACAGGTAGGTGTTATGGCCCTATGGGTAGGCATAGGGATGCAAACGGGGGCGGATAGTAGCGGGGACTATAATACCGTAGGCAATCAAAAGGGCTGGAATGTAAATTTTCATATACCTCCTCTTGTATCCCATTGATAAAGGCTTCCAAGCCTTCAAAAGAAGAGCAAAACTGTGGTTGCCTAAACCGTTAGAAATGGGATTCTTCTCTTTCTCTTTACTGTATGCTGCTTTCAACTTCCTGTACTTTAAAATTGTACAGCAAATCGCCTGGAATTGGAAGATGAAGAAAACCATTTTGTTAATCATATATCAATGATAATCTCACTGAAGTGACTCACGTTTACTTTGACAAGATTCAACATGCACTGTATCCATATTTCCTTCATATAGTTGCCTCATCATATGCAACTTAAATTTATGTGTGCAATTAGATTGTCATAGTGGTTTTTCTGATCATATATATATACACACACACATCCTTATAATGTAGTAGTATGAAGAAAAAGCAAAGGGAAGCAAAAGTGAGGTTGACCTTTAGAAGGAACTTACCTTAGCAGCAAGAAGGAAAATATCATTCGTCTCTGACAGGGAAAGATGACAGGAGAAAGAAACTTAGAAAATGAGGGGGGTAAAAAAGGAAAGCATGGGGGAAAGTTCGTGTGCAAATCGCTATTATGTTTGAGCCTTACCATTTGCATGTTCTATGAACTTTGAAAGTGCCTTCTTGGACGATGATTTTGAGCCTTCTCCCGTACAAAGTAAAGAATGGCACAAATCCCAATCAGCCTGTGCACAAGATGTGCTACAAAGATTGAAAATCCATCATGTAAGTGATAATTAACACAATGGGTGACCTAATGCTAATTCACGTATCAATCTTGGGGTTAGGGGCAAATGGGTATTCTTGGAGAAGATTTTGAATTATACTTGTATTTTTGTAACTATGCTTCCGACAAACAAAATTCTGTAATACAAGCTGATGCCCTGTTAAGCATTGGGTTGAAGGACAGGTTCTAGAGTTCAGATGTCAAAACCATTGCCGATCAGACGTTTTAATTAGAAGGGTAAATAAATGATAATCATCCAAACTACTGGATTTCTAGATACAGAGATAGTTTAACCATCAATCATGTACCAAACATTTTCCTAGGAAATGCACCAATGCACAGGCTTAGTTTAACTAGTTTTCTAAAACTGTAGAGTTTGGTCATGATTAGGAATTCTACCAATGAGTAAATTACATAGAACTAGTTTACTAGTGTCAATACATACATGATCAAATTAAGTGCCTGCAAAACATCATTCTAATTACTGAAATCGATACCAAAAAATCGACAACATACTGTTATATTTCTTTTGTACATAGTAGTTAAGCACATAACTTTGAAAGTTCGAATAATTTGTGTTAAATATTATCGTACAAGTGTGTCGCACGGTATCATGTCTAAAGGGTAAATAACTTCTTTCGACTTGATCTTTTTAGGTTGTTGAATGTCTCACAGCTGTTATCTAAAACTCATAGTGGATGTAGATTGTGTAAATATGGGACTGTGGGTACCCAAATCAAACATCTTTTGTTCTCCCAACTTCGGATTGTAGCAATCAGCCACCAGAAGATGTTAGTATCCCATATAAAAGCACCATTTGAATCTTTCCTCTAGTTTCCAAAGTCACTAGGTAGACATTTAAGGGTGAGAAGCAAAACGCTATGATATATCATATATCTGTATGTCTAGTTTATAGAACTCTTCATTGTTATAAGTTACTGTATGGTGGCAATGATGTCGATTATCTTCTGTGAAAGTCATGTTAAGCATGATCTACAAAAGGAACACATGATCTTAATGCCACGTTAACCATGATTTGAGTATACTGTCCAAGATTATAGCATCTTATTATCTAGAATGAGAGAGTAGACATATTTCTTTTTGGTGAGGCAAGTTGATGGCTAGAACTTACATTTGAATGTTGATTAAATCCGTTTACCATTTTTCTACCACAACTAGAGTTCTATCTTTATAGTTTTCTCCTTAAGAATTTTTCAAAAAGGCTAGAAAGAAAATTAAGTACTAAATACAGTTTTTTTTATAAGGTTCATCTGGGTTTGCCCAGACTACATCCTTGGTAATTATTACCGAGAGCTAAAGCATGCTCCCCTGGGATTAATACTCAGTGGCCCCTGGTTGCTCACCTTCAGATTCGAACTTGGGTGGGTTTTTCCCCAACACCAAGCCTTAACCGGTAGGCTGCCCCATTGGGGTTTACTAAATACAGTTAGGAATAAGTTATTTTGGAAGGAAGAGACAGAAACAAAGTTATTGTGTCTTTCTTAGAGTCAAAAATTGTGGGGCTGGTTTTTATTCAGCAAAGGTGAGTATTTTACGTTTTCATCAAGTAAAATTGGTGAGTTTGAATTTTAAATCAGTATCAATTTAGAAGTGATTGGAATCGGTTGTTGTGATATTAGCCTTGTGAGTTGTGAAAAAATCAATGAGACTTCTTATAGACTTGTAGTTGTGGGTATGTCCCTTATCACATCAATCTATGTGTAAATCGTCTAACTTTCCCCAGTTATTTGGCATCTATTGTAAAATGAAGTGGCATAGCTTACTACTACACTTGCCTTTCCCCCAATAGGAAGCTTTGGTTATACAATTTAATGAATTTTACTTCGTAGGTTGAATAAAACAAAAGATGACATCAAAGAAATATAGAAATGAAGATGGATAACCAATCAAGAAAAAAAAAATTAGAAAAAATTCCTGATACCAAGAAAAGCTATAAGGATTCTCACCTGCAGTAGTAAACTTCTTTACATCCACCAGGGCAAATGATCACTGAAGGCAATGGAAACTTCATCGAGTATGGCAATGCTAGTTTCTCTTGCATCAATGATTCCACACACTCGGTAGGAAGCTTAAATTTATTTCTGGAACTAGTAGAAGAACACTGCTGAAACTCTAGCTGATCTTCCTTGTCAGAACCATCCGAGGATGCCAAATCAAAACAATCTTTCGGGTTGCCCAAACCCTGCAGATAGAGCTTCCTCCCAATTTGAAGTTCTATTGAGCCAATAAAACGGAAGCAGAAACTACAGACAAGACAATCAATCTGCAAGAAATAATAATATGAAAGCCAGAGAAAGGGTTAGTAATGCAAGATAAGTGTTCAAAAACCATAAATGGTTCAAGAAAATGAAACAAACAAGCATGGTTGAACATTCAAACTAAACCACCTTATTTGAAGAATGTTGCACACCAAAAAGCATTTGATCCTTCAAAACAAGATCCCCTTCTTCAAAGTCTTGGTCAGCATAAACACCTGTAAGTTTTCCAATTTCTAGCGTCATGTTCATTATTCATTACATTCCGAGTTTCGGAGCATCAAGGAGTAGCTCGAATAGCATTCTAAGGAGAAAGAAAAGTCTACCAATAGTTCAAGATTAAATGACACTAACTAGTTACCATCCCAATTCATTAATAAGTAAATCTTTGGATACCACCAACATTCATTCTTTTCTTTTTCTTAGAAGAGAGTGTAATTTTGGACAAAAAGGTTGATACCGGCAACCCCGACCAGCCAACAAACGTCTGTCAATTCCGTAATGTGGGCGACATACCTGACTCACTCAACAATTGCGTCTATGGGAGCGCCCCAGGCTTCAAACCCGGGACCATTTGATTTTAGACAAATACTACGCCCATCCATTACCAACTGAGCTACGCGAAATTGGCAGAAGAGAGTGTAATTACAAGAAGAAGGAATCCAGTTTAGGGTTTAGGGTATTCATTGCATCACATTTGTTTCTTGGATTACATGGAATTGTGGAGAGTTTGGTGGTAAATTGGTGGTGATAGCATGAACTTTTCCTCCAAAAGGAAGAAGAACATCTAACTACACATAAATACAAAAAAAAAAACACGAGTTATCTCTCTCATGCAATTTATCAAACAGTTGGTGTACACACCAATAAATCAACCGCCATTGTTGTTAATATCATAATATTTTAAAACAAACATCCATACCACATATACATCAAACAACAATAACACGAATTCCTCCTAAATCGTTTAAACAAACAACAAAAACAGCTATTTCGATTGCAACCAAAAAACTAAAAGGAAGAGTACCTTTTCCATAGTCGTTAGTTGGCTTGACTTGAATCCCATGGTGTTGTTTACTAGTAATAAGTTCATCGAAATACTCCTGCAAGTTATATTATGCTTATAAATAACATACTCATATGGTGATTGATTACAAAGAGAAAGAGAATGAGTGAATACCTGTACTTGAAGAGATGAAGGTGGTTCGAGTAGAAGAGAGATTTGGTGAGAGAATTGAGAATCTATGGGGCAAACGACCTCCATCACTAGCGACTTCTTCTAATGCGTTCTTTGGATATTCTCAAGGCTTGACTATGGAGGATTTCGAGCAGAACGGCTATGGAGGCGAGTTTCTTCTACTCTTCTTCTTCTTCTTCAACCTCCATTAATGGTCAAAACACTAATTAATGAAATTACAAGAATGGTCCCTCTACTATTTTTGTTTTGCAGATTTTGTCTATTTCTTTTCTTTTATTTACCACTATAATAATCTTATATATAGTTACTAGTTTTAATCCCGTGTAATAAACGGGATAATTTCAAAAAATTAAGTCATGTCAAAAACCTTATATTACAAATATTAATTGTTGTGCTATTGATCTTTTAACATCAATATTATTTTCTATCGCGTTGAAAAAAAAAATATTATTTTCTATCAAATACATTAATTATATTAAAAAAAATACAAACTTTATTTATTTTTAATTTAATTCAATTGATATCAAATTATCAACAACGAAAATATAACAAAAACATTTTATAGATCAAACTATAAACTATCTTTGACTTTAAAATGACGTTAATATACTTTCACATATAAAGAGAAAGATATACATACAAAAGTGTATTTGGATTGAAATATAATAATGGATACGTTTAACAATAATTTGTTATAAAAATATTAATTAACTATTATATTAAAACTCAATGATTATCTTCATTATATTTAAAATGAAATATTTATTTTCTATTTGATGACGTTTATCAATTAGTTACATGAATACAAATATAAATTATTATATAATGTGGAGAATAAAACTTAGTTATGCTTTTACTGATGTAGATCAAAAAACTAAAAAAAAATCAGGAGAAAATCAAACCATATGATTTAGTTCATCATAAGATAACAATGACACAAATTTTCTTACCATTCTTCAAATAATTGCAAAAACAAATAATAAAAAAAGTATGTATGAATGTTCTTCCAAAAAATGGTTGACGAACTTACCTAAGACGTTTGCAAAAAGAGTAATGGAGGAACTTGAAAAATTAAAATGGAAAAGGTAAGGTTTATACGGTTTTGTTGAATCTGCTTAGTATTTAAATATCAATTTAGGGAGAGAGATAGGGATATAGATGACTTCATACCAATAGATAGAGATAAAATTTGTTATATTTAATAGATAATTTTGGATTAATTTTTAATAATTTTAAATTTTGAATTAGTGCCATGTGTCAACATATGACACATGACACATATGCATATGATGTGGCAATGGCTCACCAGAGCGCGACACGTGTCAATGAGTTACTCACAGCGCGACATGTGTCAAACCAGTTACTCTTTTATTATATATAGATAGATAGATAGATATGCTTGGAAATGGAAAGGCCCTCAGAATAACAACACACTTCTATACCATATGTAAAGAGAATAACTCAATTTGACGGTTGATTTTACACATTTACACTTTGTACCCTCATAGTTAGTTATTAAATCTATTTTAGTCTTTTACTTTTTTATTTTCTATTTTAAACCCTTATCATATAATTTAAATAATCATATATTTTGAACTAACATATATTAAATTTACGTTTCTTTTTTTTTACAAATTATACCGTCATCATCGTCTCGTCAATACCTTCGAAATGAGCCCAATATTGAATATTTTTATGCAATTATATTATATATTCCATTATATAAAGGTAATAATTTTATTTCAATTTTCGAGATTGACTATTCAATAAATCATTATGAGGTTAACCGATTGAACACATATGCTTAAATTGATGTTTACAATGATTTTTATAGAAATCTGGTAATTGATACATACTTTGCGTTGCAACGCACACAAGTATGTTTCTAGTATTCTTATAATAGTATTGTATTTTTTATTTTTTTCTTGTTATAATATTATACTTTCATATTATTTTTAAATTAGAACATTTACTGTTATGTGAAAGTATCAACTAATAAAATTAAATAAAATGCATTGTTGTAATAAAAAATGAAAAGTACACAAAAATGTATCCAACTTGTCACGTTTTATCATTGTATGTACTCAACTTTCAAACTTACCATTTAATGTATCGAACTTGCTAAAACTTGTCATTGTATGTATCCGGTGACCTACTAAGAAGGTAACCGGTAAAATTGCCACGTAGGCTGCCACATAGACTGCCACATGGGATGCCAACTCATTAGATGTTTGAGTAAATTACAAATTTGGTCCCTCTAATATTACTTATAGGGTTCAAGGACCTGTTTTGCCATGTTAGTATAATGCCACCCCCACCACCACCACCACCAACCATCTCTATAGCAGCCGCCGCCACCATCTCTACACCCACCACCACCACCACATCCACCACCCCCACCACCACAGCTGCCACCACCACCACCAAACCACCACCACACCACCATCTCTACAGCAGCCGCCGCCACCATCTCCACACCCACCACCACCACATCCATTTCCACAGCCGCCGCCGCCACCACCACGCAATCTCCACCACCACCATCACCAAACCCACCACCACCACCACCATTGCCTCAAACCACTAACACCACCATCGCCTCTAAACCACCACTACCACCACCACCATTGCCTGCAAAACACAAGCACCACCACCGCCTCCAAACAACCACACCACCACTGCCACTGCCTCCAAACCACCCACACCGCCACCACCGCTGCCTTCAAACCACCACACCACCACCGATGCCTTCAAACCACCACCACCGTCGGAACGTGGTGGTTACGAGGGTGACCTGGCCGGAACGTGGCCGGCGACCTCCTCCAAACCACAACTACCACAGTTGCCGCCTCCTCCAATCCACAACCATCACCGCCGTCGCCTCCTCCAAACCACAACCATCACCCCTACCACCATCGTTACTACCTTTAAAGCACCACCAAACCACCATCGCCATCGCTGCTACCACCAAATCAACAAAACCCCCAATTTTGTTTCGTTTTTGTGAACCTTATTCACCAGATATGGACGCAATCATCTCGTCGGAGACAGAGGTCGATACCGGAAGGAGTGGTTACGGGGGTGGTGTGGCCTGAGTTGCAAGAGAGAGATAAGGAGAATGGTCGCCGGATCTGGATATGGTCATCGGATCTGGACGTGGTTGCGCCGGAGACGGAGGTGGATGCTCGAGGTGGTGGTTACGGGAGTGGTGTGGCCGGAGACGTAGCCGACGACATGCCGGAGACGTCCCGCTGATGTCTTCAGGAGAGAGAGAGAGAGAGAGAGAGAGAGAGAGAGAGAGAGAGAGAGAGAGAGAGAGAGAGAGAGAGAGAGAGAGAGAGTAGAGATATATATTAAAGGGTTTACAATTTAACCCTTCCACTTTTATTTTTGCAAAAGAAAACTTCAGGGACCAAATATGTAGTTTACTCTATTTGAAAAAAATAATAAAAAAATCCACATCAGATTTAACCTGTACACGTCAGCATTTTGCAGGTAACAAGTTACCCGATACATACAATGGCATGTTTTAGCAAGTTCGATACATTAAATGGTAAGTTTTGAAGTTCAGTACATACAATGATAAAACGTGACAAGTTGGATACATTTTGGTGTACTTTTCCCATAAAAAAACTAAAGATACAATGTTTTCAAAAATTCCTAAACCAACTTTTTTTATAGAGTGGTAAATAAATTTTCATTTTGAATAACGAAGGCTAGAAGTATTTTCTTTAAATGAAAAATTATTAAACTTTTTTATTTCAAATAATTAGTTCATGAACAATTTTTTTAAAAGAAATTATCTAACTTTAAAAATTTTATATTCATATTCTTTTTAACTTTAAATAATAGAGGTATATTTGAATTTTAAATTATAGATATTGTCTTTATTGTTATTAAAATAATATAATTAACTAATTTTTAAAAGTTTGATAGTATTTATTTAAATGAAATTATTTGATAGTATTTATTTAAATGAAATTATTTAATGTTTTAATTATTCAAAATAAGTAAGTTTAGTAAAAATGTGACAATAAAGTTACAAGAATAGTCCCTCTATTATTTGTTTTCTTTTATACACCACCATATAATCTTATATGCTTGAATTATAGCCATAACGATGATGGAAGGCCTCTGCAACTTCTCCTTCCCTTCTTTTACCAACGTTCGTCTCCATCTAACCAACCAAAATCCCTCCATTTTCAAACTCAAATCTTCATCCCAATCTCAATCCCAACCTAAATCTCAAACACCCACAAGAATCAATCGCCGAAACCCGCCGGATTTCGACCAAAAGGACGCATTCCCGTCCTCCCTTCCACTCCACACCAAGAACCCTATCGCCATTTACAAAGATATCCAAAGATTCGCAAAGCAAAACAAGCTCAAAGAGGCCCTCACCATATTGGATTACTTAGACAAACGAGGGATACCCGTAAACCCGACGACATTCTCGGAACTTATCGCTTCGGTCGTCCGATTGAAGTCGTTATCGGTCGGCAAAGTCATCCACACCCACATTCGAATCAACGGGCTCGAAAACAATGAGTTTTTACGAACTAAGCTCGTTAACATGTATACCGCTTGCGGGTCGCTCGATGATGCCCGCCAACTGTTCGATGAAATGCCAACTTCTAGCGTTTACCCTTGGAACGCGTTGCTTAGAGGCAACGTGATCGTCGGTGGGAAGAGACATCTTGAGAACGTAAACACGTTTTCGAAAATGCGGGAATTGGGGGTCGAATCGAACGTTTATACGTTTTCTTGCTTGATCAAGAGCTTGGGTGGTGCTTCGGCTCTTTACCAGGGTTTGAAGACGCATGGGATGTTGGTCAAGAACGGGCTGATTCGTGATTCGATCGTGAGTACTTGTTTGATCGATATGTACTTCAAGTGCGGGAAGACGAAGCTTGCACGTTTGGTTTTCGAAGAGATCGAAGATGATCGGAGAGATGTGGTGTTATGGGGGGCGATGATTGCCGGTTTTGCCCACAATCGGCTTCAATTCGAAGCTCTCGAGTACGTAAAATGGATGCGGAGAGAAGGAATTTTGCCGAATTCGGTAATTCTGACCACGATCCTTCCGGTGATCGGCGAGATTTCGGCTAGAAAACTCGGTCGGGAGGTTCATGCTTACGTGATCAAGACCAAGGAGTACTCGAAGCAACTTTTCGTTCAATCGGGTTTGATCGATATGTACTGCAAATGCGGAGATATGGGTTCGGGAAGAAAGGTGTTTTACGGGTCGAAAGAGAGGAATACGGTTTCTTGGACCGCACTTATCTCTGGGTATGCCGCAAACGGCCGGCTCGAGCAGGCTTTGAGATCGATCGTTTGGATGCAGCAAGAACGGTTTACACCTGATATCGTCACCATTAACACCGTGATTCCCGTTTGCGGAAAGTTAAAAGCCTTGAAACCCGGTAAGGAAATCCACTGTTTTGCCGTTAAGAACGGTTTCGATCGGCAAGCGTCGATCACCACCGCGTTGATGATGATGTACGCCAAGTGCGGGTTTCATGGGTATTCCGTTAAATTGTTTGAAAACCTCGACCGGAAAAACGTCATCTCTTGGACGGCCATGATTGAATCGTGCATCGAAGGCGGATTTTTCGGTAAAGCGATCGACATTTTCCGGTCGATGGCGGCATCGAAACACCGGCCGGACTCGGTGGCGGTCTCGAGAATGTTGACCGTTTGTGGCGAGCTTAAAACGTTGAAGCTCGGAAAGGAGATTCACGGGCAGGTTTTGAAGAAAGATTTGGCGTCGATCCCGTTTGTTTCGTCGGAAATCGTGCGGTTTTACGCAGCGTGCGGTGAAATCGGCACGGCAGTGGCGGCTTTCGAGGCGGTGCCAGTGAAGGGTTCGATGACGTGGACCGCGATCATCGAGGGGTACGGGTGCAACGCTCGTTATCGGGAAGCAATCGATGTTTTCGATCAGATGGTGAGCAGTGGGTTCAGGCCGAACCGGTTCACGTTTAAAGCGGTTTTGGCGGTTTGTGAGTGGGCTGGGTACGTGGATGAAGCCTGCAGGGTCTTTCGGTTAATGACTCGGAGGTATAAAGTGGAAGTGACGGAAGAAGATTACTCGAGCATGATTCGGGTTTTGACGAGTTCGGGTCGGACCGATGAGGCTGAACGGTTCAGCCGATTGAGGTCGTCTTTATTAGCTGCTTAATGGTCTTTGTGTTTTTTAAATTTGTAGGCATACGAATGCCAATTTTCTATCTTTATAAGAATTGTAACCTTTGTAACATGTAACTTGTAAAGAATAACAATGATTTTTTTAAAGCCTACTTAGGGCGTGGTCCTAGTTTCAAGCTTCGAATCAACTAATCATGAACCTGAAACGGAGTTCTGTAGCAAAAGTTATCGCCCGTTTAAGCACAATTCCCTTTGGTTCTCCATGCTAAGGCCTACGTTAAGTATGTCAAAACAACATATTTGCAAATAAGCATGAAAGAGCAAGCAAGCATGGGTTACTACTACTTTGGGTTTATGGAGAAATGGTAGTAAAATTTAACCAAAATTACTGCACATACAAATCAATCATCATCTACTGTAGACTGTAGTGTGTTATTATACACTGCTCGAATTTAGAAGAGACCGGAAAACTAACAACAATGCCTCAAACGTACGCACTTGTCAAACACCAAAGAATTGTTCCAACGATGAAGAACAGAACACGTTAGAAGCAATACGCTCCGGTCTAAGGGGTGAAATGTGAAGCTGACATTTGATGAACCTCTGCCATCAACAAAGAAAAAAACCCATGTTACCAAGATTTTCAACCTTTGAATATTTCTCAATTTCAAAATAATAACAGAAATGATTGAAAACCGACTTATCAATTCCTCCCAATCCCCACCTCAAAATCCCTCATGTCATTATGTTAGAATCAACAAGTACAAACAAAATAGTACATTAGAATTAGGGGCCGTTTGCTTTGTAGAAGTTACCTCTTAAACTGAAAACTAAGAGGTTTGCAAACTTAAAACCGTTTGTTTTATTTTTAAAAACAGGCCTTGAAAACCTCCTATCTCTTAAAAAACAAACTGAGACTTGTATTTATGTGGTTCCACAATTAACCTAGATCCAGATGGTTGTTGCTAGAAATATATACTTCTCTCGTTAATCCGGTATTTACTTGTGTGACATTTTTACTATATACTAATTTTAGAGTTGTTTGTTTAAAAAAAATACCAATTAAAACCTCTTAAGTCTGAAGATTAAGAGGTTTGTAGACTTTAGACTGTTTGTTTTATTTCTAAGAAAAGGTTTGAAAACTTCCAACCGTACTTTGAAATTTTAAGAGGTGTAAATCCACCTCTTATTTTTTAGATGTGAAATCAGACTTCAGACCTTTTAAAAAACAAAAGACGCCTTAGCCTTTCCTCTAGTACTAGCAGTTCTCAGTATTGCGCTTAGTGTTTCCCTGTTTTTTTAAAACTTATTTCTGTTTTGCAAGTCATGGAGACTGACTCACTATCCCTTGGGGAGAGGAAAGGTTTGTGTGCATCTTATCCCCAGACCACATTGTGTGGATTTTACTAGGTTCGTTTCGTTTGGTTTAATAAACAAGTATAAGTTCCTAATCTTTTTATAACAGGAATTCTGACACTATAGGGCAAGACATAAAAATGTGTCCCTAACCTTACAAAATGACCATTTTTTACCTAATAAAGCAGTTGGATTGCCTAAAAAGGACTTCATAACCAACATTTTCTCTTTCTAAGCGTAGTGGGTAGCATAATTTAAGTTACTACTCATAAGTATGGTGTATACGTACCGCCAATTGAGAATTAATTTCGGGATTCGAGTCTATATGCCAATCTGGCTCCAATTGCCGAACAAAAGAAGTTCGTCCATTCTCTGTGCTACAAAAGAGTACCTGCAATTGCACACCAAACATACAGATATATAAATAACATAACAAATAGAAATGCAACCGTCTTACACAACTGTTTAACTACTTGTCAAATGTCAATGGCAACAATAAAGTTGTAGATCCAAACAAATAATATCAACTCTTCCGTAACAATAATGGGCAGACATCCGTTAAACTTTCCATAAAAGAACATGTTGGAGTTTTCATGGGGATCTGAAGAATTGTTGAAACATTCAAGGCAAAGAGTGCTAAAATCCATATCAAATCTGAATAACATCCCTAATGGCTGTTCATGTTCAAAATTCTACCAGCTGATCATGATAACCGAAAAAGATGCTCACAAACAGTACTTGTTATAGAAACATAAGAGTAAATTGTCCTAAATAGCAGCAAGATCCACATGTAACCGTGGTATTGAAATACCTTAACTTTAATCATTATACGGTTAGAGGGATTTTCTTTTGTGAACCAATAAAAAGTTGTGAACTTGTGTACCCAATCTTGGCCGTTCAATTATCAGATCTATGGTGTAGATTAAGTAGGCGGTTACTAGAATTCCATTGACTTAATCACATCGGTTGATTTATCTGATCAAGGGCTATGATTTGAATCATAAGTTCACACCTTTATTATGGTTCACAAATGAAAATGCCGCTATAACGGTTATTACCTTGTCTTTAACCAACCCACCGGACGTGAAAATGCCAGCATTTTCCAATGCCGCTAAAACCCTTTTCTGCAAATACAAGTAGTTCAAAAGAAAATACAGATATAATAGTTCATAGTGAGTATGCATCAAAGAAAAGGAAATTCTATGGTTTATGGTTTATAAATTACAGTTTTTGTCCCTATGGTTTGTAACTCATTGCTACTCTCGTCCCTTAGATTTACAATTTATTGTTGTTTTGGTCCTTGTGGTTTACAATTCTTTACTATTTTGGTCGCTTGTACTTAGATATAGAAATTAATCCCTAGGGACGAAAACAGCAACAAAAAGCAAACCATAGGGAAAAGGCAATTACGAAACCACATGGATGAAAGTCATAATTTTTAACAAACCACAGTGACTAATATCGTAATTTACTCTAAGAATCAAGGTTGCAATAGGAGCTTCTTTATATCTGCTTACACTACAAACACATACTGCTATAAATAAAACCAAAAGGAGAATTTCATCCACCACATTTATAGCAGTTGAGGTTTGATTCAACTAACAAAAAGTTTCAACCCTCTTGGAATGGCTTTCCATATTTTCATAAATAAATAAATTAAAAATAAAGAGAAACTTGTTTCAACCTAATAAAGGGATAGGCTTATAACATTGACCGTACAGCTACAAGAAAATACTTTCCGAACAGAAGAGAACAATGTGTATGGGAAAGAACCAACGACACTAATTGTTTTATGAAGAATAACAGAGAAAAGGGTAAGCGTAAACATACTTCGCTTTCATCATCCAGAACAGTTTCCATGAGATAAAGGTCACAAAATTTTGTCATCTCGAGCAGAACTTCCAAAACGGAGGATCTCACAGTTGCTTGAATCTACCAAACACAATGAAAGCACAGTCAAGTGGATGATTTCAGATAGCAATAAGTGTAGAAAAAAAAAATACTTATAGGAACCTGAAGCTCCTCCGGAATACTTTCCTCCAGTATAATGCCAAGCAACCGGCAAGTTACCTTACACCAAAATCAACAAATATATGAAAACTGTTATGTGATTAAGACGACTATAAGAACCAGCTCAAGGGATCCAAGAACCATCAATATTGTTTTACTTCTAATTTCCAATTGGAAATCAAAAGAAGACACCTACATCCTGACTTTAAATACTTGCTCAATACCAAATCAAATATAATAATACTAACATTGCTTTATGTCTTACACCAATGATGTACGCTAACAATACTTTTAGATTTACTCTTTAAGAAATAGATGCAACAAAGTAAAATGCTGGTTGAAGACTTAAACAAGAGGTGCTATGAAAACTCAATTATTGGTTCAAGTTATTATATGCAGTAATTCTTTGAAATCTAGAGCCCATCTAAAGCATTGTTTGGTAAAAATAGTAAAAATAAGGTAGCTTATAAGCTAGCCTATAAGTCTGGTACATGTTTGGATGAACCTTAAGCTAGCTTATATTTTTGAAAATCTAATTTGAGTAGCGTTTTTGTGACTTATTGTAATTATGAGACTTTTTATTTTTTTATTCCAAATATACTCTTCTACTTTTTACATTACTAATTTTTAAACATGTCTTTTTGTCATTTTACAGTCATAAGCTACCTTATCAGCTAGTTTTTTGCCAAATGCATCTTATTCATCAGTTAGCTTATCAATCATCAGCTACCTTATCAGCTGGTTTGCCAAACATAGCCTAAGTACAGGCAAATAACTAAAACTAAAATAAATATGAAGGTTATTCTATATGCATATACATGATACCTTCCTTCCATCACTTAATCTTTGTCTGACTATTTGTCCCAAAGTAGGCTGCAGCAACGAGTAGAACAATTTATAAGTAAATCAAACCAATTCAAATTAATGTTGCTAAAAAAAAGTTCCATCTACCTTTACACGCTGAGAGAACTCATTACTAACAGTTTCTGTTGAATCTTCAATGGATGATCCAAAGCCAGAAGGTAAGAGATTTGCAGTTGGTTGACTACCGACTCCAGCAATACTACTTGTTGTGGGAGCTTGACGTTTAGGTTGTCTTCTTTGAGGTCCACTAGGAGTCCACAATAATCTCCAAGTAAAGATTATAGTAACAACAAGCGCCGCAAAAGCCCAAACAGACCGTAAATCCTGCAGCCAATAAATTATTATATAGAATTTATAGCTTTCATAAGAATTTCGAGCACATGATGAGTTCTGATCATAAAACATGCACACAACATCAAGAAATGAGCAGGACAGCACATACAATAGTCAAATGGGTCTGTTTGACTAGTTGAACCCAAAATCGTCTTTCTACTTTTCATTCATCCATTTTAACAAAAGTACAAATATAGCTTAAACACAGATACGGTTATAGAAAATATATTGAACCAAAAGTATTACAGTATTTTGTTATAAGTAACGATTGAAATTTTAAAACATCATAAACACATCCAAATCATACCTACATAAAGACTTTTTTTTTTGTTTATCAATTTTTATAAAATATTTTTCTAGAATTAAAGGATACTCGTACAAAGTTAAAGTTCCAGATGAAGATCAAATTTTTGTTAATAATCATCACATATTGTAATTTCTGGTTTAAATCAAATATATTATAATCACAGAAGCAAATTTAATTTTAATATGATAAAGAATTGTTTAATCTACCATTATTACAATTTTCATTAGTTTTTTATGTTTGATAAATAATGTATTCGACACTATATGTAAAATATGCAAATTTTGAGAAGAAATAATTACTTAAAATGTTTCATAGACGATATCTGCCAAAGCGTAAATATCATGTTTCCTCTCCAATGAAGAAAAATATAAATATATAAATATAACTGGTTATTAATTTTTGTCACACAAAGGTGAAAATCAAAGGAATGTAAATGGAATAGGACGGAATCCCGGTGGGTAAGGGATAAAGAGAGAGTCGATATAAGCAGAGTATGTGGGGACAAAGGCGGGTGAATTTGATGTAGAGGCAGGAAAAGATTGTAACATGTAAGTATATAAAAAAGTTGTAATTATACAATGATAAGTAACTTGGATTGTGGGTAATCTTTATAGCCATTTAAGCCATGATAATTATATGTTTTTAATGTTGTCAACTGATGAAGCATATCAGTTTGGAATATCATATTAATCTGTAACGGGTAGTAAGCAGTTGTCAAAATCAGATGATTCGCAATCTGAAACTTACAAATCAACTAGAATGTCATCAGCAAACCACAAACATTTCTGATTTGCTATACCAGTGGTAAATCCCCTCATATCAGGTAACCTAGTCATATTAAATGATTCAATAAACTTCATCCAAGATTTTTCATCTTATTAGTGGTGTTTTAGTGGATCTTTGGTTATAGTTTATTGACCTTGAACTTATTAGTAGCCTCATGAGTATAGACGTTTTGATTGGTCAATTTGAAGTTGTAATGAACAATTAATTGGACAAGAAAATCTCTCATTATAAATACTATATATTTAGGTTCATGTCATATCACAAGAATGCAACTTTTTGTGCTCTACATCTATGCATATTATAGAAAATATGTCATAAAAGGTGAAGTGATCTACAATACGAGTTTATGTAATTATGTTCAAGAGTCAAGAAACCAGCATATCAGTTCCCAATCGATTCTTGAATCGACAACTATAGTAGCATGCAATACTAAGAAATAAGGAAAAAAATTCTCTACATTAGAGCATGATAAGGAGCCACAGTTCAACAAAACTAGACGATGAAATACAAAACCAATCCTTGAAGACCTTACATGGCAGTACACATGTACTTTATCTAATAAATTCTTTCCTCCTTTTGAACACCCGAAAGAAAATTGTTGTGCAATTTACAACTTACAAGATGATAATGATAATGATAAGGATCATTGACATGTTGGGGAGCACAAACTTCAGAATTCAAGCTTATTTAGTTTATATTCATACTAGAATTTTTATATTATGAAAACTTACCCAAGTCTAGGGCATCAAAGCACCTCCTGCATAAGTTACCTGAAATTTCTAAACTATTCACTTGCCTAGGGTTCAATGTAGTTAAGAATGATGGTTATTATTGGGGATTTGAGGTAGTTTTAGTCGATTATTTTAGTCCATATTCCATTAGGGCTAGCAATTTCCGACACGACCCACCAACACGACACGACACGAAAATAAAAGGGTTTGGGTTGAGGTTTTTGACACGTCAACCCGGCAACCCGCTAACCCGCCAACCCACCAAATTTCAAGGGTTGACCCGCGGGGTTGGTGGGTTGACCCGCGAACCCGTTTATATATAAACTAATTATTTTTTATATATTTTTTTTATTATATAATAAAAATTAGAAAAACTAAAAAAATCAAATCCACTCTTTATATTTGTATTTTGAACAAATTCTAACAAACTCTAAGTTTATTTGTATTTTGAACTTTAAACTTGGTTGTATTTGGTTGCTTTTGAACTTGGTTGAATTTAGATGCTTTTGAACTTGATTATATTTGGTTGCTTTTGAACTTAATTGTATTGAGACTTTGTTTTTATTTGAATTGTACGAAGTATGAACTTTGACCTATCAACCCGTTTATGACCCACCAATCCGTTTATGACCCGTTAACTCGTTTATGACCCGTCAACCCGTTTATGACCCGCCAACCTGCCAACCCGTGACACGACCCACTACACGACCCTTCACGGGTAAGGGTTGAAGAACTCGACACGATTAGCTAAATGGGTGGGGTTAGGGTTGAGGTTTCTGACCCTCCAACCCGTGACCCGCCAACCCGCGAATTGCCACCCCTATATTCCATATTAGTTCTTCAATCCTGGTGACACTGACCAGCAATAGGTATGGGTCATAAAATAGCATCTTTGAGAGAGAAAAGAGAAATATTGTATACAAAGGCTTCCCCAACTCCCAACGCCACAAATTTTCATTATTGTAAAGGTCGATGGCGAAAATAAGACTCTAAAGGTTTTGATGACATCAATAGTGATGAGATTGACGATATTGGTGCTAGTTAACAGACCGGTAGACTTGAACCTTCTTCCTACATGACCCGATCAATCACGTACCACTTGAATCGGCAAACAATCGAACCCTTGGAACCTTCTTCACCCTTTTTTTGTGCCAAAGATCTTTTACCATTTTCGAGGCCTTATAGTGTACCGCTGTCGCCTTTGAGGGTTTTGTTTATCTTTCATCTTTTATTAGTTTATTAGTTTTATTAGTCTATTTGGGTTTTATTCTCATACAAACATACGAGATATCCGTCGACTCATTAACCTACGTTGTGAAATATCAAGAATTCAACCCCCGAAAGGTTGATGCATTCATTATCGTAGATTCGTAGGTGTGATATCTAAGATATCTTAGTGTTTGTATGGTGAAATACCAAAGGAACCATAGATATTTTCACCCCGATAAAATTGTTTGTGCTTGAACATCCCAAATCATGTCTCTTGTATGATAAATTCCAAGCATACAATGGATTCCCAAAAAACATCTTCACACTAGCTCTAGAAATGGGGTGATTTAACAACTTAGCATGGCAATAGGGTAATACTAGAGGATATTGATGACATTGAACAGCCATGATGTAAATGCCAATAAGGAAGAATCTAGATCTTCGGTTAGAAATTACTAACTTACCAAATGGTTTTAATGAAAGATTGGTATCCTTTACCATGTTAAATGTTTTCTTCAAATCTTTATTTGAGACGAAAAAATTTGAAGGTAAACAAAAAGACTTTCTTGAAGGCCAAGCATCCTAGCATTTCAGGTTTTCGACCCGTCTTGCCACTGATTAATTGCCAAGTTCTAAAAAGACGCTGCAGTTGCACATTCGTACACGAAACAAACACACGAGTTGAATTTCCTTACCTAGAAATCCCCTAGCTCCATAAATATGAAAAATTCCTTAAAAATTCTTTTCTTGAGGTATAAGGCAATATTATCCAACACTTCCCCAAGCTAAACAATTGTAACTTTTGTGTGAACTGTGAAGTACATTTACATTGTGTTATACATTCTACTTTCTAGCATTTTGTATCATAAAAAATAGCATACACCAATAACATTAATAGAGCCTATAATTGAACAGGTATGACCTGAGGGGGGTGCTAGGTGCTCAATATCAATTGTCTTTGTTCATAGTTTGTACTATGTGCATAACAATGTGTACACCATGGAACCACATACAACTAATATTTCTCCTGATCAAATTGCATAACCTAAAATCCTAAATCAACCTCTCCAATTACAAATTTCTTTCAATCAATTTTCCATCATTACATCACCACCATAGGAAACCCTTCCCCCAATTTTCAAAATCCACCACCACAGATTGCAATCAGGAAAAAAGCTAAGAAATTCTAATAAACAAGAAACTTAAAAAAAAAAACATAAATTAATGAGAACAGAACCTCAACCTGCGTATTTAATATATCGGAAATCCTGGCGGATAGAAAAGCCCCAATTCGCTTGATCAGCTGTGAAATATCATCCTTCAGGTAATCATCCATGGCAATTTTAACAAAATTAGTTTATCTTGTTTCAAAATTAGAGCAATTTTAACAAAATTTCAACACTTTGTGTATGATTCTAGAGAGAGAGTAGAGAGAGAGAGAGAGTAGCAGGCAGATCTTGATCGATTTAACAAATGTTTGTTTTTTTGTTTTTTTCAGCAAAAGGGGTTTAATGCAACTCTATTCTTTTTCCCAGAATAAGTTACATATTTTGTCCCTATAGTTTAGTATTTTTAATTAATCTAATGTTAAAACCAAAATAAGTACTGATTTAGGACGTACGGTTTGTACTCATTGAACTCCCTTTCTCTAACAAAGTCTGTCAACTCAACAAACTTTGTATTTTTTTGGTTTTCTAGTCTTTGTGTCTTTATCCTATTAAGAAATTATATTGTAAGATAAATTATGTATTTGGTGTTTATGGTTTACATTTTATTACATTATTGGTCCCTACTTTAAAATAATTATGGAAAAGATTAGTGTGGTTTTATATTATATTATACTGTTGGTCCATGTGGTTTACACTATATTGAACTATTGGTCCCTAACACTATTGGCAAAATAGGGACCAACAATGCAATGAAGTGGAAACCAAAAAGACCAGCAGTACAATATAGTGTAAGATACATGGAACTTTTCCATAATTATCTCAAAATAAGGACTAATAATACAATAAATTGTAAACCATAGGGACCAAATATGTAATTTACTCTATAATGTATTATATATTATATATATAATATTAGGTTCAAATGAGAAGTGCTTAAATAATTAGAAGTAGAGAAGTGATCTCCACCACTCATCCGATCAATAAAGGCGGCTTTGACCGGGTCCCTCCTTTAATAATCTCTACCCTCCCATGAATCGGGTCAATTCCCCGTATTCGCGTCCACCGTAACCGATCAAAGTCACCTTTATTGACCGGATGAGTGGTGGAGATTACTTCTCTACTTCGTATTTTTTTAGCACTTCTCATTTGAACATTTCTCTATCTCTCTCTATATATATATAACTGTAAATCATATTATAAAAATCAGCTTAAAGTTGAAAATTGTAAAAATCAATTTTATTTATTGTTTTAAATATGAAACAACACTTATATATACGATGGATGCTCATGTGTGTTGTTTCATGTTACAAATTAGCTTCATAGTTTCTAAGTTTTAAATAGTTTCTATGAGTTGTCTCGTATTTTCCAAATCATGTATTTCTTACGTTAATCCCTTGCCAACCTTCCCTCCCTCCCTGATGTCGATCGCCATCTTCTTGCTTACCCACCACCAACCGTCATCACCTTCATCCTCCAACTCCTCTTCACCACACTCTCTCTCTCTCTCTCTCTCTCTCTATCTCTCTCTCTCTTTCTCTCCCAAGACACCCACTTCCATCTCAGTTTAACTAAATAAAAATGTCAATTGTTATATCTATCCTTAGTTTACCACCCATTTCATTCCAATCCATTTTCGTCGTGCCATTATTGAAATTCAAACCCAAAAAACACCATTGGTCCACAGCTAAAATGTCCATCAACAACTCGTCAAGAAACAAAGAGCACAAAATATATTTTTAAAATAAAAAGCTTTTTTGTATCGATGTTTCTTTTTCTCTTTTATCCAGATTCAAAACAAAATCCTCTTTACTGAAAAAGAAACCAAGATGGAGGCAAAGGTATCTATATTCAAGATCCTCTTCTCGTTTGTATCCTTTTGTCCTTCAAGCGTTGTGAAGGTGTTCCAGTTTTCTACATACTCTTCATCCTTCTTCATAAATCAACCATAAGTGTGTGGTATAACATCCTCATTTTCACCATGACAGAAATGTCACACATTTCTCAAGAACATACATTATATCGCCATTCATGATGACAATAACAACCAACACCACTACAACAGTGAAATTTAACATAAAATAATCAAAGTGTAAAGCCTCCAACATTAGTTCATCATATAACAAACTATGTTACATAAATCTAATACATAACCATAAACAAAGTCTTACCATTTACCACCATATACAAGACATAAGTACATAGAAAAATAATATCACATATCTACATTTTGTTCTCACTTTTATCCATTCTTGAACCTTCGGTACTTGAAATGCATACCAATATTGAGATAGAGTCATAATCCTTTACAACCCATATCTAACGTGAAACCGATGCAACCCTATGAAATCCTATAAAGTCCTATGAAACGTTCCCACATTTAATATGAAATACATGGAAAGTCAATGATTATGGAAATATGAAGTACCTGGGAAGTCAATGATTATAGAAACGTTTCATAGAATTTATAGGATTTTACAAGCTTGTATCGGTTTCACGTTAGCTACGGGTTGTAAAGCATTATGATGACTCTAGTGAGATAAAAGTTTAGTGACTTCATGGTTTTTGTGCCTCGGATCATACCTCTTCTTGCCGATAAGTATTTAAACACCCAAAAAAGCATGCATTCAATTTTTGAAAATATTTGACACCAATGAGATCTCCTAACTTGTTTTAGTATGGTAAGGATTACTCAATATTCTTATATTCTCCTTTATTTGGCTCCGATGGGCGCGACTGATGTGTTTTAAATTTATACCGCATGAGTATGAGGATGTAACATATATATCGATCTTAGAAAGACAATAGTCTAAACACTAACCACTTAATAATCATAGTCTAACTATGTGAATTAGATAATTAATTTGGTTATTCAACTAAGTGGACATGAAATAAATAAGATGAAGGAGAAATGATACAATATGTTGATCTCAACCATTGGATTATAATACTAATAGCATCCAATTAAAAACTTACAAATATTATTCTTGGTAACCTTGTTTTAAGAAGTACATATGCAGTATGAATCCAATTTTTTTTTGGAAGAGGTATCCTAGACCACATTGGGCCCATACTAATCCTCGGCAATTTTGGGCCGAAGCCCGACTGCTAAAGCATGCAGCCCGGGGTCGAAGCCCCCGTACCTCCAGAATGCGTCCCCCAGGGCTCGAACTCGGGTTCACCACTATGTAGTGCCCAAGCCTTACCATTGTACATTACCTTAACTAAAATAATTCGATCTTAAGTATTTCAAATACATATTGAATTTCACCACATGTAGTTGGTTTTTCAAAAGCCCGTATCTGATTTAATATGTATCTGTTTAAGGGTTCTAAGTTTATCAATTACTAAATCTATCCGATACCCTACCATCATAATATTTTATAACTAGCAAATTCGATATATAGCTTATAGAAAAAAGTAGGATTTTCCTTGTAAAAGTCTTATAACTATTTGTATTAGTCCAAAAGCAAAATGCAAGCTAAAGTATTATGTAATATTTAGGTGAGCAAGACCCAAAAACATACCTAGTATTATGTAATATATAATCACAAATTCACAATTGTTTATGTTAAACTTAAATTGACACCCCTAAAATTAGTTTTATATAACTTCATCATAACAGAAACTCTTCCTCTGCGCATTTATCGGCTGACGTGTCACTTCATTTGTGGCCCATTTTTTTCTTTCCATAAATACCCTTATATAATCACACTCATTTACGCATGACGTCACTACAATTAACTAAAGAGCGAGTAAAAGGGCAGATCTTTTCAAATGCCACGTCACCCCATGGGCCCCACCGAGAATTCACCAATAAATATGAACAAAAAAACCACACTCTGATACCTTCTATTAAATCAAATCAAAATCTTAAATCTTAATTCTCTTGTGTTATTTCTGCATTTATATAAAAAAAAAACCCAAATGATTTACGATCACAATAAACTGAATTCCGTTTTATGATCACCATAATTGAACCATTTTCATGGAATTACTACTGTTTAGATATGGTTTAAGTTATTTATTTATAAAAAAACCAATGGAAATTAGGCCAATTTTTGTTAGAGATTTATCAGTTGTAAGTTGTAATTTTTTCATTTGATCTACAAGTTCTTGTGGGATTTTATCATAAACCCATCGGCCGAATTTTAAAATTTCTATCGATTTTAATTCAAACTGTTTTTATATCAGAAACAATATTCAAGAAATTCAAGAAAAGCAGAGATTTTTTTTTTTTTGGTTCAAGTATGGAGGCTTTATGTGATCTTTGTAGGGTAATGAGGGCAGTGGTGTACTGTAAATCGGATTCGGCAATGTTATGCTTCCAATGCGATAATCGTGTGCACTCTGCGAATTCGTTATCGCGTAGGCACAGTCGTTCGATCCTCTGCAACAAGTGTAATGCACGGCCTGCGGTCGCATGCCAAGTGTTCGATAAAATGTTTGTGTGCCAAAGTTGTGATTTGAATGAGAACAGGCACAGCGTCGAGGAGCTGACTTCGTACACCGGGTGTCCTTCGAACGAAGAGTTTTTAAAGATTCTATCGAAGTTATGTGACGGAGGTTCGAACGTCGACGTTGATGAGCTCCGTCTGTTAACCGATTTGAACGTCAACGAGGATCTTGTGGGTGACAGAAATGACAACGGACAAATGGGAGTAGTGGCTTCTCGGCTTAACGAACTAGCTTCGTCGTTGAAGTTTGGGTCTTGGATCGCTAATCCGTCTTCTTCGGTGATCCCACCGCATTTGAGCTACTTGCCACCTGGCGATAAAGATCCAAACCCGTTCTTCGTTGAAGGATCGAACCTCACTGAGGTATCGTGTTTTGGTCTTTTTGGTTCGTGTTTTTCCGGTTAAAAATATCGTGGGGCTTGGTTTAATTTATTTTGGAAAACTGTAGGATGCCTCCAATTTGAACAATCTTGGGCTTAGTGAAGGTTTATGTGATAATGTCGACTTAGGCGATGTTTCGCTGAATTTTGATGCGGGTTATGAGATATTTAACTGTATTCCGCAAGCTCAAACGCGATACCCGTCTGAAGATGGAGGTCTCAATTGTCTTGTGATGGAGAAAAACTTATCGGTTACTGAATCAAATAGTCATATAGAGAACACGATCGAGGTTTTTCTTTGATCTTTTTCCCTTTTTCAAACGTTAAAGGAATGATGTAGACTGTAGAGCTTTTACATCAATTAAGGGGTTGTTTGTTTACTTCTTAGTGGTTCCATTAAGAGACAACCTCTGAATCTCTAAGAGGTGAATCTTGTTTGGCTGAAAAAAGAGTCTGTCTCTTAAGGGCTGTTTTTTTTTTTTAAAAGATACCACTTAAAACCTCTTATGTCTGAAAAATAAGAGGTTTGCAGACTTTAAGGTATCATTTGTTTCTTAACAGGTCTGAAGTCTGATTTATGTCTAAAAAATAAGAGGTGGATGTGCACCTCTTGAAATTTCAGAGGACGGTAAGAGGTTTTCAGACCTTTTTGTAACAAATAAAACAAACAGTCTCAAGTCTGGAAAACTCTACATTTTCAGACTTAAGAGGTTTTAAGAGGTATCTTTCATAAAAAGCAACCCCTAAGACTTTTTTATTTTAAGAAAAAGGTCTGAAAACCTCTTACCGTTCTATGAAATTTCAAGAGGTGCACCATCCACTTTTTATTATTCAGATGTGAAATCAGATTTCAGACCTCTTAAAAAAACAACACCTTAATGTTTCTAAAACCCTCTGAATGATTTTGTATCTTAGGTTTTCTGAATGATTACCAAGCAATCGTATTTCATTTTGTATCACAAGAGCCACTTAATCATTCAGACCACTTAATCATCCCGCGTAAAACCATCAACAACTTGCCAAACAACCCGTTAAGTTTCTCGTTTCTTTTTTTAGGCAACATCATCTGGGCAACAAGATTGCAACACTTTTCAGTCGTCTCAAGTCGCAGCATCGGCGAACGTGATGCAGGCTATGAACGGTGGAATGCTTTTGAATCGAAATGCTATGAATCTTGGCTTTCCCACCGTCCATAATAACATGTCGCTTTCGCTATCAAACATAACCGGAGAGAGTAGTGCTGCAGATTATCAAGATTGTGGATTATCACCGATGTTCTTCACAGGTGAATCGCCATGGGAATCGAACTTCGAGTCCAGCCCACAAGCAAGGGACAAAGCCAAGATGAGATACAACGAGAAGAAGAAAACAAGAACGTACGTTGCTTAAAAATCTTGATGAAAAAAGAAAAAAAAATTAGCGATTCTTGTTTCAAAGATTGGATTTTTTTATTGAACTTGTTGTTTGTGATTATATGTAGGTTTGGGAAACAAATAAGATATGCTTCACGTAAAGCTAGAGCCGATACTAGAAAGCGCGTTAAAGGTAGATTTGTGAAGGCTGGTGAAGCATATGATTATGATCCTCTTGTGACAACAGATTTCTGAGTCTTTTTGTTATATAAGGTATCAACTCATTACTCCTGACTCCATATTTTTTTAGCAATTTTTGAGTTAGAATGTAAGGAGATTGTGTTTATATTCTGTTTGGTTGGTTTTCCATTAAGTCCTGTATGGATAAAATTGTCTTCGTGGATTAATTTGTTTTGATAGATTGAAAAGGTTTTTTGTTTGGAAGGTATTTTTCATAGATGGAAGGAGGAGCGAGTTTTTTTATTTGGGATAAACATGTTTGAAAAAAATATGGGTTTCTGCATAAAGCTCTCCCATGAAAGCTTATTGAATAAGCCACTTTTTGTATCATTAAGCCACTACCAGACAGTCATGTATAGCTGACAAAATAAGCTATGAGTCCCATTAAGCTGCTAACAAACAGGCTCCTTGAGGGCCTTTTTGTTGAGAGCTTAATGAATTTAATTAGACTCGCGACTTATTCGGTCAGTTATGCATGACTGTTTGGTAGTAGCATAATAATATTGAAAGTGGCTTATTCAGTAAGCTTTTAGAGGGGAGCTTTATGCAAAAAGGCAAGTTTTTCCAAACTTGCTATTGTCAATTAAAAAACAAGCTCCTTCCATCTATGAAAAACCCTCCCAAACAAAAAACTTCTCGATGTATACAAAGAGATTGATTAATCCACATAGAAGACTTTCTATACAGGAATTATATTAATGGAAAGCCTACCAAACAGGCCCTAAAATAGTTATTTTCCCATGTAAAGGTTCATATCAAACTGGCAATTTTGATATGTTTCTTCTAAAGTAGGATATCTGATTCTTGAAATCGTCAAACTGGTTAATTTCATATGTTAAATTCGACTAACTTTTGGCAGTTTTTTAGGTCATGGGATCAAATTTTGTTGATACCGAAACAATTGATGATGTTTCTGATAAGTGATAGCATTTATGATGTTTTTCACCCACTGTTGTTTATGAAGACGCTTTCGTGTTCTTCCTGGATAAAGGTATTTGTGCATATACTTGTGATCTTTTCGGTTATTAATAGAGCACGAAACTAAGTTTTCGGTTTTTGAAATATTTGAAGGATTCAAAGGACAGGAGGTCGATTCGTTTTAAGGATGTTTTGAAGCTGAAGGGCTTCATTTTTTGAAGTCTCTGGATTCATTCATGGAGGCAATTGCTTTGATTTGCATTTTGATCAAAGTTTGATTAGATTTATATGTTTTTTGCTTCAAGCAAATAAGTTTCAAAGTGATTCAATTATACTTGATTTAAAAGATACATAGTGTCCATTCTTTCCTATTTAAGATAATAAAAGGCCACATACTTTTGATACTTTACTATTTTATAGGCGCTATATGTTTTTCTTTATTTGCACCTTGACTAATCCTTTGGATCTCGAAGTTAACAATCAAATAAATCTTTAGGGTTTGATAGGACTTGAACTGATGACCTTTGAGCTATGGGGAGCAAATCCAAATCGTCATCGGTTGAGTTACCCCAAGGGTTATGCTCTTTGTTATCTTTAGCGCTTGTATCAACAATTTAGTTTGGTTTGTAGGTTTAGGTTGTTCTTCAAAGCCTCGCAGAATTAGTCGAGGTGCACGTAAGCTACTCGCCTACTGCAGACATAAATGATTAAAAAATAAGTACTTACCATATGCAGGACCCGCATTTTATTCCATGAAATCAAGGGTAGTTTGGTAAATTCACTATAAGAGGTTGTTAGGTTGGTTTTTACTAAAACCCAAGTAAAACAACCAAAACCAAGATTTTGCTAACATTTGTGTTTTAAGAGTGGACAAACGTTTAGAAAGTTGTCCATATGTTTTTAGCTAAATTCTACCCTTTGCAAAAAATTAACATTAAACATGTTCCATTGTTTGTGCGGGTCCATCAAGGCAATGATAATTTCATAATCTTCGGACAAAATATGTATTATTCTCATGGTTTTTGGGATATATGCACTATAAAAATAGATTACATGGGTATATATTATTTAGGAGAATAATCTTTTGATGTATATTTTCTTTGGAATATATGACTCACATATTTAATAGCATTTATACTTAATAATGAATGATTCTTCTTTACAAAATCATGCTTTAAGAAAACATGACAAAGGGATTATTTTCATAAATAACCCATCTAATGAAAAGTTGTGGTTGTGGTTGTGGTTTGTTTTAAATAAAAATGGAACACTTATATATTTCGAATGTAACTACCATTTTATACTGAAAATTAAGTTTCATATTCAATCTTTGTCATATCCAATCAGAATTGCTTCTCTCTGTCCAAACAAACGATGGAAGTTGAACCTCAAGAGATGTTCCAACAAGATAACAATGTGTGGACCTAGAACACGTGGTTCACAACATGCACCAGATGTGCCTTTGAGGCAGAAAATTAGCTGAGTGAACAAGTTTGTCGCATTTTCGACACAAATATGCGTCGTCGGCTTGGCAATAGAGTGAGGCATTTGAGTTGCAAAGCTCACGAGAAACTAAACTTAGTGGTGGGATGAGATGACATCACCAAATCTTATTCTTGTGTGCCTTTGCACATATTTGTTTGGTGGTTTGTTTGAAGGTTTGGTGAATAGGAATGAGAGGAGGTGAGCCCCCTATATATATTATATAAAGGGGGAATTCAGGATTTCAGTTTAGGGTGGCTATAAAGTGATAAAGAAAAGAGAAAAATGCAAAAAATATACAAGGACGGAGCCAGGATTTCAGTTTAATGTGATGTGTTTAATGTTTATTGTTACAAGTTTAATTAGATTACGAGAGGAACTTTTTACGTGCGATAAGTGTGTAAATTAGAAGAAACAAATAAAACAATGAATATAATTAATTTTTTTTTGTGAGATATTATAAATGAGATAAAAAATTTATATTACAATTTTAATTAAAGCTCAAATTTTGTTTTAATCATCAAACTAACCTTTATTTTTAAGAATATATCACTATAACACGGATATAAATATAAATATTATATCATATTAAAATATATTTAACAACATTTTAACGAAAATAAATCATGAAACTCTATAATTAACAGTATAAAGTTTTTAAATTTATATTTTTATACTTGGTATACCATTTTTCCTTATTAGGCTAGGAAGTCATGAATTTAATTAAAAACACTTATAAGGTCAAATCCCTAAATAACCCAGCTTAAACGGCATTGGATGGAGGTCCAATAACCATGGCATGATTTATAAAAGTTATTAGAGCATCATTGTTCTTTATTTGGTAATTACAACTTATTAAAAGCATCTCCAACAACTATACTATAATTTCCAATCTCTCTTATCCTTTTTCTGTTTTAGAATACAAGATAGCATAATTGATGGAGCAAAAAAATAATCAAAATCCCTATTTTTTTTCTATTTTAACACAGCTGCTGAAGATGCTTTAAGAAATATCATCTTATTTTATCAATAAAATCATTCAAAAGCACAAAAAACATCATTTGCATCCTAGAGAAAACAATGTTTTCATTCCCCAATAACCAAGGGTAGAGCTAAGATTTTTGCGAACTTGTGCCTCTTCAAAGTGGATTAAAGGTCTACAAAGTTGCATGTGTGTTTTTAGCCGAATTCCACCATCTTAAAAAGGCGTTTTAAAAATTTCTTGGTTGATTCAAGGGATTTTTAAGCTTTTTAGATGACTCTGAGGGAGGTTTTTTAGGTTATTTCGAGAAACTTTTCCGGTTTTTGAGTGCGCATATAAGACTCCGTTTGGGCTTCATAGCTCCACTCCTATCAACACGATACAACATGCACCATCCGTGTTAGTGTTACCGAGGGCACCAATCCCTTCCAAGAGGATCCAAACAGGCCCGTTCATGATATTTCATGGGCCCAAGGTGAGATTAAAAAAGGGTGTTCGGTCCTCACCAAGTATTTATGTACATATTTATTTTTCAATATAATTAATTAAAACATGTTTGGGCCTTAATATAAATAAAATTCAATTAGGGTTTTATTAAATACTAAAAAACTTGTGCCTCTTATATTTTCAACTTTTTACTACTATACTATTATACATTAGAAAAAATGAGTCCTTATTTCTTGTGGGCCACGGCGTACGCACAACTCGCCCTCCCCCAGACACCACCATGGATTAAAGGCCCTGATAAGACGCGTGAATTTAGTAAAGAGCATAAATTGGCACATGTCAGCACTTCATTGTTCCAACACGTTAGAAAAAAATATTGACTTCATTGCCATATGTGTTGATTAGATATGTGCCATTGCTTGGTCAAAAACACAAATGAAAAGTGTGGAGCGTTAGTAAGAGTCCTTTTCAAGGAAGTTGAATTCATAGGTTCAAGTCGTGGTAGATAAATTTTGCAACGTTTTTAAATAATAAGAGATGTCTTTTTAAGGGCCAACTCATAAACCATCTATGAAATAGGGTTTGTTTGGCTATTGATGAATGATTGCATGTAGAGTGATTAAACGGTCTGAATGATTAAAATATTCTTATAATATAGTGCAAAATAATATATATGGTTGTTTGGTAATTGTTCAAATTGAAATTAGGCCCTTAAATGGTTAAGTGAATCCCAAGATGCAAAACTATTTAATAGGTTTTAAGAACTATTAAATGACAATAGTTTTTTTACTTCCAAATAAAATTCATCTCTTGATAATTCAGAAACCTCGTAATTGAACCATTAAGCATAACAAACAACACCTTAATTTGTACAACCTAATTTCTTAGGTTTTTACGTTATATTTCTTATGTATATTTATATTTTAATTAATAGTTTAGTATACTTTAAATGCAAACAAAAAGTTTCTAGTTCCACCTATGTGGTAAGATTCTTCCATTTGCAAAAAATATTAAACAACATGTTCCATTGTTTGTGTGGGTCCATCAAGACAATGATAAATTCAAAATTTTCAGACCATCTGTGTATTATTCTTACAGTTTTTGGGATGAAGTATAAAACAAATTACAATAATGTTTTTTATTAAGAAAGAATAACTTTTTTGTTATAAGAATGAGTCTTTTTAACATAAGAATATTTTAAGATCTATCAAAAATCATGCATTAGGAAAAAATAAGCACAAAAGGTTTATTTTCATAAATAACCTTTGCAATTTATTTGACAGGTAAATACTATTTTTATACTGAAAATTAAATTTCATATTCGATCGGTCATTAAATCTAGAACTAAGCTAAGTAGAAAAATATGATCATCTCACAATATGAATACTCTATTGCAAACGATTCTAAATATCATATATATATATATATATGTATATAATCATTAAAAAAACAAGAACGGTCGTGTTATCTTGTTCTTGGAGCATTTTTCATTAGCCCTTGCACTAAACCGATCAGAATTGCTTCTCTCTGTACAAACAAACGATGGAAGTTGAACTTCGAGAGATGTTCCAACAAGATAGCGATTTGTGGACCCAGAACACGTGGTGCACAACAAGCAACGGATATGCCTCTGAGCCAAAAAATTAGCACTATGAACGTGTTTGTCGCATTTTCGACACAAATACGCATCGTCGGCTTGGCAATAGAGTGAGGCATTTGAGTTGCAAAGGTCACAAGAAATTGAACTTGTGGTGGTGGGATGAGATGAAACCACCATCACCAAATCTTCTTCTTGTGTGCCTTTGCACATATTTGTTAGGTGGTTTCTTTGAAGGTTTGGTGAGAATGGGAATGAAAGGAGAAGGTGAGCCCCTATATATTTATATATATCAAGAGTTGTAGGTAGCTAGTGGTTAGATTTGATGTTTGAGGTGGGCCCACTTTATCAAATCATCATTGAAACTAAATTGGTTATTATTATTATTATTGAAAATAAAATTATAATGAAAATAATAATATTATATCTGGCTAGCTAAAATTTCCCACTACCGTCTTTCTTACGAGTCTAGGTCATGTCTTCGTCTTAATATATATAATGGGAAATTATACCCCCCCCCCCCCCCCCCCCCCCCCCCCCCTTTCAACAATAGTGACAAAAAAAAAAAGTAGACCCCCTCCTCACATACAATTTGAATTGCAAATTACAATTAGCCCTTATAATAGTTTTGGTTATACATTTTATACCTTTTACTTATCTATTTTGTATTTTACATTTCAATAATATTAATACATATAATCGTATATTAGCTAAAATACATTAATAAAATACGTTTTAGTTTTAACAACTTATACCATTATCATCGTCTCGTCGATACGTTCGAAATGAGCCCAATATTGAATATTTTTGGATTTCATCATCTTATTATACATAATAAAATTGTTTAATATGATTAAATTATATTATATAATTCCTATTGATTATTCACCAACATCCATGTAATCACTAGTATGGACACGATCTATATACTTTTCATACATATCAAATCTACGTCGGTATGAGTCAATCCATGTGCTTGCCTCTTCAAGACGATGACGTGTCCAATGGTGTATGAGTGTAGGCATTGGGTATTCTCCATTTAATACCACCTTTATGTAATGATTATTATCAACATGCACAATTGCAATCGACACATGTTGGGATGGTGGCGGTGGTGTCCTAAATGGTAAGTATGTTACACTGCCTCTCATGGAGAGAACATGTAGTATGACATTGTACTTTGAAGCAGCTAGAATCCCCATTTCAGGCATAGCGATCCAATATGGAGCTGGTGCAAATACGCCCTTCTGGAAAAAATTCAACGCTTCGTAAATTCTTGGGCCCTCATTAGTAATCACATTATTGTAATAATAATAATGTTCACTTAGTTCATCCATTAACTCTTTATATACCCCCCAGCCAAAAAACCTGTCAAAATGTATACCCCTTTAGTCACATCAAAATTTAAATATTTAAGTACACTTTATCCATTGGGGCTAGCCCGGTTGGTAGAGGGATCACCCTCTTGGAGTAGAAGTCTCGGGTTTGAACCCGGGCAGAGGCGTTTCTAATTTAACTGAGGTGTAAACTAACAACTAACCTGCCGTTCAAAAAAAATTTGTAAACTGTAAGATTTTAGGCATATCTTATATCGTCGTGGACAGGAGTGATTGGGTTCATAAGTAAACATTGGCCTTCCAAGACAACAACACATTTTAGGAAAAATGTTTCATCAACATAATAAGAATAAAATGATTTAATCATTAAAATACATGAATACATTTCATTTTTACGTGGAAAAATATCAAAATATGAAACAATTTCGTACAAAAAATAATTATATAATATTATTTCATAATATTAAACAATTTCATTATGTATAATAAGATAATAAAATCCAAAAATATTCAATTTGGACTCATTTCGAAGGTATCGACGAGACGATGATAATGGTGTAACTTGTTAAAATTAAAACACATTTTATTAATGTATTTTAGTTAATATTCGATTATATGTGTTAATATTATTAAAATGAAAAATGTAAAATGTAAAATGTATAACTAAAAGGGTATATAGTGTATCAACTCAACTATTTAAAGGGGGTTAAATGTAACTTTTTCTTTAATATTTCTTTTTAAATTACAATGTGAGGAGAAATGGGTATAGAAAGGTGTCAGTAAGTTGAGGGGGGTATATATATCATCACCCTGTATAATTGATCAACTATTGATCGTCTTCTTAACAATTATTAGTTAGTTTATTTTTTGGATTTATTAAAATATAAATTTTGTCTAATAACTCATCAGCTATTATTCAGATTTCAAGTTGAATATTGTATTATTTATCTTGAATAATGCATAATATTCAGTCTAAATGATCTTTTATTATTCAGACTGAATATATCACATGGCGTGATCTCTGTTGTCCTTACGTTCTTAATTAAAAATGAGTTTTCATTTGAACTTTTATCATCATATATAATGTATGAACATTTACTTTCATTATTTATACCTAATATGACACATGTCAAGCTCTTGATTGTTTTCGTATTCATAATAAAAAATGAGTTCGTAACCAAACTTTTTATTATTCAGTAGTAAATAATTATTGGTTTAGAAAAAGAGAGTTTTTGGCCATAATTTTTTCTATTTTTATTGAGTGGTTCCCAAGTCAATTTTAGAGGAAGTTGATTTGTATGGTCTCAATTTAAAGCAAACTTTGGTGGTGTCCTACTCAATTATACTTATTTATTTACTATTTTCTTTGTTTGTATGTCGGGACATTTTATTTATTCTTTTGAGTTGCCAAAATTAATTAATATAAAAAATATTATAATTAAATTAGAATAAAAAAACGTAGATTTTATAATCTACTTAAACTAACTAATATAGTAATATTCACTAAAGAGTAAAGAGATTATAGGCAATTTATAATTACTAAATATATGTCTATTATATAAAAATGTTATAATGTAACATTGACTTGAGTATTAGTGTTATGTTTATGAACAGTGTAATTGTTTAGCAAATATTTACTATTCATTATAATAACATTAATAAATTTCAATTGATTAAAATGCTAGATTGTAGCATTTATATATTTGACATAATTATTAATTGATCATTTAGCTATAACCATTTTCAGTATATCTATACTATATATTAAAGAGAATAACTCAATTTGACAGTTTTTTGTTCAACAATTACTTTACACATTTACACTTTATACCCCCATAGTTAGTTATTAAATCTTATTTTAGTCCTTTACTTTTTCATTTTCTATTTTAAACCCTTATTATATAATCTAACTAATCATATATTATGAACTAAAATTTATATTAAAATTACGTTTTTTAACAAATTATACCATCATAATCGTCTCGTCAATACCTTCGAAATAAGCCCAATATTGAATATTTTTTTATTCAATTATATTATATATTCTATTATATAAAGATAATACTTTTATTTCAATTTTCGAAATTGACTATTCAATAAACCATTAGGAGGTTAATTGATTGAACACATATGATTAAATTGATGTTTACAATGATGTATATAAAAATCGGGCAATTGATACATACTTCGCGCTGCAACGCGCGCGGGTATATTTCTAGTATTTATTAATTTAAGTAAATTAGTTGGAAAATATGGATTGTGGTTAATGATACTTGAATAAAATCTGAATTATGAATAGATGACCAATATGATAATCCAAAATAGTACTATGATAATCCAAAATTTTCATACACAAAATAAGACACCAATTTTGTGTATATATACATATATATTACACTAGATCACAGATCATGAACTTATAAGAGAGATCTATGGTTACAAGAGGTTAACGATTATAACCGTTAATAGATAAGACCAACGGATAACTATAATCGAATCTAAGTTTTGAAGCATACAAGTCCATAGCTCTGATCATATACAACTAGAGATTTAAACCAGGGACGGATCTAGAACATTTTTCAGACGGTGGCACCATTTAACTATAAAGAACATATTTAAAGAAAATTTTCACAAAATCTCTATTGGTCTAGTGGTTTGTTCATTGACTTTCAAAGGTAAAGTCTCAAGTTCAATTCTTGGTACAAGCAATTTTTTTACGGGTGAGCAGGAAAAAACCGAAACCGAAAAAACCAAACCGAAAAAACCGAACCAATACCAAAACCATTGGTTTTGGTTTTTAAAATTTCAAAAACCGACTTTTTCGGTTTGGTTCAGTTTTATGATTGAAAACCAAACCGAAAAAACCGAACCGAACCGAATAAATACTTCTTTTAGTTTTACCCTAGTTATTTAGTAAATACTGGAAGATTTTGTTGAGTTCTTGTTTATCTCCAGTTCTCTGATAATTTTCTTGTTTATGAGTTCTTATTTATCTCCAATGCTCTGCTAATTTTCTTTTAGTTGTCGACGAATTAATAATTTAACCTTTGCATTCTCCTTCTCATAATTACTTGAGTCCATGAATGACTTGACATCACATAGAAAACATTTATACTAAAAAATGATGAAACAAATAATAAATTGAAGTCATTCTATGATGATGATGATAACGATTAATAATGTAAATTAGTCAATATTAAATTGAAGTCATAGTTCTATAAAACATCAACTCTATCTTTTAAACATTTAGATGTGATAAACAAGAATTGATGATCTTGGATTTTGATTTTTGGACAAAAAATTGAAATCCGAAAACCAAAAACCAAAAACCGAATTAAAAACCGAAAACCGAACCAAAAACCAAAAAACCGATTGGTTTTGGTTTTTCTAAAAACCGAAATTTTTGGGTTGGTTTCGGTTTTACCCCAAAACCGAACCAAACCGAACCATGCACACCCTAAATTTTTTATTTAAACACTAAATATGAAATTAAAAGCAAAAATCTAAAAAAAATGTCTCTAATAGGACTTGAACCCATGACCTCATGGATACAAGCCAAGTAACTAACCAACTCAACCAAAGAAAACTTTTGTTTTTATTGTATTTTCAAAATATATATGGTGGCACACGACAAATTGATACAGTGGCACCGTAATTTTTTACACTACGACGGAGGAATTTGACGGTGGCCCATGCCACCGTGTGCCCCTCTTCAAATCCGTCCATGATTTAAACCATCTATGGACATACATGTCCATACATAGGTCGAAGACCAACCAATGATGATGCTAGACTAAAGATTTATCAGATTTCTAAGTCTGAAAAACAAGTTTGGACATGCACGTTCAGAGCTCTATATCTACTTATACAGAGTTACGAAAGTGGTTAAATTAAGAAAAGGTGGAGAAGTAACAAGATCATATATGATTATACCTGATACACATGTTTAATCGTATATAACTAAACACATGTTCCATTTACCATGGGTGACCTCCGGTCGTGTTCACCAAGTCACTTGCATTCCTTTTGGATGTGTCAATCAAATATGATTTATGTGTGTATAACACGTATAAATATGTAATCATATAAGATCTTGAAACTTTTCGCATTCTCATAAACTAATCAACTTTCTGCATGATTTTTTCCTCTCTCGGAGAGAAAGAGAGGGAGAGAGAGAGAGAGAGAATCATTCTTATAATATTCTATAGTTATGCTATTAATTGTAGATTTGTGATGCAATAGTGGTTATCAGTCATAAGCAAAATAGTGGTGGTAAAATAGCGGTGGATATTATGGTTTCACTAATAGCGACACAATTTAGCTCTATTTCACTGATATTTGAGGTAAAATATCGGTCTGCAAGATATTTTCAATTATGTCTCTTTTGAATCTAACGTTTACAATTTTGCCTTTTGGGGGGCTTTTATTTTAACGTGAGCTTTAATTTTGAGATGAAGCTTGGGTGAAAAACACATAAAAACTTGTTTGTAACTTTGTATATTGTATTGAGATAGATATATACAAATCTCTCCAAGTTGTGCATATGAGTTTTATCAAATATAATTTTTCACAAAAGTCTATATTTCATATATGAGAATGATTCTATAATTCATATTCTTCAATGCCATTGATGAAAATATTTAATCATTAATTATATGGAATAATTTAAAATAAGAAGTGTTAATAATATATTTTGTTGATGGTATTTGATGGCTAGTTTTGTTTGGTGCGGTAAGATGGAATGAGAATGAAAGGTGGGATGAATGAATGTGTTTTGAAAGATAGTCCACATGTATATATGTATGGTTGTGGGATTCATAGGCTTAAATTAAAAAGCTCTACATCCCACCACCCAATTCAAACACCTTTTAATTTGTTGGCTTCTTAATGACCAAATATGGTGTTCATTGGCTTCAACTTCTTTCATTTTGCTTTTCTCTTTAAAATGGTCAAACTCCATTACCTCAATGGATCTTTCTTCCTCTTCCTTTTGACTTCATTATGAAAGTAGTGGTTTTATTTTTTGTTATAATGGTAAACATAATCTAGTTTAATTTCTAAACCTGTATAAAAAACCTTATATAAATCGATAAAAGGTAACTTGAAGTATTATTTTTTGGAGTTTTTTAGCTTTTTTAATCATAGTTTTTATCAACATTAAATGTTATTTATTACTATTAATTATAAATAAATATTAATAAAAATTATTTATTACTAATATTAAAAAGTATATATTATTAATAAATACTTATATGTTATATGTTATCATTTTTAAATTATTGTATTCAATATATTTTGTTATCAAAAGTAAATATGATTATTCTAAAAACATTTACGTGAGACACAAAAAATTAGAGTTATATCTATTTTGTTTCTCTAGTAATAAAATTGTGAATGGTTTTAATAAATTATTTAAGAAAATTGTTAATTAATTAACATATTAAGGTTGATCAAATTTTATTTTAACCTTATTACATCTCATGATCATATTTTAAAATCATAAATCACTCTAGAGTTTTCTAGAATTTACTTTAACAATTTAAATTTATATTATATAGTAAAAATAATCAATATAAAACTATTTTAATTAATATATTATATTATTTTAATTTTCTTTAATGTCTCATTTGTATTAACTAATAGATAAAATTATTTGTAACTTATTTTAATTATATCATGAAGTATGATAATTTTGACTAACGACTTGAGATGTTATTTTTGATGATTTTTTATTTTTCATTCACCTTATATATTTTGATGATCCAAGAAGGGTTGTAGTTTGGTTCCTACGATAAGCCAATAATTATAAGGTGGATCTAAACATCAATCACTTCAACTAAGATATATACCAACATGTAAATCATTAGAATCTTAAATATGACAAATTTTAATTATAGAAAAGTATACGAACACAAAAAATGCAAGAAACGTATTTAACCTTGATAAGTTATGTTACTTTAAGGATAATTTCTATCCACCGGTAAAAATACTAGAATCACAAAAATAAATGTAGTTTCTACTCTAATAATGATAAAAAATCATCACCAATAATTTAAAAATATATGGGTTAGTTTATCATGCAACCCACTAAAAGATTACAACCCGTACAACCTTCATATAAACCATTAATTTTAGCCCATTATTTATGATTAATTACTAGATTCATCAATGATAAGTAATTTCATACAATAATATTAGGGTGATTCTATATAGACACCTATCTAACTACTAGGTAGACACCTATCTACTTATTAATCATTATCTAATTATTTTATTTTTCCTACTAAATGCTACTTTTTATATTTCCAATGCCACTAACATTATATAAAAATTATTATCTAATTTATATTATCCTAATTAAGTTGTTATTATTATTATTTAAGTTATATTATTTTAGTAATTAAGTTTTTATTATTTCTATCATTAACGTGCAAAAGCATTATTATTTTAACTAAATTTTATAACAATTATTCTTTGTTTTTAGATGGTTATAACAACAATAATAATTATATAAGAAAAACAATACTATTATAATTTTTTGAAAATTGTTTATACAGTTAAAGTGTATATATATAACCTTTCTCTATATATATACTTGTTATTTAAAAATTGTTTTAATTGACTTATTTTAATTTAAGCTTGTGTTATATAATATAAAATAAATACGTTAGAATAAATTATAATTCTAAATAAAAAAAATGTATAAATTGAATATGTTTTATCTTGTAATTTTGATTCGATCATTAAAAAAAAGTTGCATCACCTTAAAATATAAAAATACATTACTTAATATGTAAAAATGTATTATAAAATAAACAAAAATATAAACATAAAAATAATTACAAAAATTCATTTGTATTAACATACATAAAAACTAAATTTATAAATTAAATCTCTGTTATATAATAATATATTAAGAATTACAGAAAAAAAAAGTAAAAAGAGATGACAGAGATTAATAATAAACTTTATAGTAAATAGATAAATATCATTAATAATACTTATGTAAGCTAAATAGCAATAATCATTATAATTATATTAGTTAATATTATCTTATAATAAAAACTAAAAAACTAATTATGAATATTATAGTTAAAAACCTAATGATTATTAACAATATAGGTATGAATTTAATGAGATGTGAATTTAATTATTGTATGAAATTTATATTTTCAAAACTACTTAGAATCAAGTCAAAGAGTAATTAATAGGTCTATAAATCATAGATAGGTGTCTCTATAGTAACACCCTAATATTACCTACAATGCATACCATTTTCATTAAATGCATATTAGAACATTAAATGCATATTATATCATGAATGTATCATGAAAGTATCACTTTCATGTGATGCATCTCATAATTCGTCATGTGCATCAATATTTGTTGCTGAAATTTGATGAAATCATGAAAATACATCTAGAGAATCGATAAGAATTTATATAAATGGGCTAAACGAATGGTTTAGATGAGGGTTGTACGGGTTGTAACCTTTTAGTGGGTTGCATAATAACCATGGCCAAAAATACATAATATTATCTACTGAATGTAATATTATCCAACATTTCATAACCTCATACCTTTTTGCCAGCGTCACATCAATTTTTCTCTTCCTACCATCTAAAGCCTAAAGGAAAGTACCACTAACGTTTCATAGCCTCATACCCTTACCATTTTTTATTATTTTAAATATGGTATATAAGTGAGAGAGATAGCAGTTAGGCTCGGGTTTGGGAACCCAGCCTCCTACCCTCTAAGTGTTACCCTCTAGGGGCTTACCATCAAGCCGCGAAAAGCCGTGGTAACCGCTAGCCAACTCGCCCCTGTAACGGTTGCATGATACGGATGGCTTTATGATGATTTGCTTCCAAAAGTTATGATTTGATCTTATTTGGATTTTATTTTTGGGTGATAGTAAACACTAGCCTTTAGAATTTAAATAGTGTTTGAACTAATTTATTGTAATATTAAAACATAATAAGTAGATATGTTATTTCTATTTGACAACAAGAAAGGAATACATGAGCTTACACATTAGAATAAGTTTAAAAAAACTAAAACAAATTAAGGTTGTTTGGTTGGTTTTTCCATTAAGTCTTATATAGATAAAATTGTCTGAATAGGTTAATGTCTATATAGACAGAAATTTTTTTGTTGGAGAGTGACAGGTTTTTTCATACCGAGCTTTCTACATAAAACTACATCCTAAAAGCTTACTAAATAAAGTCACCTTTTATACTACTAAGCTACTACGAAACAATCATGTGTAACTGACAAAATAAGTTATAAGTCTCCTTGAACTACTAACAATCAGACACTAACTTAACAACAATTCTTTGTTACCGGTTTGGGACGAACGTACACATATTTTTTTTACTTTTGGCTTTTGGCGTAAAAAACGCTAGAGTATTTCAATGTGCAAGTTTTATTTCTTCTTCATCCATTATGGCTTTATATCGACCAACAAATTTTCATACATTGTCATCGACTCATTTAGATTAAACCTGTAAGTTCTTTAGGCCATCCACAGCCATACCACCCATACCACCTGCATAGGCTGCCACCTCAGCGCCACATCAGCTTTACCACTACCTTACCATTACCATACCATTCACCCACACCCGTACCACTCATACCAACTGTATAGTTTTTTTTAAATTAACAATTTAAATTAACAATTAACAATTCATTTTAAAATTAAAATTAACAATTAACAATTAAAATTAAAATAACAATTAAAATTAAAATTAAAAATAACAATTAAAAAAATTACATTAAAATGGTAGAATAAAAAACTATTCGAAAGGAGCCCAATCGTATAGTTCGCGCAACCGCGCCTTCTCTCGCAACGTGGTCTCCAAAAGGTGACCCAAGAGATGGTTGTGCGGTGATGTGTAGAATTGGAGGTGTGCCATCCTTTGTTTTTCTTTAAGTATATCGACAAGCCCGGTGATACCATGTGTGAGAGCGCCTACTTCGGTTGACATGCCCGAGTTGGTATCGTTTGTCGAAGACGAAGACCCCGCACGTCTCGCCGCGTTCCGACCCATTGGTCGTGGCCGTTCGGAATCGCCGAGGTGGGTGTAAGTACGAGCATCGGAATCGCCGGGGGAGTCCGTTTGGGTTTCGGACGTTTTCGACCGTTTGTTTGTAGGCGCGCGGATGTCCGATGGGTTCATCATTTCCACCGGGTTGTACTTCGGGCATTCGATGAGAACTTTCCAAGCGGCTTGGAAAGGGAATGTTCGATTATACTCACGTCGGTATCGCTCGAGCGCTCGTTCCAATAAATCAACGTCGGATTCGCCGCTACCTCGGTGATTCAACACATTGTTGTAGATACAAGCAAATTTCGAGACCCCCGATAGAAGCAATTTCACTTTGGTTTGCACGGCGTCGCTTGAGCGGACGTTGGGGCCGTACCCCATGCGTTTGTCTAACGACATTTTAACGTGCATCCAAAAATTGTCTACTTCAAAAATGGAAAAAATTAAAACACATTAGCGAATACTTAAGTACGTTAAAAAAACGGTTTTTTATTTACCTCCCGTTCGATAGTTACCTATGGTTGAATCCTCCGAGATTTCGGCCCATGCCATCGCCAACTTGACCTCCTCGTCACTCGTCCACGGTTTAGGGTTGAACGCATATACGTGATCACGTCATTCTATTGACAAGCGGCAAATCCGCACCAATAATCTCAAGAATCAACTATGTTATGACAATATCAACATCTTTTGGTTCAAACTTATAATCCCAAAGAGCTTGAAAATTATTGGTGCTGTTTGCCACTTATCAATCGAGTGATACAACAAAAGTATATGGGTTAGCTATAAGTATAATCTAATTTGCTCAACTTTTATATTTTATGTTTTTTTTGTTAAAGGATATATTTTATGTTCCTTAAATTACAAAATAGATTATAATCAGGGATTCGACTACGAGTGGCTGTAGGCTATAGGCTATTTCTCCCCCCTTGTGTGAGAAGCGATGTACACACAACCCGGGTGAATACATGTGTCGATGACAACCTATGAAATCCTTGGGTTGATACAAAATCATAATGGATGAAGAAGTAATAAAACTTGCAAATCAAAATACTATAGCATTTTTCAACACCAAAAACCAACTAACCACGTTTAGGCATATGAATGTGTATCATCAAACTTTCACCATGTACAACACACATAAAAACGACCTTTCACAATGTACAACAATGACTTATTGGTATAATTTTGGCCTTTTTTCTTATTTCTCTTTATAAAGAAATATAAGTGCTTAGAGAATTTTTTTGTATACGTACCTAGATCTGATACGTAAGTGATTCTTGTTGGACTTATGAAGATTTCTTGCGTTTCTTCCATTGAAGATGATCAAATTGATGACTGTTTATGTCCCCTAAATGGTTTTCTTTTTCCAACTATTGGTTTCTTCAAGAACCTAAAATTTTCTGAGCCTACAATTTTCAATCATCGGTTTTATTAGGGATGAGCAAAAACCGAAAAAAAAAACTGACAACCTAAAACTGAAAAACCAAAATATGGAATGATGGAATGGCTTATTCGAAAAGAGATGAGAGCTTAAACTTAAAAAACCGAAAACGGAAAACACAAATGGTTTGGTTTCGATTTTAGTTCCTAATACTGACCGAAAAACCCGAACCGGACCGAATACTTACATTTATTTATGAAGAAAAAAAAGGAAAAAGGCTAAATTATATCTATAGGTCATTATCATACATTCGTAGAGGTCATTTGCAATTTTGTATGCATTGAACATAGTGAAAGTTTACTGATACTTTCGATATTTTGATTTTCCATGTTTTATTATACAAAATTTTTCACATTACTGTTAATTATCTTAAATTTTTTAAATAAAATTAAAAAAGGTTAAAATCTCTAAGTGAGATCCTCTCTTCTCTCTTATTTATTTTATTTGCCAAAGACTTAGGCTATGTTTGGTAAACTAGCTGATAAGCTAGCTGGTAGCTGATAGCTGATAAGCTAGCTGTTGATTGATAAGCTTGCTAGTAGCTGATAAGCTAGCTTATGAACAAATTATGTTTGGTAAAAACTAACTTATGAGTATGTAAAATGACCAAAAAGGGTATATTTGAATTTAATAATTAATATTAATAAGGGTATAATTGGAAAAAGCTACAATAAGCTCCTCATAAGCTACTTAAAGTAGCGTTTCAAAAAGCTAGCTTATAAGCTAGCTTCTGATACATGTTTGGATGGACTAACTTATAAGCTAGCTTATCAGCTAGCTTATAAGCTAGCTTATTTTTGCCAAACGAAGCCTTAAAAATAAATTAAGGGTCGTTTACTTGAACACTTATCCGGTAAGTATTTATTGGTAAATTAAACACTATCACTACCGTATTGTATGCAACAATTTACCCAATAAGTTCTTACCGGGTAAAAGTTGTCAATCTCACACTCTCGGTTCATGCAGTTGCTCTTACCAAATAAAATTCTAGTCATTTTCATATTCGTTTTATAAGGTAAGTTGGCCCGGTCATGTATGCATCAAATAAACAGCCCCTTAACTTAATAGCTTATTATGTTTTCATGCCAACATACTATGTTTTGGTACCTACATGGCTACATGCACCGACCCAAATACCTTTTAGAGTGAATTGCAATTTTGGTCCCTGTGGTTTAAAGATACCAGCACATTTGGTCCCAACAAAATTTTTATTGCGGGAAAACCACTTTAGTATGTCTTTTTGCTTGGTTTTGGTCCCTCAGCATTAACACCGTTAGTTGTCTCTGTTAAATCCTCCCCATGTGCATTGCACATGAGGGTATTTTGGTCTTTTTACTAAAAATAAACTATAGGGACCAAAATTGCAATTTACTTTTAAGTTAAGGTAACTAATTTATATTTATATTTATAAATAAGATCCACTAAAAAATTGAAAATATATATAGATGATGTATGAGATGATGTGTGCGTGTGTGTGTGTGTCAATAACCCCATCTCATACATCATCTCAGACATTTCTCCGGCAACTCCCTCCGTCGACCCCCTAGCCCAAAACCCTCTTCGGCGAGTCCATCTCCCTTCGATGACTCCCTTAACCCAAAACATATTCTTCAATCCTTCGACTTATGAAGCGGCAATGGTGAGTTGTTCTTAATTGCTTGAAATTGTGGCTATGGGAAGCGGCGGTGGCAACGACGATACGAATCCCGACTGAAACATGATCGTTGGTTCCCCAACCACCAAACCTGAGTGATTACAATTCTAATTTGTGTGAATTTAGGGATGAGAGATTAAGGATTAGGGAAGATTTGATGGTTATTTAGAAGTATTTTAGGATAGTCAAAGTAATATGATAGGGTTCTGGAAACCAACAGCGGCCGCCCTGCTCATGGCGGGGGAGGAGCAGGTCAGGGCATGTTAGTCTCTATGGAGGCGTCGTCGGGGGAGAAGGTTTTGTGGGGTGGGAAGAAACGAGGAGGGTGAAGCGAGGGAGTGTCTCATGAGGGTGGGATGGGGTGGAGGGTAGTAGAGATGGAGGGGTTCGGTGGAGCAACGGCCACCATTGTTGAAGAGTGATTTGGGGGCTGCCGGAAAATTTGGAGAAGGAGAAAGGGGTGGAAGTGGGTTTTTTCTTCCTGGAAGAGAGGGAGAGAGGAGAGAGAGAAGACAATGATAATGGAATAATAAATGGGACACGTGTCAATTTTTTAGTGGATCTTATTTATAAATATAAGAGTAAATTACATATTTGGTCCCTGTGGTTTGGTGGTTTTAACACTCTGGGTCCCTAAATTGAAATAATTATGGATTGGGTCCCTGTGGTATGCGTTTTATAACGCGTTTGGTCCTTCTGACAAACACCGTCAATCTTTGCGCCGTTAGTCCCATCATGTGCATGGCACATGATGGGCATTTTGGTCATTTTATTTTTATTTTCAATTAAAAATAACAGGGACCAAACATGTAATTCACTTTGTTTTTAATTAAAAACATAAGGACCAAAATGTAATTTATTCTAATATGATACCCTAATTAAAACAAGAAAAGGAAATAATTTAACTTATTAAATAAAAAATAAACAATAAAAAACAAAATGAAAAATCTCAATCCTCTTTTACCCACCCCCTTACGTCTCCTCCTCCAGAACCTTTTATCTTCACCACCACCATCCTCCCCACCACCCAATCCACCATTACCGCCACCCCATCTCCACCACCTTCATCGCCACACACACCACTGTCTTCATCTCCACCCACCTCCACCGTCTTCATCTCCACCCACCTTCACCCACCTCCACCCTCCACCCTCACCACCGTCTTCAACTTCTCCGGCGTTTTCTCCGTCAAGGAGAGGAACAAACTCACAGATCCAGATGTGAGACCTGCTCGAACGAGGGAACAACGAAAAATCCATCAGATCTGATGAAGAAACCATGACGGAAAAACCTAGATCTAGAAATGCTTAAGATTGATTGTTCGGGGAAGATGAAGTCGATGGTGGGCGGCGACGTAAACGATGAAGTCGCCGGTGGTTTCTACAGATCTGAGATGGTGGTGTTAACGGCGGAGATGGTGGCGGTAATGGCGGTGAACGGCGGAGATGGTGGCGGTGAATGCGGTGAACGGCGGAGATGGTGGTGGTGATGGCGGTGAACGACGGAGATGGTGGCGGTGATGAAGGTGGGCCGATGGTGGAAGGCTTAGAGGTGGGCGGCGCTGATAAATTTTTGGTGAGGATGATGATGAAGGGTTGGCATAAATAAATTCTTTTTATATTTTTGGTGGTGGGTGATGGTATTGGTGGTGGTCGGTGGTGGTGGTGGTGGTGGTGGTGGTGTTGATGATGGGTTGTGGTGGTGATGGTGATGTAGATGATGATGATGAGATGTTGATTGTATTGGTGAAGAAGATAATGAGGTTAGGTGAGAGAAAATAAATTAATAATAGGATAAATCCAAAATTGAAGATGATGAGGTATTGAGGCTGATGCATATACGCAAATTACATATCTGGTCCCTGTGATTTTAATTGAAATTAAAAAAAAAGTGAAATGACTAAAATACCCATCATGTGCCATGCACATGATGGGTCTAACGGCTAAATAATAGACGGCGTTTACCAGAGGGACCCAGAGCGTTATAAAACGCATACCATAGGGACCCAATCCATAATTATTTCAATTTAGGGACCCAGAGTGTTAAAACCACCAAACCACAGGGACCAAATATGTAATTTACTCTAAATATAAATATAAATTAATTACTTTAACTTAAAAGTAAATTACAGTTTTGGTCCTTGTAGTTTGTTTTTAGTAAAAAGACTAAAATGCCCTCATGTGCAATGCACATGGAGAGAACTTAACAGAGAACTTAACGGTGTTAGTGTTGAGGGACCAAAACCAAGCAAAAAGATATACCACAGTGATTTTCTTGCAATAAAAATTTTGTAAGGACCAAACGTACTGGTATCTTTAAACCACAAGGACCAAAATTGCAATTCACTCTACTTTTTATAAAACTCCAATTTTACAAAAAGTGATTTACTTATGTCAATATACCAAAATAAGTTAATAACTAAAAAAAAAGTTTGTACTTTGTCGTCAAGCTTAATGGGAAGAAAAGCCCAACATCAAAGAAGAGCAAAACCTGCAATTTACCTACCGATGTAAACGAGAAGATGATGATGAAGGGTTTGTTTGTTATATAGATAGTTTGAATGGGGATGATGGATGAATTTAGGATTGTAAATAGTTTTTAATGGGCTTGTTATTAAGTTTTTAGCACAATTAGCAAATAAATACAACTATACAAGTATTCCATTTAATAAAGGGTAGGCTTCGCCACTTTTGATCCCTAGGGCCATGCGTACTGTCAACGGGCTCCAGCTCAGGCGAGGCTCCGGTTTTATTCGGCTGGGTTGAAACATCCGTAACCCCCATGATATGGTACCCGAAGGATAAGGCTCTCGACTCTTCACACCCGAGCAGTTCTTCTCTCTCTCTCTCTCTCTCTTCTCTCCTCTCTCTCTCTCTCTCTCTCTCTCTCTCTCTCTCTCTCTCTCTCTCTTCTCTCTCTCTTCTCTTCTCCCTCATCTCTTTTCATCTTTCTCTTTTTTTTTCAACCGTTTTTAAGAAAAAAAAATGATGAAAGATTGGGTTTAAGGGTAGCAAGGGTAGCAATATTCCACTTTAGGGTAAATTGGATAGGAAAGAGAAAATCTAATATGGTGCTGGGGTGGCGTCAGGGTAAGTAGAGTAAATGACCTAGCGGAACTCATGGTCTAATTGTGCGTTTGGTATCCAAACAGAACAAAATTGGACAAGAGGTAATAGAATAGAACATGACTGAACACTTGTTCAACGTTTAGTAATAGAAAAAATTGGATAGAAAGTAACAAATAGAATGACCAACTTATCTCTATTAAGTTGTTTATATATTTTGATTAATTACGTAACTGATTAACTTGTATAAAATGAATATTTCTATAATAAAATGTAGAATTCAAATATTTTTGTCAAGTTGATTAAAATGACATCAAAATAAAAGGTTTTAATTACTTTCAATTTTATTTTATAAACTATCTATATTACTTTTTTATCATTAACATTTAATAAATTACATAAATAAATCAAAATATAGTAATTATATAAAAAGATACTTTTAGAACAGGAAAGTGGAAGTTTAAAAAGTATAAAGCTATGTTGCACGGAAACGGATACGGCAACGGGAAACGGCAAACTCAAAAATTCAAGATACGGATACGGCAGAGATACGACAATATATAAAATATAAAAAATATATATTAAAGAAATTCCAAAATAAATATATATTGATGTAAAGTGTAAACTCCAAAAATACTATTTCTTTCAAAGGTAATTAGTTATTAATAATCAAATCATTTTCAAAATCCGGTTCATCTAGTGAGAGATCGGCAACCTCCAAAAACCCTACATCTTTGGAGTTAAAAAGCCCATCAAAACCCTAAAAAAACCGAAACTTCGCCGTTTCTAGCCGTTTCCTAGAAGTATCGGAAACGGGAACGGCACGTTGTTAGAAGTATCGGTGCATCATAGGTATAAAGTACAATAAACAAAATTTTAAAAATGATAAAATGTTAGTAAGAAGGGGTATTTGATGTTTTAGAAGGGAATTATGTTTAGTGGAATAAGTTTGAATTTATATTGGTAAAACATGAATTTGTTCTACAGTGTTCTAGCTTGTTCCATGGGTAGGGGTAGAACACGTTTGTTCCACTTTTGTTTGACTAGGCATAAAACATAAAGGCAAAGCAAATGGAAGAAGAAAGGATTTATGGGTAGTTTTGAAGAGTTTGTTCTATGATTGAGGTATTTGATCATTTTCTTAGGGGCTGTTTGGTAGTTGCTGAACGGTTTGGTGTTGGATGATTAAGTGGTCAGAATGATTAAGAGGCTCTTATGCTACAAAGCAAAATGAAATATGCTGGTTTGGCAATTGTTGAGTATGAAATCAGGACTCTGAATAGTTAAGAGACATCCAGGATACTTAATCATTCAGAGGGTTTTGGAACCATTAAGAGGCAGTCTATTTTTTTGCCAAACAGGATTCACCTCTTAACGATTCAGAGGTTGCCTCTTTATGGAACTGTTAAGAGGTAAACAAACACCACCTTAGTATATGTGAGAGATTTGAATGCTATTTCGTAATTCATAGCAACCATTCACATAGCCTCAAATCCAACTTTTCACGAACGAACAACACGTTGAGAAAGATTTTCATTTTATTCATGACAAAGTTGTTGATCGAACCATCAAACTCATGCATATTTGAAGTCAATTTCAATTAGCTAACATCCTCTAAGCCTTTTCCACGATAAATGTGTTTAACCTATTGCAACCAAGATGGCTCTTTAAGACGTCTTTTCAAGTCTATCTTGAGGAGCAGGGCGGACTTACATCTATGGGAATGGGGGATGGACCCCACTAGAGAATGAGAAAAACAAATATTGTTATGTAAAAATCAATCTTTTTTAATCTTTTATCATTGTGCCCTCCACTCATTTCTCGTCTAGGACCCTATCAACTAAAAAATTACCTTAAAATCAACCAAAAAAACAAGAAGAGCCTCTCGAAATCAACATAAAAACCGAGAAAAATCCCTCAAAACTGATTAGAAATCTTAGATATCCCTTGGTATCAATCAAGAAAACTTTAAAAACCCCTCTAGATAGTGGAATTAGACTAAAAATATATTGAACAACTTTGCGGACCTTTAATCAATTTAAAAAGGCGACCCACTAGGAAAAAGATCCTGGATCCGCGGCTGTTGAGGATTATTAGTGTTGTATATTTGTGTATAATTAAATCTTTTAATCAATCTACAGTGTTCCCTAGCACCTCTTTTTATTATTTATTTTGTTAGATAAGTTCAAAAAAAAAACCAACAAACTATTCCATTTGTACATTTGAAATTGTTCCATGAATAAACCATACAGCATTGAACTCTTTTCTTTCTAATTGAGTAATTAATTAACTAATTTAACAAATTTAAAGTGTGTTTATATGATAATGTCTTTTAAAAAAGTTAAATTAATTTTTAATATTTTTATGTTAATAAAATAACTTTAATTATAAAATAAAATAATTAATTAAATGAAGAGATGGTATCGAACATTTTACATTACATAATCAATGTATAATTGATTATTTATTTTTCAAAAGATGTATACCCAAACAAATATTGTAGGAATACAATTTAAGGATTGAAGAAATCAAGGGAATAGACATCATTTCGATAACTTTTAAGTTGGCTTGCTTCAATCCTTAATTTGCCAAACTATGTCTCTAAGTGATATATTCTACAAGGGATAATCAAGGTCAATAAATAGAACTATATCTTTTTTCAAAGATTCTAAGTCCTAATCTCCTAGGCTGCGTTTGGTGCGTGGTACAGAACAAGACAGACGGGACAAAACTCTCTGTCCCATGTTTGGCGCAGCATGGGACAGAACAGAAATCCACTGTCCCACGTTTGGCGCAAAATGGGACAGAGACAGAAACTAGAATAAAGTGGGACAACATGGGACAAAAGGGGCTTTTTTTTGTTCCACCAAAATAGGTGGAACAACATGGGACAGAAATGTGGCAAAAACTAATATATTATAGGGATGAGCTCGCTTCCAATCCTGAACCGAACCGGACCGGAACCGGTTTGGACCGAAACCAAAAAGTGTTTTTTATAGGACCGAATATCAAACCGTATACCCCGGCTCGGTACCGGTTTGGTTTCCGGTGCGGTTCCGAGAAATTCGGTTCTAGTACCGGTAGAACCGATTTTTGGGACGAGTTTCGAAAATTGCAAATTTCAATTATATAATAAAACTAAAACTCAACAAATTAGATCAAAAAGTGTTAAACTAAAGCTTCAACAAAGTAAATTAAAAAGTTTAACAACAATAAGACTTTAAGAAAGTAGATAAAAAGTTTATCAAAACTAAAATTTCAACAAACTACATCAAAACTCAAAAGTTCAACAAAATTAGGTTGATTTGATATTTTGATTTAATTGAATGATTTATGAGAATCTTGGTTGGAAAAATAAATGGTTGGAAAAAGAAGGTTGCCAAAATTTTGAAAGTGGTTATAATACTTCCTAAACCGGTTTGAAATCGGTTTTTTTCGGTTTTTTCCCGAACCGAAACCAATTGGGCCAAATTCTAGAACCGTTTACCGCACCGTATAACATATACCGGTTCCAGTCCTGTCCCGGTCCCTGTACGGTCCCGGTTCGGGATTTCAGTGCCAAATGCTCATTCCTAATATATTACTAATTAACATCCGTTTGATATATAACTTCAATATGATATTTGTTTTAGTGTTTACCACCACTAGTCGTTATCACCGCCACCGATAGCCACTATCGGCCACTCCCACCTCCTCTTCCACTACAACAACCTCCTCCACCACCTCTATAACTACCATCAATTGCCTACCATATCCTCTACCACCTTTACAACTGTCCATCGCCACCTCCACCACCACCACCACCACCGTTGGTCACCTCCACCTCCACCACTACCACCACCACCACTATCCACCATGTTCACGTTCCCCACAACCACCAAACACCACCATCGTCATCACTACTAGTATTACCGTTGGCCACTACGTCCACCTCTACCATAACCATCAACATTAGTTCCATAAAAACTATATGTGTGTGTGTGTGTTTATGTTAATGAAAATTGTGTAATTTTTTTATAAACTATATAGTTTGCTTTATTTGTGTTAATCATAACTATTATGTGATATATAAAATCATCAAATAATTTTTTGGGGGGAACTTGTCTAGTTCTGTCTAGTCCTGTCCAGTCCAGTCCAGTCCTAGGCGTACCAAACACAAAACAGACATTTGTTATGTCACGTTCTTTCCAGTCCTGTCCCGTCCAGTCCAGTCATACTCTCTTGTCATGTCCAGTTCTATCCCGTCCTATCCTGTCTGCATACCAAACGTTATGTCCAGTTCTTTTCAGTCCTGTCCCGTCCAGTCCAGTCATACTCTCTTGTCTGTCCAGTTCTGTCCCGTCCTGTCCTGTCCAATCCTGTCTGCATACCAAACGCTACCAATATAGACTAATGGCTTAGCAACTCAATCCAAATTAATACGCCAAACTCCTTAAGGAGAAAAGAAAACATTAATCTATTCTAACCCTCAACACTTTAACAAAATGCTTAAAGAATATCACCACCATCTATATAAATTTCGACCATGAGATTCATCAACCTTAATTATAATCAAAAAACACAATTCACTAAAAGTCCACCAAATATCGCTTTAGAAATCAATCTCTAACTCAAAGAATTTGACTTATATATCCTAACTAAACGCCATTCAAAGTTCACAAAACTACAACCTCCATGGAGATAATCAAGGTCAATAAATAGAACTATATCCTTCATTCAAAGATTCTATGTCCTAATCTCTTATAGACTATTGGCTTAGCAATCCAATCCGAATTAACTTGCCTATCTCCTTAATAAGATAAGAAAACATTAATCTATTCTAAACCTCAACACTTCAACGAAATGCTTAAATAAATGTCACCTAACATCTATAAAATTTTTGACCATGAGATTTCATCAACCTTAATTATAATCAAAAACACAATTTATTAAAAGTCCACCAAATATCGCCTTAGAAGTCTATCTCTAACTCAAAGCATTTGACTTGAGAAATTATATATCCTAACTAAACGTCTTTCAAAGTTAAAAAACTACCACTTCCATAGGGATAATCAAGATCCATAAATACAACTATATACTTCGTTCAAAGAGTCTATGTCCTAATCCCTTATTGACTGTTGGCTTAGCAACCCAATTCGAATTAACTTGCCTAACTCCTTAATAAGAAAAGAAAACATTAATCTATTCTAAACCTCAACACTTTAACGAAACGCTTAAACAAATGTCACCCACCATCTATAAGAGATTCGTCAACCTAAATTATAATCAAAAAACACAATTCACTAAAAGTCTACCAAATATCGCCATAGAAATTAATCTCTAACTCAAATCATTTGACTTATATATCCTAACTGAACGTCTTTTAAAGTTAAAAAACTATAACTTCCATAGAGATAATCAAGGTCAATAAATAGAACTATATCTTTCTTCAAAGATTCTAAGTCCTAATCTCTTATAGACTATTGGCTTAGCAACCCAATCCAAATTAATCTGCCAAACTCCTTAATGAGAAAAGAAAACATTAATCTATTCTAAACCTCAACACTTTAACAAAAGGCTTAAAGAAATGTCACCACCATCTATATAAATTTCGACCATGAGATTCATCAACCTTAATTATAATAAAAAAACACAATTCACTAAGATTCCACCTAATATCGCCTTAGAAATCAATCTCTAACTCAAAGAATTTGACTTATATATCCTAACTAAACGCCTTTCAAAGTTCACAAAAATACAACTTCCTAAGAGACAATCAAGGTCAATAAATAGAACTGTTTCTTTCGTTCAAAGACTCTAAGTCCTAATCTCTTATAGACTATTGGCTCAGCAATCCAATCCGAATTAACTTGCCTATCTCATTAATAAGAAAAGAAAACATTGATCTATTCTAAACTTCAACACTTCAACGAAATGCTTAAAGAAATGTCACCCATCTATAAATTTTTTTACCATGAGATTCATCAACCTTAATTATAAATAAAAAAAACACAATTTAATAAAAGTCCACCAAATATTGCCTTAGAAATCAATCTCTAACTCAAAGCATTTGACTTAAGAAATTATATATTCTAACTGAACGTCTTTCAAAGTTAAAAAACTACCACTTCCGTACGGATAATCAAGATCCATAAATACAACTATATATATACTTCGTTCAAAGATTCTAAGTCCTAATCCCTTATTGACTATTGGCTTAGCAAACCAATCCGAATTAACTTGGGTAACTCCTTAATAAGAAAAAGAAAACATTAAGGTATTTTAAACCTCAATACTTTAACGAAATTCTTAAACAAATGTCACCCACCATCTATATAAATTTCGACGATGAGATTCGTCAACCTTAATTATAATCAAAAAACACAATTCACTAAAAGTCCACCAAATATCGCCTTATAAATTAATCTCTAACTCAAAGCATTTGACTATATATCCTAACCGAACGTCTTTCAAAGTTAAAAAACTACAACTTTCGTAGGGATAATCAAGGTCAATAAATAGAACTATATCCTTCGTTCAAAGATAGTAAGTCCTAATCTCTTATAGACTATTGGCTTATCAACCCAATCCGAATTAACTTGTATATCTCCTTAATAAGAAAAGAAAACATTAATCTATTCTAAACCTCAACACTTCAACGAAATGCTTAAAGAAATGTCACCCACAATCTATAAAAATTTCGATCATGAGATTCATCAACCTTAATGATAATAAAAAAAACACAATTTAAACTCTACCAAATATCGCTTTAGAAATTAATTTCTAACTCAAAACATTTGACTTGAAAAATTATATATCCTAACTAAACGCCTTTCAAAGTTCAAAAAACTACAACTTCCTTAGGGATAATCAAGGTCAATAAATAGAACTATATCCTTCTTCAAAGATTCTAAGTCCTAATCTCTTATAGACTATTGGCTTAGCAACCCCTTAATGAAAAAAGAAAACAATAATCTATTCTAAATCTCAACATCTTCCAAAATGCTTAAAGAAATGTCACCACCATCTATATAAATTTCGACAATGAGATTCATCAACCTTAATTATAATAAAAAAACCCAATTTATTAAAAGTCCACCAAATATCGCCTTAGATATCAATCTCTAACTCAAAGCATTTAACTTAAGAAATTATATTTCCTAACTGAACGTCTTTCAAAGTTAAAAAACTACCACTTCCGTAGGGATAATCAAGATCCATAAATAAAACTATATGTACTTCGTTCAAAGATTCTAAGTCCTAATCACTTATTGACTATTGGCTTAGCAACCCAATCTGAATTAACTTGCCTAACTCCTTAATAAGAAAAGAAAGCATTAAGCTATTCTAAACCTGAACACTTTAACGGAACACTTATAACAAATATCACCCACCATCTATATAAACTTCGACCATGAGATTCATCACCCTTAATTATAATCAAAAAACACAATTCACTAAAAGTCCACCAAATATCGCTTTAGAAGTCAATCTCTAACTCAAAGAAATTTGACTTATATATCCTAAATAAACGCCTTTCAAAGTTCACAAAACTACAACTTCCTTAGAGATAATCAAGGTTAATAAATAGAACTATATCCTTCATTCAAAGATTATATGTCCTAATCTCTTATAGACTATTGGCTTAGCAATCAAATCCGAATTAACTTGTCTATCTCCTTAATAAGAAAAGAAAACATTATCTATTTTAAACATCAACACTTCAACGAAATGCTTAAAGAAATGTCACCCAACATCAATAAATTTTTTGACCATGAGATTTATCAACCTTAATTATAATAAAAAAAACACAATTTATTAAAATTCAACAAATATCGCCTTAGAAATCAATCTCTAACTCAAAGCATTTGACTTGAGAAATTATATATCCTAACTCAACGTCTTTCAAAGTTAAAAAACTACCACTTCCGTAGGGATAATCAAGATCCATAAATACAACTATATACTTCGTTCAAAGATTCTAAGTCGTAATTCCTTATTGACTATTGGCCTAGCAACCCAATCCGAATAAAGGTGCCTAACTCCTTAATAAGAAAAGAAAACATTAATCTATTCTAAACCTCAACACTTTAACGAAACGCTTAAACAAATGTCACCCACCATCTATATAAATTCGACCATGAGATTCGTCAACCTTAATTATAATCAAAAAACACAATTCACTAAAAGTCCACCAAATATTGACTTAGAAATCAATCTCTAACTCAAAGCATTTGACTTATATATCCTAACTGAACGTGTTTCAAAGTTAAAAAACTACAACTTCCGTAGGGATAATCAAGGTCAATAAATAGAACTATATCCTTCTTCAAAGATTCTAAGTCCTAGTCTCTTATAAACTATTGGCTTAGCAACTCAATCCAAATTAATATGCCAAACTCCTTAATGAGAAAAGAAAACATTAATCTATTCTAAACCTCAACACTTTAACAAAAGGCTTAAAGAAATGTCACCACCATCTATATAAATTTCGACCATGAGATTCATCAACCTTAATTATAATCAAAAAACACAATTCACTAAAAGTCCACCAAATATCGCTTTAGAAATCAATCTCTAACTCAAAGAATTTGACTTATATATCCTAACTAAACGCATATCAAAGTTCACAAAACTACAACTTTCTTAGAGATAATCAAGGTCAATAAATAGAACTATATCTTTCGTTCAAAGATTCTAGATCCTAATCTCTTATAGACTATTGGCTTAGCAATCCAATCCGAATTAACTTGCCTATCTCATTAATAAGAAAAGAAAACATTAATTTATTCTAAACTTCAACACTTCAACACTTCAACGAAATGCTTAAAGAAATGTCACCCAACATCTATAAATTTTTTGACCATGAGATTCATCAACCTTAATTACAATAAAAAAAACTCAATTTATTAAAAGTCCACCAAGTATCGCCTTAGAAATCAATCTCTAACTCAAAGCATTTGACTTGAGAAATTATATATCCTAACTGAACGTCTTTCATAGTTAAAAAAACTAAAACTTCCGTACGGATAATCATGATCCATAATTACAACTATATACTTTGTTCAAAGATTCTATGTCCTAATCCCTTATTGACTATTGGCTTAGCAACCCAATCCGAATTCACTTGCCTAACTCCTTAATAAGAAAAGAAAACATTAATCTATTCTAAACCTCAACACTTTTACGAAACGCTTAAACAAATGTCACCCACAATCTATATAAATTTCGACGATGAGATTCGTCAACCTTAATTATAATCAAAAAAGACAATTCACTAAAAGTCCACCAAATATCGCCTAAGAAATCAATCTCTAACGGCTAACTGAACGTCTTTCAAAGTTAAAAAACTACAACTTCCTTAGGGATAATCAAGGTCCATAAACAGAACTATATCATTCTTTAAAGATTCCATGTCCTAATCTCTTATAGACTATTGGCTTAGCAACCCAATCCAAATTAATATGCAAAACTCCTTAATGAGAAAAGAAAACATTAATCTATTCTAAACCTCAACACTTCAACAAAATGCTTAAAATAATTTCACCCACCATCTATAAAAATTTTGATAATGAGATTCATCAACCTTAATGATAATAAAAAAAAATACATTTTTTTTAAACTCCACCAAATATCGCTTTAGAAATTAATTTCTAACTCAAAGCATTTGACTTGAGAAATTATATATGCTAAACTAAAAGTCTTTCAAAGTTCACAAAACTACAACTTCCTTTGGGATAATCAAGGTCAATAAATAGAACTATATCATTGGTTCATAGATTCTAAGTCCTATTCTCTTATAGATTATTGGCTTAGCAATCCACTCCGAATTAACTTGCCTATCTCCTTAATAAAAAAAAGAAAAAATTAATATATTCTAAACCTCAACACTTTAACGAAATGCTTAAAAAAATGTTATGAGATTCATCAACCTTAATTATAATCAAAATACACAATTCACTAAAAGTCCACCAAATATCGCCTTAAAAATCAATCTCTAACTCAAAGCATTTGAGTTGAGAAATTATATATACTAACCTTACGTCTTTCAAAGTTCACAAACTACAACTTCTTTAGGGATAATCAAGTTCAGTAAATAGAACTATATCCTTCATTCGAAGATTCGAAAACCTAATCACTTAAAGATTATTGGCTTAACAACCTAATCCGAATGCACTTGTTTATCTCCTAAATAAGGAAAGAGAACATTCATCTTTTTTAAACCTCTACACTTCAACGCAATGCTTAAAGTAATGTCACCCACCATCTATAAAAATTTCGACCATGAGATTCATCAACCTTAATGATAATTAAAAATCACAACTCATTAAAAGTCCACCAAATATCGCCTTAGAAATCAATTTCTAACTTAAAGCATATGACTTAAGAAATTATATATCCTAACTAAGCGTCTTTCAAAGTAAACGAAACTACAGCTTCATTAGGGATAATCAATGTCAATTTATAGAACTATATCCTTCGTTCAAAGATTCGAAGACCTAATCAGTTAAAAGGCTATTGGGTTATGTTTATTTTCTTATCTATAGCTCCTTTATCGAACTTATCATATCCATGGAGTAAAAACTTAAAAACCAAATTTTGTCAATATGCTAATGGCTGCCACTTCCAAGGTTTTTATTCCAAAATCTTTGAAAATATATATTACCAAACTAGCCTTTCTAGTTTTTCATGAGACTTTCAAACTCAAACCAACACATTATTTTGCATAACATTATCGTATAAAATTCAAAAGAATAAAAATATTTTAAATCCTAATTTTGCTATGAACTAAGAAAACAACCATAGTAAGGTCCTATCTAGACCTTATAGTTTTATAGTTTTACCAAACTTGAAACAATTTATGTATTTTTATAATAATTATATAAAACTTAAAATATATTACAATCTAATCTCCTTAAAAAATCACCCATCGAATTCAAATAAGCAAAGATATTCAAGAACGAATCCTATATAACATCTTTTGACATATCCACACCTATGATATTTCTTATAGGATGCAATTTTAGAAACTATATTGCGGCATCGATCAACTAAAGCCTCGATAAAATTTCTATCTTCAAATTATATAAATAACTTGGGTTATAACAACTCCTCCTACTTAAGAAGTTGTTCTCATATACACTTCAAGTCACCACATAATAACACTCTAAGGTAACTATTCAAAATATGAAACACAAAAATCATTCCAGATATAACACCTACCATGACATCAAAAATACCACAAATGTACCAACTCTAAAATGAAATAATAAAATTACGAAGGCCACCAAATTATAATTTACCGTACATCTTAATTCTAGATAGTAAATGACACAACTAGTATCGCTTTAGAAATCAATTTCTAACTTAAAGCGTGTGACTTGAGAAATTATATATCCCTAACTTAAAGTGTGGTCTTCCAATATTTCAATTGCAAACCATAATTTTTCCCAAAACCAAATATGTATCATCCAACATTTCGATTAACTCTTATAAGATATCCTATCACTTTTCACAATCTTCCTATAACATATATATTTTTCAATGTTTGCAAATAGACTACTGCCTATGGTTTATAAATTCTATCATAAAAACAAACTCCATCAAGAGGTACAAGCTTCTTATTCTAACATGCTTATTATATCTTTACCAACCTTGGCAAGCATAGAAGAACATATCTAGAACTCAAAGCAAAGTACAATACAGCAAAAAAAGATGTTGATTAAAGCCTAAATGAAATTATAGTTTTGGTACAACGTTTCAGAAACCTGATATGAACCATCTCCTGATATGCTTAAACGATCCAAAAATGTTATATAGAACCTAACCTTTCGGGCACCTGGAAGCCAATTGTCCTAATTCCTTATACGTTAAATATTCACATTTGAGTTTTAAGCCTTAACGATTGATACAAGATTTTGTAGTCTTCAAAGAAAAAAATTGGCAACCAAAAACAAAGTTTAAACCGATATAATTGTTTATTTAAAATGGATCACAATTGCTAGAATGTTCATGAGAATGGATAGTTAAACTTACCTAGTTAGCATTTTAAGCAGGAATATATTCAAAAAAACATGTAGCTAGGTTTCTTCATTTGGGATTTCATCATCGAAATTCTACAAAACAAAATTAATAAAACAAATATGCAATTAGAATTGTTACAGATATAGAGCTTAAAGTGAATTGGAATTTAAAGGCCAACACTGATTCTAATTAAATTGAAATTCACTTACCTCTTGGGACCACTTTATTGCTTTCTCTCCTTGTCCTGTTGATCAAAAAATTATCATTAATAAACATGTATTAGACAGATAGCTTATGCAACAAGTCCCAAAGTAACAAAGAGTGGGTCTACAAATTAAGGAATTAAACTATAAAATAAAGAATTTCTCTGAAGAATCAGTATACAACCTATGAAATAGATGATCATATAAACAAAACAATGAATCTAGTGGTAAAGAAAGAGAATGTGGATGATTCAGGGGTTCATCTTTGAGACCAAAATACATATAAAAATCTTGGAGAAGCTACTAGAAACAAGTTTCTACAACCAAGAAATATTGAACTTTTTCAAAACTAATAAACGAGATTGAAACAAGAATCATACAAGGATTTGAATTCCTTGAAACACAATACAAACCAATCAAATTCCTCAAGATTCCATCGAATTTACCAAAAACGTAGTTGAAGTTAAACCCTGGCAGTTCTTAAATGCAAAACTGGTTAGCCTGCTCGCACCGCCCTAGTGGCTTCACAGCGGGTTGGAGAGAAGGAACCCGGCGGCTTCTTTGGGTTGGGTGCATGGGCTGGGCAAGCCGGCGGCTTGGGAGTTGTTTGGGTTGGGAGAGCCGTTGGCAAACGGCTCTCTCAACGGTAAAAAATCTAATTTTTTTTTTTTACATTTTTTTTTCAATTTTTACTCCTATAAATACTCATTTAATCCAACTTCTTTTTTCACACAAACAACCTCCAATTCTTCAAACCTCTCACTCTTCAAACGATGAATCCAAACGATCGAAACATCGCATCACGGCGCGCGAAATGTAAACGTCGGGCGGAACCCGAGACCCCTTCGAAGCCCTCTTTCAAAGTCGACGTTACGCATACCGGGTTCCCTCCAGAATATCCACCCGATTACAATGTCGACATTTCGCCGAAAGGTTTTTGTATCACAATTACTCATCCTCAAGTTCCTCAACCCGGGAGCTCTTCACAACCCAATCAACCCGGGAGCTCTTCACAAGCTCCTCAACCGTTTCCTTATCAACCGTTTCCTCCACAATTTCCTCCAATGGATTTTGGTTCTCCTTATCAACCACAATTTGTACCCGGTTACCAACCCAATTACCAACCCGTAAAAGAGGAAGACACTTCCGATGAGGAAGAACTTTCACCAACGACCCAACAAGAGAGAGACATTATGTTTTTTACCACCTCGCACGGCCATCTCCGGGGTAAAAAGCTCTTCGATACTATCAACCGAAAAGAGGAGATCAAAAAAAAATATGGCTTGTAATTTTTAGTTTATTTAATGTTTTAGTTTACTTTATTTAATTATGTAATGTTTAATTTTAATTTTTAGTTAATTAATTATGTAATTTTAATTTTTAGTTAATTAATTATTAATCTTATTATTAATTAATTAAATCCATATTTTATTTAATTAATGTTATTTAATTAAATGAAATAAATAAAATAAATTGAAAAGTGAGAGGGTTGGGAGGGTTGGGTGTGTGTTGTAGAGGGTTATGGGAGGGTAAAGAGAGGGTTGACCAAAAGCTGATGTGGAAGCTGATGTGGCATTCAAAAAGTGAGTGGGTTGAGAAGGTTGGAGAGTATGGGTGCGAGTAGCCTTATGGGTTTTGTTGTCAATTTTATTCTATTAATCGTAATGCAGTTGCAAATCTCAAACCTACGATTGAAATAAGAGCAAAGAATATTAAAAAAGAAACAAACCCTTTATCTAATTCCAACAAATTAATATGAGAATTAATCATATATCTGAAAAACCCCTCTTGTTGAAAAATTGGAGGCAAAGAGTGTGGAGAAGAATGCCAAGGCGCAAAGTGATTCCCTGAAGAACAGCAAGCAGCCATGTTGGTAAATTATTTCAAATCAGAAAGAGTAGTTAATATTCCTTAATTTCCTGACATATCAGGAATCACCCACCCTTTATATATATATATATATATATATATATAGAGAGAGAGAGAGAGAGGAAAGTTCAAATGTGAACCACTTTTTGGTTGTGAACGTGAGGACAACCGAGAGCGTGACCCGTGGCGGCTTTGAGTGTGGATATATCTATTCAAAAACAAGACATGGAAGGATATATCTATTCAAAAATTATCATGATTTATTGAAATTAGAAAGTTATGAATACTGTATTGAAATAAACTAATATGATATGAATCAAAATAAGCAAATGTACATGGGGGTATTAGAATGTTACAAGTTATGATTTATTATGAGAAGAGAAAGAGTAATAAGTGAAGAAACCTGTAATTGAAATACAATATATATATATATATATATATATCACCAAAAGAATTTGAACTTTCAAAGCAGTACCTGCAATCAAGTTCAAACGAGTAAGATGTCATGAAGATTGAAAAACATGAAATTGATCATCGATCAAGAACAAATATGAAATATTGGCCAATGTTTAATTTGTCACATATTTAAACAAATATGATCGATCAAAGATGGAAAAAAAACATGAAATTGATGATTGTTACAAAACAGGATAACAAGTAGTAGCAGAAATTGAGCTAATTACTGTGAAGAAGAAGAAGAAGAGACTTGCAGACGAGTTGTGGAAGATGATGACGATATCCCTTTTTTTTTTTACCCTTGGAACTAGCCCTAATTTTATTCAAAAATATATATATATATATATATATCATAACTGCTCTATTTATTTACTTCACTTTGTCGGTAGTACTAAAATCAACCATTAAATCAATACTGAGTTAATAAAAAATAGTTTTACAAATACTTTTTATAGTTAAACCTAGAGAATTTTTAATTGGTGGTACCATTTAATTATAAGAAATATTATGTTTCTTAAAAAATTATAATAACAAAACTTAAACATGAGACTTTTCATTTAAAATTGAGAAAACCAACCACTAAACCAATATTGACTTAATAAAAAACATAATACAAATTGCAATATTTGTTTTGATCATCTACAAGCTGCCATAGTGCCACTGCATGTCTTGATCATATGTATAAGAAACTTTATTTAGTTTTTGCATGCAATATTTGTTTTAAATTTGTACTTTAGGGTAAATCTTGTTTGGTAAAAAAAATAGTTTTGCACTGTATTATAAAAGTCTGATAATCATTCTAATTAACCACGTAATCATCCAACATAAATCCATTTAGCAACCACCAAACAGATCTAAATAAAAAGGATGGAAAATGAGTTGGGGACTGAGGATAGTGGAAATAAAATATGGGTACGACTTTGAAGCTCCAAATATTTTATACAGAGATTGTTTTAAAATTGCTTTGTTTTAAAAATCTCATAAAAATTTTACTTATATTTTTTTAATTTTCGTCCAAAATTTATATGATTTTTAAAATCCTTTGTTTTTTTTAAATTGTTTTTTCCATCTTATAAATTTTCGAAAGATTTGAATATATAGTCTTTTTAATTTTTTGTCGGAAATTTATAATATTAAAGAAAGCCTAATGTTTTCAAAATTGCTTGTTTTAAAAATTTATAAATTTTCGACCGATTTCCTAAAGAAAATATAAAAAACTATTGTTGGAAAAGTTTGTTAAATGATAACTTTTTTGTTCAAATATAAATTTATATGTTGAGATCTGCTTGATAGTATATCTGGTTAAATGCTGTTTAAAAAGCTTTTTCCATTGCTCTATGCATGATAATGGATGTGCATGAAATGAAAAAGAAATCTTATGATAAATTTGTGACGGTTGAATTAAATATAGTAGTTCATTGCCTACAATTTAGCTTCTATTTTTAAATTAAAAAATAAATCAGTTTGAATGGTTGGTAGTTGAAAATTTTGGATATCATATTTTTTATTGGATACCATGGCCAATTTTCTATGTTCCACAATATTAGTGTGGTGGATCAATATTCAAATGGTTTTGTCAAGATCACATTAAAAAAAGTTTATAAACAAGCTATAGTTTATATATAGTTGATTGATAAATTAGTAAACCATTTGGTATATAGTTAATGGTTTTGTCATTGTAGATTAATTATTATAAGAAATATATCACTACACCAAATACCACTTAGGCAACAAATGAAAAATGTTGCCTAAGAGTGGTTTATATGTTGCCTAAGCCTTAGGCAACATACCCATGTTGCCTAAGCTATGTTGCCTTCTCAATGTTGCATAAGCACATAGGCAACATAGTCAAACACCATATGTTGCTTAAGCTGACTCCTTAAGCAACACATAAAAGGTTATGTTCCCTATGTACCAAAACATATGTTGCACCATACAAACTCTAAGGCAACATAGATTCATGCATTTGTTGCCTAGGTATAAGCTTAGACAACATACTTCATTTGCATATGTTGCCTAACATATCAACTTAGACAACTTAATCTATTTAGATATGTTGCTTTTGAACTATAACTACAATAACATAATATTTCTCTTAGACAACACTTATGTTATTTATAAGTTGTCTATGAAGTTTTATAAAAAACCACAAATTACATATTTCCTATCCAATAAAACCTCTCCAAATAATTAAAATGTAAATATACTTTGCATATGAACTAGCTCACTTTTCTAAAATGTTCTCCGATTAAAAAATAATATCCATACACACAACAGTCAAAGCATCAAGTGTTTTAACATCATGAAGAGAATGTAACACATGGTCAACAACTTTTGTTGGTTAATCTAGAGACCTGAGGTGCAAGCACTTGAGGGATGGGTTCACGTTCCGCAACAAAAAGAGGAGACAACACACTCGCACTTCTCTTTGTTTTCTTTGTTATCTTCTCAATTCTTTTCAACTGCATTTACTTCCTCTGCCCTTAGTTCTTCCTATAACAAACGAGAACCACACCCACATCAAAGATCACACTATAACCCATCTAAAAACAAAATAAATAAATAGGTAAATGTCCTTTTTCCAACACTTGAATGGCTTGTGCTTTTTCTAGGCCATATCAGAGATCACACGACAACCAATCTAAAAACAAAATAAATAAGTAAAAGAACTTCAAGCATCACCCTCTAGCTAATCTGGTAGTCTAAACAAATAGTGATCAATGGACCTTTGAACTCAGGTTTGGAATAGTTTGGGCTGTTCACTCACCATCTTCCTCATCATCCCAAGTCTTCTAGCTGAAAAATATAGCTCATATTAATCATACAACTTGTCAATGTAATTACTACTTTGCTTAACATGATCATGGTAGGAATTAAAAAAGTAAAGGATGTTTACTCTTTGTTGTATACCATCATAACAAAACAACCAATGCATAGACCTTAAATATAAAATGATTAGAAGATTTAAATTCAGTTGAAAATCTATCACACTTTGCAACATAAGTTATGATTGGTGTACAATTTTCCTAAGTTCGGGCTTGTTTCTGCTATTTATTATGTTACAATCATCATATTATAATAAAAAGATTGAAAATTTGCTACAAATCAAACCATTTGAAGAATATTTATTACACTTCTAACAAATCAAACTATCACATTCCATAAATGTTAACGTTTAACAATCATATAATTAAAGAACCCCAAAATATAGAAATTAATGAAAAGAAAAAATAATATTATGGCATATGTAGGTATGTACATTGAAAACTCACCTTCCTCACTAGCATAAACCATCTTAACTGGATGAACCACTATTATTTCCCCCATCACTTTGTGCTGCCAACATCTTAACAAGCATATTTCAAGTCAAAATATGTGGAACTAAATAAAGAGATAGAGTACTGTTGTTCAAGTAATTAATCAACAAATTAAATAGTTATGCATATTCTAGATTTTTAGATTTGGGTAAACATTAAACCTAAAAATGCATAAACCTTACTTGAGCAGAAATCCATGGCAGGAATCAAATCCATCAGCTACATAAACTTTACCTAAATAAACCTATACAAATGGCATCCATCTGTTAGAAAAATCAAGCAAATCGAGTAAAAAATGAAACATTAAGAAGAAATCGATGGCCAAACAAACCAAGAATAAAGCTATCAACACTAATAACGTAAAGAAAATTCCATTTTCAATGCGTATACTTACGAATATGTCGAAGAATTATAAATGGTGATTCATTCCTCCAAAATCGAATTTGTGAGAGGTGGGTTTTTTCGGCTGATAGAAAAAATGGGAGAAGGGTAACAAATTTTTTGTTTTAACCTAGCAAAAAAAAAGGGGGGGAAGGCGAGGGGAAAAGGGGGGAACGACAAGAGAATTTGGAAAAAAGGGGGGAATTGGATTTTATTCAATATTTTTAAAAAGCATTTCAAATATTAAGTTTTAATATTTAATTTAGAGTAAACTACAATTTTGGTCCCTGTGGTTTATCGATTTTTTTGAAAGTGGTCCTTAAGGTTTAATAATTCCAGAAATGGTGCCTGTGGTTTGGATTTTGCTTTGAAAGTGGTCCCTGGCCACTAACGACGTTAAAAAGCTTCGTTAGAGCCAGGGGCATTTTCGTCCGTTCATGCTTTTGTCCCCCTTTTTGTACTTTTCTTTTGTTTTCTTGTTTTTCAAAAAAGTCATCAAATTATTGGGACTAATTATGTAATTAGTTGTATATGTAAACGTGTATCACAGAAGTGGGTCGCCGGAAAATGGAGGGGGAGGGGTGGGGTGGTGCCTGAGAAAAAGGAGGGGGAGAGATGAAGACTTATATTTATACACACACAACACACAGACCTATGTATGTGTATATATATATACATACAAACAAACTTATATTTATATACACACAACACATCTCCTCCATGAATGAAAACCATTAATTGGGGAAACATGCTCGGAGAAAATGGAAGAGGCTCCGGCGAGAGAGACCGACGGTATTTCGAGGGTGAACAGCCTCTTTCATGCCACTACATGATCTGAAATTAGATCAAGTTGAGCCCATGATTTCATCCCCAATTTTATCTAATCAATAACCCTTAAAAAAAAAATCAAGTAGAAAGATTGAAAATTTTCAATTATGGTTCCTTGTGGTTTATGAAATCTGTGGAGATGCTCTTCTAACGTTTCAGAGAATATATATATATGCTTGATTCTTTCTCTCTTTCCACCAGAAACTTGTTTCTGGTTTTATTTATTTGTTTATTTATTTCTATGGTGATTGATCTGCAGCTACTTATATATATACATCCATGTGTATGTTATATATATATATATATGTATATATAAATATGTATAGATTAAACTACAATATATATATATATATATATATTTCTGTGTTTGGATTAATCAACACATACTAACCACTATCATAGATTTGTGATATATATACACATATATGTATTTGTGGTGTTGATTTATTGGTAAAAATGGTTTATTTTTAGTGTGTTTGTATGAAATGTGTTATTGGTTGCCGGAGAAGATGAAAGAATGTCGTCGGAGAAGACTCGCCGGAGAAGATGGCCGGAAACTCGCCGGAGAAGATGATGGAGACTCGCCGGAACTCGTCGGAGAAGATGACCGTAGACTCGCCGGAGACTCGCCGGAGAAGATGAAGAAAATTCTTTAATTATACATATATAAACATACACACAGATGTGTATATATATAACATATAGATAGTATATATAAAACATACACACAGATATATACATCTATATACATACACACATATAACACACAGATATATATATATATATATACACATACATTTAACACACACAGATATATATATATATAAGTTAATTACATTTAGCTCCATAAAGTTTTATTGTTTTTACAATATATAAGAAAAACAAAAGAAAAGTACAAAAAGGAGATAAAACAGGAATGGACGAAACTGCCCCTGGCTCTAACGGAGCTTTTAGACGGGGTTAGAGGTCAGGGACCACTTTCAAAGCAAAATTAAAACCACAGATACCATTTCTGTAGTTATTAAACCTTAGGGACCACTTTCAAAAAAATCGCAAAACCACAGGGACCAAAATTGTAGTTTACTCTTTAATTTATCATACTTTAAACTCAATTGTAATTAATTAATTACTATTAAACTTAACAATTGTCGGTTCATGTTAAGGGTGAATGGGTGATTATGGATTAGGTTGATCCGATTTAATGGATTTGAACAACTCAACCCAATAGATGGCAGTTTGAAAAATCTCAACCCAACCTTAATTAACGTAAATCATAGAGATGAGGATCATTTAAGAAACTCGGTTGTATGCATGTATGTACTGTATAATTCTATATATGCATGTAGTGTATATTCGGTCATATAAGATTACTAAGGCCCACTATAGTCTATTAAGAACCATTGAAGCCTATTAAGACACCTAATTACACTTTGCATGTTGGTCGGGTATACAACAAGTTTTTAATCTAGATTAACCTTGGTGGTTATTATTGATCATCATCGGGATTAATGGTGGGTAATGAATTGTCTTGGAGATTACTAGGCTTTAGTGGTTGTTAATGATTATCGTTAGGCTTAAGGCCTAATTACATAAGTGTGGGCTCTATAACATCACTAAGACCTATTAAGGACCGATATAGCCTATAAAGAACCAGTAAAGTCTATCAAGAAACAATAAAACCTATTAAGAACCGTTATAATCCAATAAGACCTTTATGACTTATTAAAGGTCCAATAACACCAGTGGTGACTTATTATGCATTTATATACATGTATCTGCTACATATGTGTATTGAGTTCTTTAAGATCAATAAGACACATCATAGTTTATTAAGAACCATTACATCGTATAAAACCCACTAAAGCCTAATAAGAACCACTATAGCTTATTAAGAACCGAGTGGCGGTACATGCGCGGAGCGCTCACCTGTACGGGTTCAATGAAGGGGGTGTGCTCATGTGTACACCGAATCTGCCAAGTCCGAAGGCGAACCCGAGGGCGTACGAGTGGCCTAACAGCCTAAGACCCACTATACTCTATTAAGAATCATTATAATTAAAGAAGACCCTTTATGACTTATGAGAGCCTAATAACACCAATAAAGACTTATTACATACTTGTATGCATGTGATACATATTAAGCTCTATAAGATGATTAAGAACCACCAAATCTTATTAACAACTATTATAGCCAAATAAGATAGTTTTATGACAATTAAGGATGGCTTATTACATGTTTGTATTTATGTACGTACTGCATATATTTAAGTGGTGTGTATTGGGATCTATGAGATCACCAAGGCTATCAATATCCGAGCACACTGAGCCATCTGCCACATCTGCACCACATCAGCTTTACCATAAACTCACTATAAGCCATCTGGAGTCCTCTTTATTAGTACTCGAACCCTCCAAACCAAATACCCAACAAATATATGTTTTAATATGAAAAGAGAGACAGAATAGTGTAGAGAGATATAGAGAGAAAGGATAAGAGAGAGATGAATCCCCAGCTTCATCGGCGTGGGGAAGACGTTGTGGACGCCACTGGGGAAGTCCGCTTGCAGCCCGATGAGTTAGTATCGGTAGCCGCTGAGCCCGACCATCCCAACCCGTCGAGCCTGGAGCACCGATACACATAGCCTAAGGCCATTAAAATTTTAAACCTTACCAACGGATTATTGGTGGCTTTTACTACAAAATTTTGCGTTACTTAAGTAAACTTTCATCGACCTATAGAGCAATTATTTATAAGGTTACTGATTTAAAAAAAAACTTGAGTAATCAACCATCAACTACGGCAACATAGAAACATGATAATATGTTGCCTAAGATAACTTTGACTAATTCTTAAAAAAAAGAATGAGTCTGACCTTAGGCAACATACACACAAGAAAAAAAAATGTTGCATTTGAAAACTCTAATGCAACAAATGAAATAGATTGTATGTTGTCTAAGATAAAAACTAAGGCAACGCAACGAAGGTTGTTGCTTAAGAGAATGTAAGGCAACATATAATAATTTATACGTTGCCTAAGGTATCACTAAGGCAACATATAACTATATGTTGCCTAAGAATAAACTTAGGCAACATATAATAGCTTTTGTTGCCTAAGCGTTTCTTAAGCAACACAGTCAATTAACATATGTTGTCTAATACGATATTTGGTGTAGTGTATAGAGTTTACTACTACTATATATGATAAATGTTCACTACATAAATAGGCTATTATGTGCATTTTTATATCATTTTTGTTATAACATGTTTAATGCTAAAATGTATGTATTGGATCATCAAAGCAATATATACCATCTAAAAATATGGCAAGGATCCCATTTTCTATCTCGTAATAGATGAAGAACTGTGAAAGAGGCGACTAGGGGAAACAAGTAAAGCCAAATATCCGGCCTTGGGTACTCCCGTGATCCGATTCTGACCTTGGCCAAGGTACCCTCACATGGATGTGGGTGGTGCGTCGTATTTTGAGTTTTGATGCATGGGTGTGTACCTCGTTTTCCTTTGATGTTTATCTATTTCGTATAAAATTCTTAATAAAAATTCTAATGTTTCTTGTTTTTCTTTTTGTAAATTCAATCATTAGAGCCCGACTGCTTGAATCAGAAGAGGCACGCAAAATAGAGATGAAAGAGATGCACCAAGGAAAAGAGGTCGGCAAGAAGGAGATGGAGGATATTCATCAAGCATAAGAGGCCCGTAAAAAAGAGATGAAGGAGTTAGTGAAGATGCTAACCCAAAATTGACTTCCTCCATCATAGTTTCCACATCTATTGTGATTCTCAACATGTTATTTAAACTAGAGTATTTAAGTTACATTTATCAAACAGTCGAATCAATTTGTATTTATTCCACCGAATTAATTTATGATATTTGTTTTTATAACAACTCTTTTTAGTATTTATAGGATTTAAAATTTTAAATCATTTTGATTGTTTTTGCAGTTAGTTTCCAACGGATTATTCCATCGGAACTTAACTATAATAAATTATGTATGAATTAATAAAAGATGAAAAAATATACGACAAATTATGACAAATTCTTTCCACGAAAACATTTTAAAGGTTAAAAATAAATTGTTTTCTAAAAAATATAGAAGTGATTTAGTAATATCAACCTTCAAATGATTTCTTAAAAGTAATTTGTTTAGTAAATGATTTGTTTATTAACCGGGGATAACTAAGAAATCACTTTTAAGAAACCATATTTTTTCTTAAGAAATCATTTTTTTTGAAAGGCAGAGATATACCATTAACCAAACCAAGAGTACACAAGGGGATACAAGTGTCGCAACAAAACAAAACCCATACAGCAAAACAGAAACATACAAGCAGCCAAGAAATGAAGCAACAAAAAATAGACCAGGGACTCCAACACAGAAACGAAACAAGGTAAAAACTCCTCGAGAAAACAGTAGAAGCGTCGCAGAAGTTACCCGCAACAGCTTACGAGGTGTAACCAGTCGCATGGTAGCACTTCACCGGGCTTGAAAATGACCAATCTGTCCCTCGAGGCGCACCGATCTCCCACCTGGATAGCAGCACAGCTGCTGATTTAGGCCGGCAGTCGTTGCGAACTTTGCGAACTTTGTGATATTCAATCTGTTACAAGTCTTTAAGATCTACGAGCCACTTCCCCCACTCCGTATTTTTCTTTCTTACTCTTCTTGCGATCCACTCAAACGTCCTTCTTTGGAACTCAAAAAATTTATCCAGTAACTTATTCTTATTTTCCTTGAAAATTATCGCGTTCCGATGTTCCCAGATGAGGTACATGATGCTCCATTTCGTTCCGGTCCAGATGTCGTCTTCTTTGACAATTTCCCCGGTCGGTTCGCCAATTTGTAGAATTTCTTGTGTCGATACCACCCTTTCGAGATTTTTGTTCCACCAATTGCCAACTAAGCACCGTAATTTTTTTACCTCCGGGCACGTCACTAGAGCGTGATCTAGTGTTTCGCTCTCATCTCCACATCTTGGACATAAAATGGAGTCCAAGTCTATTCCCATTCTATCCAAACTAACACGGCACGGAAGTCGGCCCAATCGAGCCCTCCATGCTAATATGCAAACCTTTTTTGGAACGATTTTGTTCCACTTTGTTTTGATTGTCGGAGTCGTACTTGGTTCCACCTCTTCTTGTAGCTCTCGCATCCTTTTCACTTTATATTCCTTTGAGTCGTCAAGTTTCCATTCGATCACGTCACTTTTGTCTCTAATCGGTGATGATTCTGCAAGCCAATTCGTGAGATCTTCAAGTTCTCCGAGCTCTCTTCCGCGAGGTGGTCTTCTCCAACTCCACGTCCATCTCCATCCTTCCTCGGTCCACATCCCTCTATCCGCGATACGAGCTTGCTTGTCTTCTTCAAGTTGATAAAGTCTTGGAAAAGTGTCCTTGAAGCGAGCCGATCCGTTCCATCTTTCCTCCCACATGAAGGTCTTCTTTCCGTCACCGATCTTCTTGGCAAAGGAGCCTGAAAAGTCGATTCCTTGGCTGTCCAAAACAGTCCCTACTTGTATTATTGTTGTCCACATTGTACATGCACCATTAAAGCCGACATTTTCCCCCCAAAGCCCTCCCCCTTCCCCGTAAATACTTTTTATAACTTTAATCCAAAGAGATTCCTTATTTGTAAGGAACCGCCACCACCATTTACCTAATAAGCTTAGGTTTGCCGAAGCTAGATTTCCTATGTCAAGCCCCCCTCGATCGAAACTCTTTGTGACGTTTGTCCATTTGACCCATACGACCCCTTTTTTTGGTGAGTTCCTCCCCCCCCCCACCCCAAAAGTAGTTTGACCTTGCCCTCTCACACTCTTTGATGACACCGTTCGGAGCTCGAAACAATGAGAAATAGTACAACGGTAAGCTTCCTAACACCGACTTAACCAAAGTGAGTCTTCCTCCAAAGGATACAAATCTTGCTTTCCACGAGTTGAGTCTTTTCTTGATTTTCCCGATTGCCTCCTTCCAATGATCGATTTTTCTCATTGAGTTCCCTACCGGTAGACCGAGGTAGGAAAACGGTAGTTTACCGTATTTGCACCCAACACTTGTCGCCCAACTTGACACTTCCTCGTCCGGGACTCCAACTCCAAAAATTTTGCTTTTACTCACATTTATTTTGAGTCCGGACATTCTTTGAAAGCACTCTAAAATCTTCAAAAGATTCTTTAGGTTTGAGGTTCTCCATTGGCCAAGAAATACAACGTCATCCGCGTATTGCAAATGGGATACCTGTAGGTTTTGGTTTCCTACTTTGATCCCCTCGAATAAAAGGTTATCTTCCGCCTTCTCCATTAGAAGGTGTAACGCCTCGGCGACTATAAGAAAAAGGAAAGGAGCGACAGGGTCTCCTTGACGAAGTCCTTTTCTCATCGGAAATTCTTTCGTAGGCGAACCGTTCACCAACACCGACGTTGTTGACGATTTGAGGCATTCCTCAATCCGTTTCACCCATTTTTCTCCAAACCCCATTTTCCTCATGCAATCAAGGAGGAACGACCATTCCACACTATCGTATGCTTTTTCAAAATCTACTTTGAAGATAAGACCCTTTTTCTTTTTCCTTTTGAGAAAGTCGATTACCTCGTTCACAATTAGAACACCATCTAGAATAAAACGATCTTTGATAAAAGCACTTTGGGTATTATTGATTATTTTGCCCATTTTCCCTTTGAGTCTTTCCGCCATGATTTTTGCGATGATTTTGTAGAAAGCCCCAATTAGGCTAATAGGCCTATAATCACCCAAGTTTAAAGGGGATTCGGTTTTCGGGATAAGGGTAAGGAACGAGGCATTGCAACATTTGCTTAACTCCCCTTTTTTCCCAAAACCAATTGACCGCCCTTGATAGATCCGCATTGATAATTGGCCAAAATTTCTTAAGGAAACCGAAGGTGAAGCCATCCGGCCCCGGGGACTTGTTGCTACCACAATTCTTTATCGCTTCCCATATTTCTCCTTCTTAAGAAATCATTTAGTTATCCTCGGTTGATATTACTAAATTTTGTGATTTATTCAACAAATACATATAGAGTTTAAATTAAAACTATAAAAATATGTCACGATTGTATTCAACCCTTCCTATCTTTTACAATCTTTGTGAACTTGAAAGTAACCTTACAAGACCAACGAAAATCCGTCGAAAATGTCATTTTCCAACGGATTTCTAACGGATATGTCCTTCGGAGATGCTCTTTTTTTAGTTATGAAAACATCTGAGACCTATATATGTGTGTGTTTTTATCATAGATTTGGTTTATTTGTTTTAGTCTATACCCTATTTGCAAACAATCATATTGGTGTATGGAAACTTTATGTACCAGATTGAGATAATACCAAAGATATGAATCCTACTACTATATATGAATCATAGAAAGTAACCTTACAATCTTTGGTTTATTTGTTTTTATCATAGATATGTCACGATTGTATTCAACCCTTCCTATTTGCAAACAATCCTTGAAGATTGATGATCACTAAAAACTTAACAACCTTTAAAAGAGATTTTCACTGAAATGAAAAAAGGATCCATATATAGTAGTGGTTTCAAAAAAAAATCAAATGAGATAATACCAAAATAAATACTGGTTTAGGAATTGAATGTTTTCATTTCAGTCAAGTTTGGTTTGGATGATTTAGTGGTATATAGAGATTCACTTTATAAAAATAAGGTTTAACCTTTAAATCCAATGTCATATTTAATTTTATATAAACAATTAATTAATAGGTGTTCCCCTTTAAGATTTGTGGTAGAATATTTATATCACCTCAGAAACCAAAGTAAGTTTCGTCTACAACAATCCACACGCATAAAGATCCCTAGCCTCAACAAAATGTTATCTAAACCACATGAAGCAATTTTAATGGTCTTTATGTTCACAATCAATTTTCATTTGAACTTTTCTCTATATAGATGGTGTTTGGGATTGACTTTTTAAAACTGCTTATTGACTTATTGGCTTCTTAAAAAATCAATAAGTTGATAAGCTTGTTTGTGTAATCCAAAAGTGCTTTTAAAACTCCGTTTTGACAAGGGATCTCGAGGGTGTTTGGGAGGGCTTATTTGGAGGTGCTTATAACTTATTTCATCCTGGAGAACCAAATAAGTTAAAATAAAGTGTTTGGATAGCTACTTTTAAAAGCTTCTTATTTCATCCCCTAAAAGCTAATAAGTCATTTTTGAAAAGTCACTCCTACTAACTTATCAAAAACTCCTTATCAAAAACCCGTAAAAGCTAATAAGCTAATCCAAACACTTTTTAAAAAACTCATTTTCCACACCACATAAGTTAATAAACACTTTTGCCAAAAGTCATAAGTTATTTTAAACAAGCCTTCCCAAACACCCTCGATGGAGTTTTCAAGAAGTCACAATTTGTAACTTATTGACTTGTTGCTACAAACCCTTCTCAAAAAGTTGATAAGCTAAGCCAAACATCATAACTTATTGACTTATTGCTACAAACTCTTCTAAAAAAGTTGATAAATTAATCCAAACATTTTTTAAAAACTCCTCCTCCTATCGCTATAAGTCAATAAACACTTTTGAACCTCAAAAAACAATCTCTAACACCCTATATATAGAGAGAAAAGTTCAAATGTGAACCACTTTTTGGTTGTGCACGTGAGGACAACCGAGAGTACGACACGTGGCGGCTTTGAGTGTGGTCCCCCTCTTTAATTCAATGCCCTCCCATGAATCGCGCCTAGTCATCCGCCGTGGACTTGACGTGGCGCCTAGTCATCCGCCACGTGTCGCGCTCTCGGTTGTCCTCACGTTCACAACCAAAAAGTGGTTCACATTTGAACTCACCCCTATATATATATGTATATATATAGGTGGGGGTTCAAACGAGAACACCTCTAATTTACGAGAATGCGAGAACACTTTGCAACCACATGCACCACTTAATGAACCAATTAACTAAAATAAACAAAAATTGGGCAAAAAAGTACGCTGCATCATGTCTCCTACATTTCACCCATTTAAAGATTTTTATTTTTACTTTTTGATTTCTTTTATTTTTTTTGGTGCGTACAGATGCTGCAAGCAAGTGTAATTTTTATTCTTTGATTTCATATTTCTTTTATTTTGTTAGATTTATTGTAAAACTTGATTTGGAGTTTTAAGGTTTTAATATTATATCATTTAATATCCCATGTGATATTGTTAATGATTTTGTATGTTTACTATAATGTGTTTACATTTTATAGCATTAGATGTGATATTTTTGATATTCATGTGTTTTTGGTATGTAAAATATCACATGTGATATTGTTAATGGTTTTGTATGTTTACTATAATGTGTTTACATTTTATAGCATTAGATGTGATATTTTTTATATTCATGTGTTTTTGGTATGTAAAATATCACATGTGATATTGTTATTATTTTATTAAAATATAAAATATCACATGTGATGTTATTAAGTTCAATGAAACTGACAAACCAACAAAATACTATATGTGATATTATAGTCACTTTACATTTTCTTTATACATGATAAACTATCATCAATATCACATATGATATTTGTTTTATATCATACGTGAATGCAAAAAATAGTGGAAAAGTTAGTATGATATGAATCTTATCACATGTGATATTAAGGTATAGTGAATTGATAGTTAACAAAAAATATCACATGTGATATTATGATCGTTTTGCATTTTTTTTTTAATGCTTGGATGAACTATCACCAATATCACATATGATTTTGCTTTATAAAAGATGAGAATGCAAAAAATAGTGGAAGAAATTAATTGAATATGAATTGTATCACATGTGATATTAAAATGAAACAATAAAATAAAATAAACAAACATGAATTCTATAAATCAAGAAAGTTTTGCAAAAATACCCCATAAAAATTAGTTGTTAATTGAAAGTGGATTCATAGTAATATTGAACGTAATGAGATGTTTAGCAATCAAAAACAAAGAACTGACGCCATGCAGGCGCTATGGTTATTTTTCTTTCTTTTTAATTCATTGTTGAATTAAGTAATATATATGGTTAAAAAGTGTTCTACGTATTCTCGCAAATGGGAATAGTTCTTGTTTGAACCCTTCCCTATATATCTATATATATATATATTATATAGACATTAAAGAAGTTCAAAAACTAAGGGCCCACTTAAACTCATTGTGGATGCTCTTGTTTTCATAATTCAACGACAAGTTCAAGAACAAAGTCTCCTGGTCAACTGGATCTCATTTACCAGCAGCCAGAAACTAGAATCATTCTATTCTAGTAGCCAATCAAGTCATACATACATCACATATAATATCTATATATATACACACACACAAACATCTATAAATACATCCACCATAAACAACCTCCCATTGCAACCAAAAACCACCACAAGAAGAAGAAGAAAAAAAATGAAATCTCCACCCTCCTCCATGGCCACCAGTGGAGACCACTTCTCCAAACCCAACAACAAAAAAGCTATGAATCCCTCAAAAACAAATTACTCCCATAATGCATCCACTTTTCTCAACACCATCTTCTTCACCTTCTTCTTCTCTGTTGTCTGTTATCTCTTCATCAGCCTCCGCCGGAAAACCACCCCCCTCCACCTCACCTTGGCGGAGATGGCCGCCGTTGTCTGCTCGGCGGCCTCCTTCATCTATTTTCTCAGCTTCTTTGGGATGAACTTCCTCCACTCCACGCCCTTTCCCGACGAAGAAGAAGAAGAAGACAACGAAGGAGAAATGCATTCCGACACCACCACCTCTGTTGCGGCTGACTGTTCTAAAGGTGCCACCATATATATTTTGAAACTGCAATAACAACATAAGTTTTTTTTTATATATATAGAGTTGGTTAATTAGTTCACTGCTTAAAAAATGTGTATTACCGACGGTCGTTACCGACTTATTTTCGATGGTTTACTGACTGTTTCTTATTTATTTATTTATTTTAATTAGTCTACGAAAATCCATCGAAAACAGTCGAAAAATCGTCGATAATCCGTGATAAATGAAACAGTCGGAAAGCAGTCGGTAAACATCGTCAGAGAACTGTTGGTAGCTTTTACCGAGCAGTTTTTTAGTGACGATCCTTTCGTTGGAAAACCGTCGGTACTATTTCGACGATTTGCAGACTGTTTTTGTTGTCGCTAATACCCTATTTTAGTAATGATTCTTTGTTTTTCAAATGTTAGGTCTTTTGTTCAAGTCCTCTTAAAGTCATTTTCTATATTTTAGCTTTTAATTTTGGATTTAGAAGGCGTTTAGGATTGCTTATCACTTTTTGGAACAACGGATCCACAATTTTGGAAGTTTGGATTGGGACAAAAATGGCTTTTAACCTTTTTGGAAACACTGATAAGGAATTTCCAACAAGTTAATCCATCATGATTTATCCAACAAATTGATAAGCAACTAAAAAAAAGCATAAGTTAGTTTTATAAGCAATTCCAGACACCCCCTTACATTATTTATCTTTTAATTAGTAGCCGAAAAATCGTCGAAAAACTCTGAAAAAATAACGAAAGCCCATACGCAAATATCGTCAGAAAACCATCGCTAGTTTTATCGACCAACTTTTTATCGACACTTGTTGTCGTTGGAAAACTGTCTGTAAACTGTAAACCTTGTTTCCAACGGTTTACCAACTGTTTCGACCTTCGAGAATAACCATACAGTTTAGTAGTGTTGCTGTATTTATAAAAAAAAGTTACACTAACATGACTTGAAAACTTACATTTGAAAAGCAATGAATCAACCACCACCAGATACCAATATTATTCTTGGGAAAAAAATATCTCTGTATATGTTTCTTATAGTTAAATGGATCGTTTGAAAAAAAAATCCAGGTCCGCCCTTGTGTTCCACGACAAATGAAGACGACGAAGAGGTGATACAATCCGTGGTCGCCGGAAAAACACCGTCGTACTTACTAGAATCAAATCTCGGTGACTGCAAACGGGCGGCGTTCATCAGGAGAACGGCGGTGGAGAGGATAACGGGAAAGTCTCTCGAGGGTTTGCCGCTGGAGGGTTTCGATTACGAGTCGATTTTGGGGCAGTGTTGCGAGATGCCGGTGGGTTATGTTCAGATTCCAGTGGGTATCGCCGGTCCGTTGTTGCTCGATGGGATGGAGTTCTCAGTGCCGATGGCGACCACCGAAGGGTGTCTGGTGGCGAGTACCAACCGGGGGTGTAAAGCCATCAACGCTTCCGGTGGTGCCGCCAGTGTGCTTCTTAAAGACGGCATGACTAGGGCTCCGGTGGTCCGGTTTGCCACTGCGAAGAGGGCCGCCGATCTCAAGTTCTTCTTGGAGGAACCACTGAATTTCCAGACTTTGGCTTCTGTTTTCAACAGGTTAGAAACTTAGAATCCTTCTATTTCTTTTCTCAAGTAAGATAACAAAATGGGTTTTGTATGTTAGAGTGTAAAAATAGACTATTTGAAAACACAATTATTTGTGAGAAAGTGTTTTTAAACGGTTGATCACTTTTTGGTAATAACCATCTCAATGTGAAATAAGATACATCTCAATGTTTTGACCGTCGGTAATAACCATCTCAATGTGCGTATCAAAACATTTTTACGGACTTATAAACCCGAATCTTTGGTAGTTTCAGATGGTATTACATCTAACAAAGGGAGTGATTTGGTTTAAATGCATGATTTACAGATCTAGTCGATTTGGGAGGCTTCAACGCATTCAATGTGCGATAGCCGGAAAGAATCTTTACATCAGGTTCACATGTAGCACCGGAGATGCAATGGGGATGAACATGGTTTCGAAAGGTGTTCAAAACGTCTTGGATTACCTACAGGCCGACTTCCCGGACATGGACGTCATCGGCATCTCGGGCAACTACTGTTCCGACAAGAAACCCGCAGCCGTGAACTGGATCGAAGGCCGAGGCAAGTCGGTGGTGTGCGAAGCAATTATAAAGGAGGAGGTCGTGCACAGGGTGTTGAAAACCAACGTGGCCTTGTTGGTCGAACTGAACATGCTAAAGAACCTCACGGGTTCCGCGATGGCCGGAGCCTTAGGCGGGTTCAACGCCCACGCTAGTAACATAGTGTCGGCGGTGTACCTGGCCACAGGACAGGATCCGGCCCAAAACGTGGAGAGCTCGCATTGTATCACCATGATGGAGGCGTGAACGACGGCAAAGATCTTCACGTTTCGGTAACCATGCCGTCGATCGAGGTGGGGACCGTGGGCGGTGGGACCCAGTTAGCTTCACAAGCGGCGTGCCTGAACTTGCTCGGCGTCAAGGGCGCGAACAAGGAATCGGCCGGATCGAATGCACGCCAGTTGCGAAAGTGGTGGCGGGGTCGGTTTTGGCCGGAGAATTGTCTCTGATGGCGGCGATCGCCGCCGGTCAACTTGTTAAGAGCCATATGAAGTACAACAGGGCCAACAAATAAGTTTCTTCAAAAGACATATTGATGATATTATTGTGTATATGTTGTATTGTTAAGAGTATCTACATACTACAATGAAGGCTTCCGTTGAAGTTGTTCATGAGCATTATGCGATAAAAGTTCTTGTTCAGTCAGGGTTTTTATTAGAATCTAAATGCTTGAACAAAAACTCAAGTTCTTGTATACTATTTTTGCTATTATTTTATTTTTATTATTTGTAACCATTTTTTTTAATAAAAATAAATCTAGCAATGGGCCATAAAAGGACACATTAGTATTAGTCATGGTTAAGTATACTATTTTGCTACTAATATTTGAAACACTGTAAAAGCTTATAACAATGGGCCATCTAAAAAATCTAGACAAACTCAACAACAACTAGTTTCATATCCATGGGAGTATACAAAAGATGTACAACCTAAACATCTATAAAAAGCTCATTAACCTACCCGGGATAGTTCTTATTGTTGGGAGACATACAACCCGAGCTTTTACCAAATTCTTATTGGGTAAGCGTTTACCGACAATAGATTCACTTTCGTTTACCTTATTAATTGTTTAACATCCATAGCCTTGAAAACATGTTGCTAGTAAACATCTTAACCACGTAAGCGCTTACGGGTAAGAGTCGTTTCCAATACTTATAGAGTAAGACTCTTGTTCCTTGCCTTGTCTCTTAGGTAAGCGTTTAGTAAATAACCCCTTTAGTTTCAAAATCTCTATACGAATAAAGGTACTAAGTTGTCTCAATTCCTTAATTTTCAAAAAAAACTATTAAGTTCAGCATCATCGTTATTTATAGGATTATATCAACAACACATACTAATTTTACAAGATGAAAACATCAGCAAACTTGGTATAGAGAAAAGAACCACTTTTTCTCATGATGAACCCATGTCTAGACAAAAAAGAAGTAATCTTTTCATTCTACTGGTAAGGTGTTGACTTTAACCCACATGAGGGCTTACCAACCAACACACTTTATCACCCTCAAGTAAGTTCAACACAAAACAAAATGAACTAGGATGACTAGATAAGTTAAATACTTTTTTCCAATCCACACATTACCTTACCTCCAACCACAAAGTCATCAAATTTTCTTGACATACTAGAGACTCTAAAAGACTTTCTCATCACAAAATCATTTGTCATACTTACAAATTACCTACCCTCAAGAGGTCACCTTGAAGAATACACATAAAAAACATATTTGTTGTTAGTTGTTTTGTCGTCTATATGCTAAATGAATCGCCTTAATTTTGCAATTTTTCAAAGCCACCTAATATATATCCTTACACTAAGGCCATCCTCAATGGGCACCGGTATGGGTTGTGGTACCGATTGGTACCACCAGTAACACCGCCGTGGGTGAATTGGTACAAGAAACCGGTACCCTTGTGCCGGATGAGAAATGCACCCCACCCCACCTTCTCTCTCCTTTCTCTCTATCTCTCTCTCTTTTTTTTTCTTTTTTTTAATTAATTATTTAGATTGGTATAGGGTAAAACCATTGAGGATAATTGGTAAGGTATTGGTAAGGTAGTGGATAGCTAAGTAGCGTTGACGTGACAACTGGTACCATTGGTACAAAGTAAGACCACTGTGAATGGTCTAAAGGGACCTTAATCAATCTCCATAAGGACATCTCTCTACGAGTTTCTTATCTAAACACAAGGGAGAAGGGATTTTTGATAGAGGGTAAAGGATCCCTTGTTAGGATGTTAGTCTATTACTACAAACGGGAAGTTGGCCTAGTTAAGGCCCCTCCAAAATTGCATAAGCTTCAACATTAGATAGTTACAAAACAATTACAAAGTAAAGTATCGATTAGATTCCAACATATAAATATTTATTTAGTTGAAACATCAAATTCTAAAATACCTTAAAATAATTGTTTGTTCATTTTGTGACTATTAATATGGTTCAGAATCTTCATTTAGATTGAATATTTCAAATCCAAAGTTTGATTCCAATGAAGCCATCCGAACTATAAATATGATTGTGACTAAGATTCGAGACCTTAATCTAATAAAGTCCTTCTATAAAGGCTTTGGATTGATGGAAATGATAAATATCGGATATGACCATTTCAAGGCAACGATAAGAAATTTTTTTGTAAGTATGTAGTCGGATGCTAATTATATTATTTTACAAATCTGATGATTAAGACCAACAAATAGTATGTGATACATTTGTACATAATCCTTGCATTATGGGGACCAAAACAACCATAAAAATATTGATCAAATTATTGAATCAAATTCAAACTTGTTTAACACTGTGGAGTTGAGCTTAGGAGTATGTAAAACCTAAATAGTTTGAAACTTGAATATGAACCCAAACAGAAAATAAGACTTTTCGTGTAAAACCCAAAAAACTGAAATCCAACATTTGGTTGGATATTTGGGTTCAAACTGGGGTTGATCTTTTGCCACCCGACCTATTCGAAAACCTGAAATAATATTTATACACATTTTAAATATTATATATATAGGAGTGGGTTCAAATGTGAACCACTTTGTGGTTGTGAACGTGAGGACAGCCGAGAGCGCGACATGTGGCGGATGATTAGGCGCCACGTCAGATCCACGGCGGGTGCCTAGGCGCGATTCATGGGAGGGCATTGAATTAAAGGGGGGGACCACACTCAAAGTTGCCACGTGTCGCGCTCTCGGTTGTCCTCACGTTCACAACCAAAAAGTGGTTCACATTTGAACTTTCCTCTCTCTCTCTCTCTATCTCTCTCGGTTGTCCTCACGTTCACAACCAAAAAGTGGTTCACATTTGAACTTTCCTCTCTCTCTCTCTCTCTCTCTCTATATATATATATATATATACATATCAAAGTATGTTCTGAAATTCATAAACTCTAATCAGTCGAAATGTTTTCTAATTCATAAACTTACTCTCTATTCATCAATCTCTCTATCAATTGAATTCACCATAAATATCGATTGAATTAATATATACTTTTTACATTATAATAAATTCCGAACCTTACCGACCTCATTTCGAAACCCAAACCCGACCAGACCAAACTCGAAGCAATCCAAAAATCCAAGTCTTATATTTCATCATAGATCCGACTGGGTTTTCGATTTGTCCAACTTGAACCCGCCCGATGCACACCCTAGTTGAGCTTGAGTTGGCTTGTTTGCAACCGAGTCATATATATAACACAAAGTTAACTCTTGATCCAAGTTATGTGTCTTTTAACTATCGAGCAAAACATGAGGGTGGTTAAGTGTAAATATCAAACAAAAGACACACCAATATAAGATTACAGAAATCTTCTTCCCCTAAACCTGAAACACACACTACGAACATCATACAATCCGATCGGCCCTCTTCTCCGATCCGCTTTATAATTTTCAATCGATCAGGTATGCTTATTAATCTATAATTTTTCAATCTTCGATTCGTGAAATCCAGATGCAATTTCTCTGATTCTTATTACAATTTCATTCCGCAATTTTGAAATTAGGGTTTCTGTTTGTTTTCCTGTAATTCTAAAGCAATTGAAGTTTTTGGTTACCTGTTATTGATTTCTAGTAGATAATTAGACATGCGACTTCTGTTAATTTCAATAATTATCCGTTTTTACGTTTGTCAAATTTTCTTTTGAGTCTATCGATCGTTCAATAATTTGATATCATTTAGTTTCAGAAGCTCTGTTTGATGGTTTCTGGACGTGATTACGATTTTGAAAAGATGAAACCATAAAATTCAACAATCCGTTGATGTTACTGTTTTAGCCAAGCGATTTTATTTTTTTTATTTTTTGTAATTTGGGGATTTTGATGGATGATGATTGTAAAAGTATTTATACACAACGAATCGATGTGTATATGCTTGGCATGTATTGTTTGAATATTGATGCATTAGAATAGAAGTTCTATTTATGATCTTCTTTGTAGAGTAGATTTTAATTTGAGGTCCCTTAATAAACGTTTTCGAAATTTTCACCTTTACTCGAGCATATGCTCTTTTGTCTGAGATATTAGTCAGTTGCATTTTCTTTCCTGAATAGTTTGTTAGCTTACTTTTCAAGCAGTGGTTTCTATAAACAGCTAAAAGAACCTTGCCTCCTGCCAATGGAGAAAGGAAAAGCTTCTAGCCTATTCGTTAATGATGGTTCATTTATGGAGAGGTTCAAACAACTTCAAGAAGAGAAGGAAAAGGGTGCTAAAGTAGAGGAATCTAAATTGGGTCCACCTTTATCAGGGACTCAAAAACCTAAGCCTGTTTTTAGTAATAGTGGCTTGGAGTCTAAAGCTAGTGATTCTCGCAGAACGAACAAGCCTCCTTCAGCTGGCAAACTTGCTTTTAGCCTCAAACAGAAATCAAAACTTGTGGCACCTGCTGTCAAATTAAGTGAAGATGAGGAAGAAGATGAGAGTAATGTTGGTAATGCATCAGGTGATGGATCAACAAAAAGGCAAAAGTTGGAGCAGCCTTATTATCTGAGCAGTCATTGAAACAAGTTTGTGTTGGTAATTGCTTCTTATTTTTGACGATCTACTTCTCATTCTATTACCCAAGGAATAATTTCTTAGTTTCTATTACCTTATGGAAATATTTTTGTTTCTTACTTATCCGGTTGCATGGATTAATATGCATTTCTGCATACCTGATATCTTTGTTCTTGATCATGCATGTGAGGCATTTACAATGCCCTCTCTCTCATATAAGTTAAAGGCTTATGTGGTTGATATTCTTGTAAGGTTGATGTGATTCTTTTTCCAGTTCTCCTCGATCTTCTGTGTTCTCATATACTGATACGTCATAATGATTATCCCATCCACTGTTTACTAGATTCCTTGTTGAAAGGTTTTCTTGTGTTATCATTTATCTCTCTGTGAAGTAATATTGTAGAGCTGTCAGTGTAACCCATATGTGTGAGGTCCTAGGTTTGAGCCTAGGCACCACTCCGCCAATCAGATGCATGCGCTGGTTTACCTCCCCCATGATGACTGTGGGACTGGTGCGGTAGGGGCGCCTTAGAGGATGGCGTCTACCCTTCTTTTTATCTGCTATGTGGTGTATGTGTGTATATATGTGTGTGATGTATATCTATATGTATTAAGTTCTTCCAAGTTCCAACACATTCCTATCCTTCTTGTCAATAAACCAGGGCAAATCTAGGGGAAGAAAAGCTCGGCATATTTATTCATCTAAATATAACTTTGTTAATATTACTTTTTAGAATTCAAAGTCATTGATATAAATATTGCAATTGATACACAAAAGTTTACTTTAACAAACCATTTGTCAGAAGAATCATTTTGGATTTGGTTAAAAGGTTTTTGGATGTTCTTTCTTTCATTCTTCTATTGGCTGCCCCTTTTTTTGAAGTATACTATAATTATACACGATAAATGAGCAACACAGCATCCTCACCTTTGGTGTGGTTTGCACCCTGGGCCTCCTGGGAGGCTGGGCTCAACTGGTAATCCAGATACTGCTGGACCAAAGGCCCTTCTTCTTTCCTGGTGGATGTATATTATAGCTGTATGCATGTAGTTCATTATTTGGATTTTCTTTTTCTGGGCTCCTCTTGTTTGCAAACGTGTACATGGATGTGGCAGATGGAAGTCTTCAATTTTCTGAACTGTTGCTTTCTAGCAAAAGATATTCCTAGTAGAATGCAGTCTGTGGCCTGTCTCTCCTCTCGTACTTAGATAAAGTTTTCAAGTTTCCACCTTTTTAATCGTGAGAAGAGGGCAAAACATTCTTGAATTACTCTTATCTGATGAATGCAGCTTAAACATAATACCTCTGTCAACATTGGTGGAAAGAGATGTTCAGTAACAGATTTGGAATCTGTGGCACGCCTGCTGCAAGAATAATTTAGATTCCCTTGTTCATGCTCTTGGTTTTAATAAGTTCTTTAAGTGACATGCAGCAACACCATGCCCAAGTGATCCCACAATAAAGAAGGTTGCAGATAAGCTAGCAAGTTTTGTGGCCAAAAATGGAAGGCAGTTTGAGCATATCACACGACAAAAGAATCCTGGAGATACCCCATTCAAGTATGTTCACTATGATATCAATGTATAGGCTCATTCTGTTTGTACCTCGGTCCACTGTTGTCAATAGCGATAAATAGCGCAAAATAGCGATAGCGACCATGTACCGCTATTTGGTATATAGCGATAAATAGCGCAAAATGGCATTTTCGTAATTATTTTTTATTTTTACTTTGATAAATACTAGGGTTTTACCTATTATATTTTGTTTTCTAATATATATAATAGTTTAAGACTTAAGACGCTTAGTATTATGTTCTGTTCTATAATATATATAATAACTTAAGACTTTTAAGATAATATATTAATATATAAATACATAATTTTTCTTTAGAAGGCTATCACTATTTATCGCTATTCCCTATGTAGCATAGTAGTAAGCTATCCCTATTTTGCACTATTCGCTATCGACAACTATGCCTCGGTTCATGCACTATTGCTACTTGCTTCTCATGTTGTTGAGTGTTTACTTGCTTTCATTATCATATGTTGGGAATTTTTGCATGTTGGCATCACCATTTAATGTAGATTTTGTCTAATTGCACTTTTTTCGTGCAGCGGTACCCTCTTCCACATTCTCACATGTAGTATCTTCTGCATAATAGATTGGCTTTACTTGGAGTTATTCTTTAGATTTCATAAAAGGAGTGTTAAGAGCATATGTAAATCGATAGTGCACGTGCTTTTGACTTCCTTCTTTTTTTTGGATAAGGTTCATCTAGGCTTTGCCTAGACTACATCCTTGGCAATATAGAACAGAAACTGAAAATTCGGCCGTCTGAGACTAAGCCTGGCCACAAGATGCGCACGAGGGGATTCGAACCTGTTGACTTCCTTCTTTGTTGCATCATACTATCATATATAAATTTCTTTGGAAGAATGCAACGAATTTTCTGATTATCAAATTTTCTGTTGCAAATTATTTTTTTCTGGAAAGAATTTAGTCAGAAAGGTATTTTTTGCAGATGCCTATCTAAATGAACTCTGCTTAATCTCGTGTATTATTGGTGGAAACCTATCTGAATGAAATCTGCTGAATCTCACCGTTCTCAAATGTATTAGTTTAAATTTTCTCATATACAATTAATACTGGGCATTGTATTATACTGCTGTAATTGTAAATGCAAGCTGTAAATTGTAAACCTGTCGTTGTGTTTCAGAATACCTTATTAAAGAAAGTCCCTGTATGCTCGAAGCATCTATTGTTTTTTTGGTAGTGATTTTTTCTCAAATGTACAAGCTGAAGTGTTAGTCTGTTAGCAGAGCCGGAGTGTTTTGTGTTCACTTGCTTGATCTGGGATTTGAATCCATTTTTTCGTTCTTCTATTTTCCTCCTTGCCTTAGTCAAGTATATAGCATGCTCTTATGTATTTTTGTTTACCAAATTACCCTTGCATTATTTTCTAAAGTTCTCTTTTCATGTTATTGATCACCATTGCTACTGGCCATACAAATAGAGAAGATCCAAGCATTTCATGATTTTGGCGTTTTGCAGGTTCCTTTTTGATGAAAGCTGTGCTGATTACAAGTACTATGAATATCGGCTTAATGAGGAGGAGAAAGCTCTGACTCACTCTGTGGACTCCCAAACATCGCATCCTGGTTTGTGCATAACTACAACTGCTGTCATTTTTTTGCTATGTGCTCATGAAATTTGTTCTTTGTTGTAATGTATGTGCTGAATGTGGGTAATTGGCTGTGCTGCCTGTGCAAACTTTCTGTTTTTTGTTTTATGGATTAATTAACTTTTTTGGTTTATTAGGTTTTAGTTTGATTGTCTTGAGTTAGGTGCTATAGTCTGAAAGTACAAGACAGCAAGGTTTTTAGTGTTCTACTAAACAAATCCTCAATTTTGTTTTCTTGGACAACCTGTTTTCCATGGTATTGGTAGTCTGGCAATCCTACTGTGGGTTGAATTTAATTCAAGTGTTATACGGCAGCACTATTTAAATCGAGGAATCCTCAAGACACCAATTTCTAGAAAAAGAGATCCCAAGACCCATGGGAATTAATGTGGATCAGAAAATGATCACAAGCACCTATATGAAAAGGTTCTCATACGTATTTGTAGTTAAAGATCATTAGTAATGGCATGTCTTGAATGTATTAGCTTTCAGGTATTAGGTGGTGTTCTCAGCTTGGAACATTAGGAAGTTCTTATGTTGTTTTTAAACATTTAGAAAACACATGTGCATGCCCGCTCTTAATGCTTGATGCACACTCAGTGAGTATAGTGTTGATCCTATAATGTGTTAAGTAACACAAAGACCATCTCATAATAAAACCCTATAATGCACGAAGGCTGATGAATTTTGTAATCGTGTAGAAAGGTCTAGAAGGCAACAATACAATGCGATGTACATTTTATTAAGTATCATTACTGATAAGGTCATAAGAAGCAAGACCAGTCTCGCCTACATTAGAATTAGCATTTATTTGTTTAGTGTAAAAACATAAAAAATCAGAAGCAGGAAGGAGAAGAGATAAGCATGTCTATCGAGGCCTCCTTTGCTGTTACTGTTTCTTCAGCAATGAATTCGTAGGGTTGCATAGAAGACATCATATCATATAGTTAAGAAATTTAATTTTGTGTAAAACCCTTATAACTTTTTGAATATAATACAAAACTCTTCTGAACTTTTTTTGGTCATAAAAGAATATGAAATTTTTTAAAAAAAGCCCTCGACATATTTATATATCTTCTTTTCCAAATCGACGACCATATCCTTTATTATATCTATAGATGTACACATCCATACTAGTTGGCATGTATCATATGTTTTACATTATAGTTTTTTGGACTATACATCATAAATCTATCTGATGATAGTATGATGCATACAATATTCTAGAAGATATATTTTGATGATGTTTTGATGCTCTCTTTTGAATCTAAAATTTACAACATGATCCCTCAAGTGTGAAGTCGCAGGAAAGTGACACATAGATCCTTTATGGTTCACACTTTTCACTTTTTCTCACTGCACACAAATTTCCATGATTAAAATTTGTAGACATTGATGGTCAATGAGAGGAACTAGCAAGTGATGGTAATCTTATTTCATTCTATGAATCTAAAATGATTGTAATATGGTTGAGAGTAGTTAGTTTTAGTTTTCAGATTTTCTCATACATCTGGAAATATGAAAATTTGCTCAGGCTTGACGTGCCTGATTTCCGATGGCTCTTTTATCCGGCTGATGTCATGCTTGTGTCATGCACTGCAGCCATTGTTAATCTGATATAAACCAGTGATGTATTTAAATGATTAACAATTAGCAAAGAATCATGCTCCACCTGGAAGATCTAAAGAGGGATGTTGAACGCCAATTAATGGCCTAGGTGCTTTGAGAGTCAAATCAGTCTTGATGGAAGTCCCCTTTTCTTTGTAACAATTTAACGTCTCTCTTCATAGAATCTCAAAGCACTTTTGGTATTTGATTCATTTTTGTAGGACTCTATATGTACTTCCTCTTTTGATGATAATTGAAACTTTAGACCTTATTGGCGGTTAAAAATTTGTACTCTTTATATCATGGATAGTTGCTGTGTTCTAGCCAATTGATCTCCTGGATCTATCGAAGATCAATTTTCTTTATTCCTTGCACAATTTGTGTTCAATGTGTTGGATACTCACATTAATTGTAACTTCTCATTGATTTTTTTTATTGGCCTAATTTTTTTGCAAATTTGTAGCAGGAGCTGGAAAGAGTAATGCAGTGAATAGCTCTCAAAGATCACATCACCAACAATCAAATTATCAGATTCCTGCTTCAGCTTTGTATGAGGCTACTGACAATGAACACATGCCATCAAGTGAAAGATCTAGTTATGGTAATAAACTTGTATCCATTTTGTTGCTTTGTTTCTTAAGACTATGTGCTAAGCCTTGTTATAACAGTGCTGTGGCGGATTGGTTATCGCTCGGGGGGTTCATAGCGCCCTAACCGAGATCGAGCCTTCCCGTGCGCATGCCTGGGGACATTTAAGTGGGGCCATGTTTAGCCCCCAAAATTGCCGGGGATTAGTCGGGCTTTGGCCCGGACACCCTTCCAAAAAAAAAAAAAAACTTCGGGGCTGTTTGCTATTCTTTTTCCCATATATATAAGTCCTAAATGGGTTATGTTGTCTGACTGGATAAATGTGTGTACCCCTTGTCTGACCGATGGGTTTGAGGGAGGCAAAGAGAGGGTTGGATTATTTGGTATTTTAACAGAGACAAGTGAGGAGCCTTGACTTATTCTGTATAGCCATTTTGGCTGAGTGATTAAGATGTAAAGAAATCTCCTGTATGGCTGAGAGAATAAGCCGCTCAGATCGTAAGTTTGTTAAGCTGCAAGTAACCAACCTCTTAGGCATATAGGTGGTCATAGATTGCACCAGTGTGATTGATAGTGAAGGCGTGAAGCTTGTTATTTGATAAAATAATGCTGTTTTGCCAACAAAAACAAATAATTATTTAATTTGTATGGATCTTGAGTTGCACAATTTGATGGGAAAGTTATGGCCAGAATCTCAGTTAAGGTGAAAATGCATATCAAAACCACTTGCATAATAGGAATTGTGGTAGATTTGATGGTAACTTTGGTGGTAGCTAGATTTTCCCTATCAGAACAGCTAAAACTTGGGATTGTGGTAGATTTCTTTTTGTTTTAAAAATGGCAATTCTGTATTGGTATATTAGTTTTCTTGTCATCTGTCTAATGGGTACACATTATTTATCTGTTTCTTAGTATGCTTGAGTTATTTATGCTAAGTAGTGAATATGAAAATCTAATAAGTCAAAACATAAATATTTAGTTACAAAGATCATTCAAGAGTTAACCACAAGGCTGTGGCGTATTGGTTAAGGCCTGTGGGGGAAGTGGCGTGTTAACCCTTCTACCCCAGGTTCGAATCCAGGCGCTTCCAGATAGTGGCCACTGGGGATTAACTCAGGGCAACATGCTTTAGGGTCGATGAACCTTGCCGGGATTGGGGGGGGCAAAGCCTCGGATACCCTTCACACAAAAAAAAAGATTCTAAGAGTTCATTGAATTCTTAAGCATGTTGAATTTTATTTACTATGGTTTTTTGACTAAACTGCTTGGAGATCTGAGGAAATAAAATTGGTCAAACCATCCCAAGATTTTTACTCTAATTGTCGGACCAATTGGGAAATTATGTTTTTGTTTAGGTCCATTTTGGTTCATTTTAGTGTACTTTTGTCAATTAGGTCATGTTTCTGTTCATTATGATCCACTTCTTTAATCCAACTTGTTTTTTCTTATTTGTATCCCATTCAATTCATTATTACTCAAATTAGGCTCATCATCATACATTTGCTTCTTGATGAGGTCAAGTTTAATTATTTATCTTACAAGATTATTCTAGAACTTAATAAATTATGAAACACACCTCAAACCTGCCAACTACCAGAAATTATCTTTAATGGATAGCAGCTGAAGGGATTTATAAGTATGTCAGTTTGTCAACAAAGACCAACATTTGTTGGATTTAACATGTGTTTTATGAAGCATGATGAGAAGTGCATTTTATGGTGTAGGTGAGTCTACTGCCCCTTCAGGTTCAGATCCGATAGCAATGATGGAATTTTATATGAAGAAGGCTGCACAAGAAGAGAAGAGGAGACAACCAAAGCATTCTAAAGACGAGATGCCACCTCCTGCTTCTCTACAAGGTATATAATACATACATACATACATACATATATAGAGGTGGGTTCATATGAGAACGATGTCAATTTAAGAAAACGCGAGGACGATTCTCAGCCAACACATTTTCGGTTACGGTGGACGCGATCACAGAGGATTGACGCAATTCATGGAGGGTGGAGATGATTAGAGGAGGGTGACCCGGTCAAAGCCGCCTTTATTGACTGGATGAGTGGTTGAGAATCCGTCCTTGCGTTTTCTTAAAAAGTTATGTTTCTCGCATGAACCTTTCTCTACATATATATACATACATAGAGGAAGGTTCATGCGAGAAGCATATCAATTTAAGAGAACGTGATTACGTGAGGAGCAATCTAGCCACTCATCTTCAGTTACGGTGGACGTGATCACGGAGGATTGAGCGATTCATGGGAGGGTAGAGATTATTATAGGGGGGGGGGGGAATCGGTCAAAGCCGCCTTTATTGAGTGGCTGAGATTGCTTTCACATTCTCTGACTTGATATGTTTCTCATTTGAACCTTTCTCTACATAGGGGAAGGTTCAAACGAGAAGCATGCCAATTTAAGAGAACGTGAGAAGCAATCTCAGCCACTCATCTTGCGGTTACGGTGGTCGTGATCACGGAGGATTGACGCGATTCACGGGAGGGTAGAGATTATTAAAAGGGGGGGACCGGTCAAAGCCGCCTTTGTTGACGGAGATCAGTGGCTGAGATTGCTCCTCACGTTTTCTTAAATTGATAGTTTCTGCATGAACCTTCCTATATATAGAGGGAGGTTCATGCGAGAAGCATATCAATTTAAGAGAACGTGATGAGCAATCTCAGTCACTCATCTCGCGGTTACGGTGGACATGATCACGGAGGATTGACACGATTCATGGGAGGGTAGAGATTATTAAAGGGGGGACTGGTCAAAGTCGCCTTTGTTGACCGGATGAATGGTTGAGATTGCTTCTCACGTTCTCTTAAATTGATGTTTCTAGTTCGATCCTCCCTCTCTCTCTCGGTTCAATTGAAGAGCTCTAAAAATGTAAAACTGAGGAGCCCAGATGGACGGTTACTAGGGTGTTCCTCAGTTTTTCAATTTTTTGTGGTTTTCCCCTTAAAGTGGCCCTATATATGTTACATATTTTGACACAGAATTATATGTGATGGGAATGGCAGGTGGTGGTAAAAGAGGTCATCACATGGGTGATTATATACCTCAAGAAGAGCTCGAGAAATTCATGGCAAATTGTAACGACGTTGCTGCACAGAAAGCTGCAAAAGAGGCTGCCGAGAGAGCAAGGATTCAAGCCGACAACGTAGGTCACAGACTGTTGTCAAAAATGGGTTGGAGAGAAGGAGAAGGACTTGGGAGTTCTAGAAGCGGCATAGCCGACCCAATTATGGCCGGGAACGTTAAGAAGGATAACTTGGGTGTCGGTGCTTCTCAACCAGGGGAAGTAACACCCGATGACGATATCTACGAGCAGTATAAAAAGCGTATGATGCTTGGTTATCGTCATAGACCAAATCCTCTCGTAAGTATCCCCTCCGTTTCTTATTCACCGTAATAATTTAAATAGTAATAGAACAAATCTTTAGCGTTTGGTAAGACAGAACTGGACAGGACAAACATATATAATAACCAATATACCTTTAATGAGTTGGGCATAGGATCATGTGAGAAGTGCCATTTTCGGTGAGAAGTGTGAGAAGTGTTTTTTAACCGTTGGTCACTTTTAAACCGGTGTATCTTATCTTTGCATCTCATCCTAATGTTAGTTCATTTCTCATCCAAAGTTGATAACCACTTCTCACGTTTCTCATCAAGTTTGACACTTCACCCCGGAACCCAACCCTAATGAGTTGTTATATATTTTGATTAATTATGTAATTGATTAACTTATTATACAGTAATTATTTTTTTATTAAATAAATATAACATTAGAAGGTTTTTGTCAAAATGACTAAAGTGACCACAATAAAAAAGTTTAGTTTCTTATATTTCTTCTATATTATTTTTTATTATTAACATTTAATAAATTAGGTAAATTAATCAAAATATATAAGCTGTATAAAAGTGGGATGTTTAGGACAATAGCATAAAATTTTGAAGTGCATAGAATATAATAATTAAAAATTTTTAAATGGATAAAATATAAAGAGAGTTATATATGATGTTTTAGAAGAAAATTGAGTTTTATTTTGAGGTTATAATAGTAAAACATAAGTCTGTTACATCTTGTTCCATGGGGTGGGACTGGAACATGCGTGTTCACTTTGTTCCACATAGAAGTCTTACCAAATATGGAACAATGATTCTTGTTTTGTTCTTTCTGTTCTTTAGTTCAGTGTACCAAACGCACTCTAAAAGATGTAATTAACGTTACGAATAGTTGGAAATCATTCTTACTGGCTGATTTTTGCAGGGCAACCCGCGGAAAGCGTATTACTGAATGGTGCAAGATTGGTTATGTTACTTTGGAATATGTACAACTTTGGATCAAACAGAAAGTGGTACTATTGGTTTGCCAAAAAGATATTGTAATTTCTTAGGTTGCACTTGTCTGTGTGCATATGTTTTGAACAAATTTATGTGTGAATTTCAATTTTAAAACATGATTATATGCATTTGGAAATTGGGTAATTGTTGATGGTTGGTTTTTGGTTTAAGTGGTGGTAGATTGATTGATGGTTATATTAAGACTTATGATGAGACCAAATCAAAATTTAAGTAAGAACACTTATTTTTTACTCTCACTCTTTTACAATAGTCAATCGTGTGTTATCAGTAGATATTGGATAATTTTAAAGGATATAGTTTTTGGCTTTTTGCTATATATTTCAAACAATATTTACACTTTTTTGCTTGGTTGTAAGAAAAAGGGTTTTTAAAAAAGTGTTTGAATTAGCTTTTGTAATAGTAAAAGTCAATAAATCAACAAGTTGTTTTTAAAAATCTGACTTTTCAAAAATTGCGTTTCATGCTTTCTTAAAGAACACTTTTGAAAAGTGTTTTGAGTTATCCAAACAAGATTTTTGACTTGTTGGTTTTTTGAGAAACCAATAAATCAAGAAGCATTTTTAAAAAGCTTAGCCAAACATTCTCATAGATTATATGTGATAGTTTTTTGTCTCCATGCATGTCCACCATGGATTTATATCATATCATGTCATCCAACTATTAAGATGAGATAATAAAATTATATACATACAATAATAACATGACTTTATGTGATCGGTAGATATAAATGAAATAGGGTAATTTAGACTATTGATTTTTCCTTCAATGCAAGAATAATGTTATTGACACAACCGCTAACAATCTTCTCACACTTTTATAGTTACATAATGTGTTAATAATCTATCATCCAACCAATTGGACCAAACAAAAGTAAAAGCCTCTATGCCACCACCTACCCACCTACCATTCTTCCTTCATTTCCCTTTCCTTCTTCCACCACACATTCTTCTTTCATACTTGAGAAGTTTCCAAACCCCATGAAGAAAAATTGATGAAAATTGAATTTTGCCCTTCTATTAATACAATAACCTCATTGCCCTCAAGTTCACTTTTCACGCTAGTCTCTTTCACATTTCTTTCATCATACAATGGCTAACTTGGACAAGTATTCCACTTCTAATCATACTTCCACTCATCCTAGAGGTAGGTGTATGTATATACAGAGAAAAAAGTTCGGCCGCGAACTCAAATTCTATTACAAACGTGACGATAGTCGAGATTGTGCCACGTGACATATTGATTTTGAATAATCATGTATTGTTTAGAGTGAATAACACATCATTCAGTGTATATTCAGGGTGAATAATACAACAAGTGCCACGTGGGGCGCTATCGGTTGTCCTCATGTTCACAATCAAATTTGAGTTTCCATTTGAACCTGACCCCATACACACATACACACACATAAGGGCGGGTGCAAATGGGAACTCAAAACTAATTACGTACGTGAGGATAACCAAGAGTGTGCCATGTCTCCTATGCAATTTGAATAACACAGGATTGTTCATGTTGTTGTTATTCAGACTCAATATTCATGGTTAATAATACAACATTCAGATTGAATAATACAACATTGAATATTAATCAAGATGGTCATATCAAGTAAATGAAATGCCAAGAGAGTCTCCGGAAGAGACACTAGACATGTTGGTTCCAGAAGAACCTCAGGTACCTGAAAATGAAGAGATCTCAATAAATTATAGCATTTCTAGAAAAGTGTGGAACCGAAACAAAACCGACGTTGATGATACATTTGCATATAATGTAGCGCTAAATGTAATGGAAAATGAGGAGGATCAAGAACCAAAATATGTCAATGAATGCATGCATAGAAAAGATTGGCCAAAATGGAAAGACGCAAAGCAAACAGAATTAAATTCCCTAACGAAACGGGAAGTTTTCGGACCTGTGGTCCGTACACCTGAGGTACACCCTGTCGGGTACAAATGGGTTTTCGTACGGAAACGTAATGAGAAGAACGAAATAGTGAGATATAAAGCATCGCTAATGGCACAAGGTTCTCACAAAAACCCGGAATTGACAATGAGGAGACTTATTCTCCCGTGGTGGATGCAACAACTTTCGGATATCTCATAAGTCTGGTAATACAAGAAGGGATTGATATGCGTCCAATGGATGTCGTGACAGTTTACTTATATGGGTCAATTGACACTGATATTTACATGAAATCCCCTGAAGGATTGAAACTACCTGAATCATGTAAAGTAAGTTCTCGAGAACATTGTTCAATTAAGTTGAATAAATCATTATATGTAACATCCTGTTTCCAATATGCCCATATTATCTGCTAAGTATGTTTAATTATTATGTTAAAAATGACGTTATGTGTTAGTGGGAGTTTGATTTTGAAAATTTAGAGTTATACTTCTTGGGAGTATATAAGAGGATCTAGAAAATCTCTCGTTCGTCAAATGGAGCTAAAACGAGAAAATTTAAGAAAACGGGTCTAAATTTCAACATCTAAGCTACGGAGACGTAAAAACCGATTTATTTTTGGGGAGATACTTTCTGGAATATTTTAATTGGAGATTGTAGATTATTTCGTTATGAACGCGTAGGCGAAAACCTCATCGAAAACGGAGTTCCGAGCAAAAAGTTATGTCATTTTTAGTGTAAAGTGGTCAAATGAGTGCCCAAACCGGGTCAAACCCGACCCAACTCGAGTTTGGCTTATGAAATACGAATTGTGCACCCATTTTAAGCGAATTTCAGTTCCAACACTCCCACATACACTAAAGGTGCTATTTACACACACATAGGCTCCATCCAACTCGAATCAAAGTGAAATTACAAGATCTTGAAGGATTTGATCATAAACCAAAGGAATGGTTTAAGCTTGTTTGGAGTCTTGGAGGTGATTTCAACCTTTGAGTTGGAATTAGAATTCGACCGCTCGGTTTGGCACTCGGTTTGATACAATCGAATTGTATTGTGAGTTTACTTGGATATGTGTTTATTATGTGCTATATATATATATATATATATATATGTATATGTGCTATCTTTGTTATCTTGCTACTTGTTATTCCATGATCACTCCTTGAAATGGATTGTTATTGTTTTGTTCTTGTGTTGGGCGCCGGTTGTCGGGCACCTTTGGATCCGGGTGAGACAACCGGAGGGGCTGTCCTTACTCATCTGTCCGGGGATGGAGGATGGTTATTACAGGAAGATGAGTAAAGGGTTTGTACACCATCCGGGGGTGGAGGAACACGGATTGGTCAGTCAAACCTAATGTTTGTTTGTTATTGTGTGCATAAATTGTTGAATAATGCACTAGCTATGCATAGCACGATTTGGAGTATCTAATGTGTTTGTGTGATAAGTTCGCATCATTGAGTTCCCACTGTAAGATGATTGCCCTGTGGTTCCCTCGAGAACCTATGTTTTGAAAGCACATGCCTTTGATGAGATTGATCCTTATATTCTTAGACTTTCGTTGTATATGTACTTATATGAGCCATGATGCACATGATATCCATTTAAACTCACTAAGCTTTATAGCTTATCCTCTTAGTGGCAAACATTTCAGGAAAGGTCGATAAGGGTAAAGAGAAGGTTGTTAGCCGTTGATTGCTTGTGTTGGAAGCAAGGATCGTCATCTTTTGGTATTTAGTAATCTATGCTTTTGAGTAGAACTTGTTTAGTTGTCATTTTGTATCCGGGTTGATGTTTTCCCGATGAACCTTTTTAGTATTTTGGATGTAAATGTTGGTACAAACTTACTTTTGGATGATATATAAATGTATCCCGTATTTTTATTGAGGTCTAACTCCTAAAAATCTAATGAGTTCCAAAATCATATAAATCCAAAAAAAAATGTTAGCAATATGGTCTTACATTATATGGCTTGAAACAGTCAGGGCGTATGTGGTACAATTGCCTCGGTAAGTATTTATTGAAAGAGTGGTATAAAAACGACTCTATCTGCCCATGTTTTTTTATAAAGAGATATGGACCCAAGTATGTTATAATTGTCGTGTATGTAGATTTAAACATAATAGGAACTCCTGGTGAGCTTCCTAGGGCGGTAGAATATTTAAAATGGGGTTTTGAGATGAAAGACCTTGGAAAGGCCAAGTTTTGTCTTGGGCTACAAATTGAACACCTTAAGGGTGGAATCCTTGTGCACCAAGAAACGTATGTAGAAAAGGTGTTGAAAAGGTTTTACATGGATAAATCACATCCACTGAGCACCCTTATGGTTGTGATGTTGTTTGATGTTGAAAATGAGCATTTTAGACCTCCAACTGATGATGAAGATATCATTGGTCCTGAAGTACCATATCTAAGTGCTATTGGAGCGCTAATGTTTCCCGCTGGTCACACTAGACCCGATATATCGTTCTTTTTAAATCTATTAGCAAGATACAGTTCGTGTCCTACGAAGAGACACTGAAATGGAGTAAAGCAAATATTTCGATATCTTCAAGGTATGAAAGATTTGGGTTTATATTTTGCTAACCCATCAAAGGGAAGTTTAACTAGTTTTGCAGATGTCGGATACTTATCAGATCCTCATATCGGTCGTTCCCAAACCGGATATGTATTCACTATAGGTGGTACACCGATTTTGTGGCGTTCCACAAAGCAGACTATGGTAGCTACATCGTCCAATCATGCTGAGATCTTATAGCTATCCATGAAGCAAGTAGAGAACGTGTTTGGTTAAGAAATGTCATTCAACACATTCGTGGATCATGTAGTATCGTTTCAGATAAGAAGTCACCGACAGTATTGTATGAAGACAATGCAGCATGCATTGCTCAGCTCAAAGAAGAATATATCAAATGAGACGGGACAAAACATATACTTTCTAACCTCTCGCTAGTTTTTCATTCGAATAAATTTGTCTTTTTGTCGTCTAAAACCAAAACAAAAGTAAGAAACATTTAAATAAATATTATGAATTCTCATTTATTCCCGCCTAAAATCTCTCCATTTATTTTTCATCACAAATTATCGCAATTTTTTATAGCAAATCTTTCATGTGTTCACCCTTTTCTCCAAGAGGCTCATCTGCCTCTTTTCATCTCTCTCTCTACCGCCATTGATGAACCTCAAATATCTTCAACGGATTTCATAATTTTTCTTACCAAATTCTCATAAATTGCATGCATATACATCCATTTGCACCTATATATACATATTATATATATATATATATATATATGTATATAGGAAGAGTTTAGAAGGGATTGTAAGAGATTTATAATTTCCAAAATCACCATCATCAATTAATCTTCTTTCCCTCAAAATCTTTGCAAGATATGAGATCGAATAAAGACGATTAAACCCATGATTTAAAATGTCTTTTCTTCTTACGACGACGGCCGAAACCCTACCCGATGACGAACAACTTTTCACGGCTTCACCTAAAACACCACAAACCACCGTCACGTGTGTGTATCTCACGCAAATAGGCGGCTATTCGCGGAACGTGACGGTCTTTTGGGCCAAAACCACCACCACCCATTCTCTAAGCATCTACATTGATAGCATGGGATCAAAGTTGAATCATCCCAATTGCAAGATTGACCTTAAACCATGGTACTTTTGGGCAAAAAAAGGTTCCAAAACCATGCAAGTTGACGGGTTTGAAATCGAGGCTTTTTGGGATTTTCGGTCCGCAAAGTTTCTCGGGTCGCCGGAGCCGTGGTCGGACTTTTACGTCGCGTTGATTTACGAGGAAGAAGTTGTGGTTTTGATCGGTGATTTGAAGCAAAAGGTGTACACGAAGATAAAAGCGCGACCGGCCGAATTGGAGGGTTTGTTGTTTTTCAAGAAAGAGCATGTTTTTGGGAAGAAAAGTTTCATGACACGGGCTAAATTCGATCCGAATAGGAAAGATTGCGAGATAGTGGTGGAGAGTTCGATGTTTGGGTCGAAAGAGCCCGAAATGTGGATCAGCATCGACGGGATCGTGTTGATCCACGTGAAGAACTTGCAATGGAAGTTTCGTGGCAACCAAACGGTTTTGGTCAACAAGCAACCGATAGAAGTGTTTTGGGATGTGCACACTTGGCTTTTTTCGGATCCCGGGTCGGATCACGGGTTGTTTATATTCAAGCATGTCCAACAAGATTGTGATAGCGATCGCGATGATGATAAACATAGTGGAACGGGAGAGAGTGAATGTAGCGTTGGATCGAGATATTACTCGACGTGTGGTGGTACTTCCACAAACGCGCAATTGTGTCTTTTTCTTTACGCCTGGAAGACCGAATGATCATCGTGTCAGATGTGTATGTATGTATGTATGTATACGGTTTTCGGGTTGTTGAGAATTGAGATACGTAGATTTGTCGTACATTGAGTGTATATGATACAAGTGTTTAAATCATAGAATTAATACAAAGAGTTGTTTCCAAATTGGAGTATTTGTACTACTAAGAGAAATATCACCCAAGGGCCAAGAGGCATAGGGGAAAGATAGTATGGGTGGCAGTTGGGTCAGGTTGGGTTAAGTTTAGGTTCAACCCATTTGTTAAATGGGTGAATATTTCAATCTAACCTAATATGTTTAATTAAATGGGTTGAGATTTTCAACACAATCCAATATGGTGCCTAAATGGCTAAATAGCGGGTTGATTTTTTTTATGATTTTCTCAACCTAACATTCTAAATAAATGGATTCAACCTGGGTTAACCCATTTAGTATTATAATTTTAAATAAAACGCAGTCACAAAGCCAAATAAATTGTTTCAAGTTCAGTTGTTGCCAAAAAGATGGGTTATCGTTGTTAGTAACTTTGTGGTTTTTGCTGTCAGTCATTAGAAAGCATACAACAATTGCTACTCAACTAGGTTTTTTAATATGGAAAGGAAGAATGATTAGTATGATTATATGAGAAGGAGAAGGAGAAGTTTTATATATGATAAATTATATAATACTTTATACAGATATTATAACTAAATAATTATTATTATTTGCAAATAAAATTACCTAATATTTTATGAAAATTATAATTAAATAATGATATATAATATAAATAAAAATATATAATATATTAAATGGTTTGAAAACATATGTTATAAATAGATGGGAAATTCCAACCCAACATAATACATTTAAATAAATGAGTTAAACATGTTAACCCATTACTTTAAATGAGTTAAAAATTTCAACCAACCTGATAATTTTAGTTGGGTTCGGATTGATCACTTTTAACCACTTCGAGATAATCACATTCTCATATAATTCTTATTCTCACCGATACTTAAATTTATGTATTTATATGTGTATATGCGTGCATCGCTTCGTTGATACCGTCGTACAAAACTTGTGTAGATGACTTTAATCTTTCAAATAGTATTCTACTACATGTATTTTATACAAAATTATGCATCCAAAACGTTTGATTTATAACACAATTAAGTAACTGTTAATCAACTTTTTGTACTACTATTACAAATAATTATATATTCTTTCTTAACTTTTGAATAGAAGTCAAACTAAAACAAATACTTTTTAATTCAATTTAATTGATTTCTACTACACCCATAATTATTTTCTTGTGACAAAATAGTGATCGTTTTTGCAACCTTGGCCACATTATGTTTCTACACCCGTATTTTTCTTTTAGAAAACGACCACCATATGCATACAAATTTCCCAAAAACAAACATATTTGTAGTCTAACAAAGTCGAATTTACGTAATCTAAAGATCTTAAATCACTACCACTCATATACTAAACAAACAAAACATACAAATTTCCCCGAAACAAACATATTTGTAGTCTAACAAAGTTGAACTTACGTAATCTAAAGCTTTTAATTCACTACCACTCATGTACTAAACAAACAAAACAACATTCAACCCTAATTCCACTCTTCACATATATAAATGAACATGTAACATAGAAAAAAAAATCCGTACACAAAAAAAAAACCTTTGATTAAATTCATCAATACCTTAATTAATCTTGGCTTGACCCAAAGAAAATGGAAACACCAAAGGGAAGATCACGAAGATGTCTCAAGATATGTTGTGGCGTTACAGCAGCAGTAATTGTCATATTCATCGTTGTTTCTGTAATCTTATACTTCACGGTCTTTAAGCCAAAAGACCCACGAATTATGGCACATCCGACAAAGCTAGAAAATGTGCAATTCCAACTATTACCAACTGTAAGCATAAATGCAACCCTAGTTCTAACCATGACGATTGATAATCGTAACTATGGGGGGTTTGAGTTTAAGGACTCAATTGCTAATGTCTACTATCGAGGTATGCTAATAGCTGAAGTCCCAATCGAGCATGCAAAGGTTTCCGCTCGTAGTAGTTTTACGATGACAACGTATGCAAACATTACAGGGGGTAAAATGGCCACTGATCCTAATTTCTATAACGATATTGGGTCCGGTACTCTTAATTTTACCTCAACTTCAATGATGCATGGAAAAGTAAGTTTTTTGAAGATTATAAAGGTGGGGGCAAAAGTTGATAATTTTTGTGATATCTCGGTCCACGTTTTGACACAAGAAGTCGACCCCAAATGCCATTCAAAAGTGAAGTTCTAAGAAGTAATACTAAATTATGTCGATATGTATATATATGTTTTTTTATCAAGAACCATGATTTTGGCATCTCTATAGATGTAAGATTTAATTCAAGAATTTCAAATTATGGTATTTGTAATATTAAATCTGTAAATTAAAAGGTTTGCAGATTTAAGATCATTTGTATTTTTAAGACCGTTTAACTTGTTTTATTGTTGAGGAAAAGTCTAAAAAACCCTTAAGGTTCTTTGAAATTTTAAGAGTGTACCATCCACCTCTTAATTAATTTATAGATGTGAAATCAGACTTTAGACTTCAAATCTCTTAAAAAAACAAAACGACCCCTTAATAACTTGTAAGACCAGTTTCACAACCGGTCAAGCTATCTGGTCCAATTTTTGAATTTTAAAGTGAATTACACCAATGGTCTAAAAAGAGAGAATAGAGACTGTTCTTGAAAAACCAGAGCTTTGATGTTGCAAAGTAATGCACCAAAAAGGTTATGGTCATATGCAAATTAAAATGCAAATCTTCTTTTGAGATGCTAATAGTAGAAAAAAGAAGAAATAGATTATTCATCTTCTTATAAATTTCTTCAAGATCCAACTCAATTCTTTAGGTTAAAAAAGATAATTTATATTTCTCACTAACATATATGTCCACTATGATTCATGACACGAAAACCCTAAATTACACTATAAATTCAATCACTCAAAGGTTAATGACAATAAGATTTCTAATGGTAATAAATAGTCATAATATATTTCAAAAATCTTGGCCAAACATAGCCAAAATCCAAATGGTTTTGAATCGTTACAAGTTACAACAAGAAGCCAATGTTATGACCTCAGAATTGGATAAGTTTAACAACCTATGGCTATAAATAATTCCACACTCAACAACATACATAAATATATGATATCTTAAGAATGAAAAACTGTCGCTTAACGATTATTAGTTTTGTTCATCAATTGAAGGCGAAGCCACGGGTTGTACGTTGGGGAATTTTGGTGGCAATGCAAATGTTGGTTCGGTGCCACCACTGCCTTTACAAGACATCGCTAGAGAGTAGCCCAATGCACGCGCTACTGGAACAGCCACCGCATTTCCAACTTGAATGTACCTACAAACATTAAGATTGTAAAATTATCCAACCTTTGTTCAACTGCATTGTGTAAAAAAAAATGAACCTTTTATGCCAATATCGATACCAACATTTAAAATGTAAAAAATTTCAAGTCAGATGTTTGGAAGTTAATGAATTATTTGTTGTAGGATGATTAAGTGCTCAAAATGATAAAAAGGCTTTTATGATAATGAAATATGGTTGTTTGGTATATGTTTAAGGGTTGTTTGGCAGTTGATGAATGGTTTGATGCTAGATAACTAAGTAATCAGAGTGATTAAGCGGCTCTTATGATATAGTCCAAAATGAAATATGGTTGTTTAGAAATTGTTGAAAACAAAATCAGGGCTTTGAATGGTTAAGGGGGGCCTAGGATACAAAAACATTCAAAGGGTTAAGAACCATTAAAAGGCAAACATTTTTCAGTCAAACTGGATTTACCTCTTAACAAATTAACAGCTACCTCTTAATGGAACTGTTAAGAGGTAAACAAACATCCCCTAGAATGAAATTAGGGAGCTAAATGAGGGAGTCCCAAGATTCAAAATCATTTAAGAAGGTTTTTTAGAACCATCAAGAGATGAACTTTGTTGCCAAACAAGATTCACATCCATGTTACCTCTTGATGGAACTGTTAAGAGGTAAAAAAAAACATCCCCAAATGGTTCATTTGGTTTCCATTTCAACTAAAAAGTCTTGTTTTGTCAATTCCTAATTTTTCAATCATTAACATGGTATCCAATGATGAAAACTTAGATTTACCATTTTTAACATCAAACTTGTTTTTTCCTTACCTTTCTTTGATAGGACCAAGTAGTTTATAATAATCAGGGAAGCCTTGAAGTCTGGCATTCTCACGAATTGTCAACACTCTATCTTGAAGAGGATGAAGAATTGCCTATAAAAACAAACATCAATCATTAAGTGAAACTTGAAAATACTAATTAAATGTATGTTTTACATTTACATATTTTTTAGTCGTCGAGTTTACCTGGTTGTGAGGCTCTGCTCTCGTGACAACTGTAGGCACAGTTTCATCCCACCACAATCGGCCAAACGGTCTGCAATGCACATAAAATTCCCATAAAAAACAAAGAAAAAAAAATCGGAAAAAAACTGAACTTCCGACTGTGATTTATGTGTGGATGTGTAGAAAACCAAGTAAATAGTTACTTCATAGATCTTCCATCCACAAAAGTCATGGCATAATCAGGAACCTGTCAAGTACAAGATTTTTGTAAGTATAAAATATAGATTCTAAATGATAAAAACTTTGATGAAAAAGAGTTAGCAGATGTACATAATGCTCTCTAAATGGCAACACTTACCAAAGGCTTTCCAGAGGGTAAATACACCCTCTCAACATCAGGATCCCATTCTACATGGTTATCTTTTTTAACCCTGACCCCTTTCAGATCTCTGAAGTTTGCACCCTGAAAGCATACCGATTGAGTAACAAATTAAAGAGCAGTATATTTTTTAAAAAATACCTCTTAAAACTTCTTAAGTCTGAACCATAAAGAGGTTTGCAAACTTAAGACTGTTTTTTAAGATATATAAACCAATTAGTTTTTTAAGATATCTAAACTAATTAAGTCTGAAAAATTAGAGGTTTGCAAACTTAAGACTTTTATTTTTACAAAAAGGTCTGAAAACCTCTTATTGTCCTCTGAAGTTTTAAGAGGTGCACCATCTACCTCTTATTTTTTAGATGTGAAATCAGACTTCAGATTTTAGACCTTATAAAAAAAACAAACAACACCTAGCAATGTCACATGACAAATAAACACATAACTTGAACAGAATGTCACACACCTTTCTTTTGGGAACTTGGCAGACACGTTGATGATCATCATCGTTTAATTTTAGTGGGCGATGATCATATAAAAGGTGTTCTGAAAATCTTGACCAGTGTTTGAGAACCCAGGCATTTCTAAATAGCAATAGAAAATAACCAAAAAGTTAATGAATTCAGTATTATTGCATTATTTAGAGCTATTTAAATTAAAAAATACATAAAGAAATTAGCATAAGAGTTAAGGTTCACTCACCATCCTTCCTGAGTCTTATAAATCTCTGGAATTCTGTTTTGGGCATCTCTCCATAAGGCATCTCATCTCTTGTCTCATCATTTGGCACCTAAGAAGTTAAGGTAACATGTTTTATTTTTCATCCTTAGAGATGTTAACACACAAAAAATAAAAAACAGAAAAAAGATTAAAATTACGTACAGGAGGAAGATCAGAAATGGCATCACCAAGAAACAGTTCCGTCTCCAATTCAACTTTCGGGTCTTCATGTACAACGGTATTCGACTGTACCCATTAAGTAAATCAACAAAACAGAAACCATGGTTATATTCAGCATAGATACTTTAGTATAACAAAAAAAACTACAAAATATAGTTTAATGAAAATATGTTATGAATGAATACAGGGTAAAAAACAGTAAAAAGTAAAAATATACTCTCATTGACCCAAAATAAGTGTGCACAATTGAAATGACACAGTTTTAGGTGTGCATATATATTACACTTTTTTGCTACATTTTACTTTTACTTTTTCTTTCTAATTTCCCTTTTCATAACTCTTGAATATTTGTGCATTGTTAAGAGAAAATTTGGGAACTTGGTTATCAACTTTTAAAAATGAACAATTACTTTGGAATGGAGTACTTCATCTAAAGTTTTTACAATATGCATCTTTCTATTTCAATACAGAATGGTCTTTGAGATATTTCTGAGAAGAGTGAAGAAAACTATGCTATTAAGTGAAGAGACAAACATGATTCTATAATAGAGATAGAAAACAAACTTGTTACATCTTATATATTAGAACTTAAAAGGGACAATGCTACCCTGTTTTTTAAAGAGATGAGAACAATTATAATTGTAAATCAAACATAAATGGAACATATAGTCACAGCTAAGTTATCAATTCACTGTTACTATCAAACTTTAGCAACTATAATTGACAAAGTTCTATTTAATGGTCCTTGATTTAATAAAGGCTGTTTGGTTGGTTTTCCATTAACTCTTGTATGGATAAAGTTGGTTATGTGAATTGATCTGCTTGTATAAATTGGAAAGATTTTTTTTGGGAGGGTTTTTTCATAGATGAAAGGAACATGTTTTCAATTCAAAGGGACAAGTTGTAAAACAAACTGCCTTTCTACATAAAGTCTCCCCTAAAAGATTACTAATTAAGCCACTTTCTATATTAAGTCACTGACAAACAGTCATGTATAGCTGACAGAATAAGCTACAAGTCCCGTTAAGCTCATTAAGCACTAACAAACAGTCATGTATAGCTGACTGAATAAGCTACAAGTGCCGTTAAGCCCATTAAGCCACTAACAAACAGTCATTGTATAGCTGACTGAATAAGCTACAAGTGCCATTAAGCCCATTAAGCCACTAACAAACAGGCCCTTTACTTTATAACTTTTACATTCCCTTTTATCAACGGAATAAAAAGCCATACCTCAAATTCCAAAGGTGATACACCCCTTGTAACAACTTTATGAGTGGGTAACGGGTACTGTGGTAGCTTCTGCACAACAAAACAACCGTTAAAAACTTGAACTACAAAAAATAAAAAACTCATCACAAAAAGAAAAAAGAAGTTTCGAAAATCACCTCACTAGGCCTGGCACCCCACATAAACATGCGTCTGCGGAACTGTGGAAGTCCATAAGAACCCGCTACCATCAAACCAACCCGTGCTTGATAGTTCATGGATACAAGTCGACCCAAAGCATACCTCCCAAGGAACCCTTTGGCAAACTTCACTATGTCTACAACATTTTCCATCAATGCAAATCTTGGCTTTAAATATTCTACAATGTCCATATAGACAACAAGTTGTTTGTTTTTTTCATCCTCTAGAGGTTTATCTTTGTTCCTGAATCGATTAAATCCACTAATACCCTGACAAGGAGGACCACCACAGATGACATCAACATGCCCTACAAGCATGAAAAACAATATTTTGGAGTAAGAAAACTGAAAATATTGCTTAAAAGATTAATTTTCTCAACTTTTGCATTATTATATAGTATTGTTGAACTTACAGGCAAAGGCAAAATCTTTGCATTGAAACCGTTTACTACAAACTCCTTGATCTTGTCATTGCAGTCACTGATACAAAACATCAAAGCATAAGTATTAAAAAACTGGTTTATAAACATGATTCTAATAAAGAAAATTTAAACGCATTTCCATACGTCAATCCCTCAATAGGCTCCCAAGTGTCTTCTTCAGGCCCGTAGCCCTTCCAACGGATCTAGTAAACAAAGATACAAAAGAAAAAAACCAATAATTAAATTTTTAGAGTGCATATAGTATACTGGTAGAAATGAAGTATACAATATGAAATTCAAAATCAAACTGATACATTAGTTAAAAAACATGGATGCTTATTTTCAAATAAACATATGTCAGTATACTAATAAGTGAAAATACTTAGAACACAGATTGCTTTAAATAAAATACCTTAAGGTACAAACCAGGCTTCTTCGTTTCTTTTGGATCGCCATAGCAAATAGCCAAAACCTGCTCAACTTCAAATATTTCCTCATCAAGCCCATCGGTATCATCATCTTTATCATCTGCTTCTTCTTCATTTTCTTCAACGGTTGCAGGATCCACTCTCGGTTGAGAATCACCACCTCCAACCAAGGAAAAAGACTGACAAAGCTTTTCCCACTCCTTCAGCAACATCAAAAAATCTTCTGCTGATACATTCCTCACCTGGAAAACACATTTTCAAGTGTAGAAAGTAATAATTAGAATCTAATAGGAATAAAGAAAAAGAACAAGAATGGGCAAAAACACATACCTCTGTCTCTGGATGGTTCAATTTTAAACTCTCACATGCATATTTATTTAAATCAACAGCCCACCTCTGTAATGGAAAAAAAAAACTCATTAGAAATCAAAGTCCTAAAATTAAAGCTAAACAGTAAAATTAGGCAAATGAAATACATACTGTCACAAGATTAACATCAGCCATATTAGCACCCAAACATAGCCCTGTAGACATTCCTCCACATCCTGAGTAGAGATCTAGCATTGTCATCTCTGATCTTTTGCCATCTTGAGGTTGAGAGACTTCACTACAGCTCCATTTACATCAGACTCAGAAGAAATTGTGAATCAGATTCATTTCCATCCCCATCATTTTCTGTAACTGATTGTTCAAACATAATTAAAAAATAATAATTTCACTTAATAGTATGTAGCTATAGGGTCTTGTTCAAATAAAATCCCATTTTTCGTTGGCATATTCACTCTAAATAATCATGTATTCAGAGTGAATAACACAGCAGTCAATGTTATTCAGAATGAATAACTTATTCAACGTTATTCAGTCTGATATGTTATTCACTCTGAATAATTATTCAATGTGAAACAGAAAGATGATCTCAACCGTTCTCATGTTCGCAATCAGATTTGGGTTTCCATTTGAACTTTTTTCTGTAGCTTAAATGTTTAGCATATGATTAGCAAAATGTACCAGGTGGCAAATTTTGGTAAGTTGAATAAGGCACTAAATAGACATGTCATAGTAATAGTCTCCATCTCCAAGCCTTGCATGCTTATCAGCAATATCTGCCTGAAAAAAGCAACCAGAATTACACATTGGTCATGGCATAATATAAAAACAAATGGGAATACAAACTCCAAAGGTACTAAAGATCATCCTTACATCCAGGGAACCCTCACTATCTTAAGCTTCTCTAGAAGGCAATCAAGAGGGTTGTCATCTTTAATTTCAGAAAAGAAGACACGCTTGTCATCAATAAGATCTGAACAAGCCTGAATAATCTGAAATAGCAACAGAAAAGTGATATTAGATATTAATACATCAAACTATAAAACAATAAGATTTGGTAGGCATATTTTGAAATGGCTTACTGTATCTTTGGCTCTATAGAACCATTGAGCGGTAAAATATAAAGCACGGTCTACTCCTTCAAACATTTCAACAATTTTACAGATGTAGTTGTCCTCTCCTTCACCAGCCTATGCAAAAAAAACAAGTAATCATGTTAGACAATTTAGTAGGGTTGAGCAACAAGTCCCAAATTCTGATACCCAACCAGTACCATACTCTTAGATTGATTCATGTATTTCAGTACAGTAATCGGTTCCATGTTTTTCCTACAATCGGTGTTTAATAATATTGGTACTAGGTCCCCTCTAATTATTAAAAATACCAACCAGTGCAAAAGTCAAAAAAACACCATTTTTAAAAACAAATCCAAATCCAGTCAAAATAAAACACACTACCATCAAAGAAAGTGATGATACCTACCATAAAACTTCAAAAAATTCCAATTTCTTGCAATTAATCAACCCTTCCCATATCTAACTTCAAGAAATCAAAGTTTAAAAGTTGCAAAATGTAGAATCAAAACTAATAGGATACTAGTACCAAAATACTATCACCAATACCATACACGTCTAATCAATATTAAGTTTTCCACATTTTCGGTACAGGAAATTTTCAGTACGGTACTAGTCTCATGCTCACCCCTACATATTAGGTACAATACAGCAATATTGGCATCACATGACATGTATTAAAGCAAAAATAACTTGTAAACATCTTTAAAGTAAGATAATAGAGACCTGAACATAGCCATCATCTCCAAGTTTGAAGTTTACACTGCCATCAACAAGTGCTTCACTAAAGTGCCTTCTGGCTTGCATATACTCCTTTTGAGGCTCAGGCCTAGCAATTCAGAGATGAAGAACATGTAAATTATATGTATGCACTCCACATAAACAAGACTTAATCACGCCTTAATCCAACTTGCGAAAACAAATCATTAAATTTTTACCCTTTTGAGGTTTCCAAGCTCACACTTTTTCCCACCTTCTGTAACTCCAAGAAAGAATGAATGTAAGTAAACAAAAGAATCAGAAGTTTACACTACTTAAATCAACATATCAATCACGTTTTCAACTATTATTTGACCATTTGCTAGAGCAAGATGTAAGAATATGTAGAACCACATCGAATTTAATCTTCAAGTAAGCCCTTATAAAAAGAAGCATAGTTCTAAAAAGAAAGGGTCCAAACCTTATGCAATCAGCTATATGTGTGGTGGCTTAATGAACTAGAAAGTGGCTTATTCAGTAAGCTTCCAAGAGCTTTATGCAAAAAGCCAAGCTTTTCTCAAACTTGTCCAACCCAATTAAAAAAATACACTCACTATCATCTTGAAATGTCCCTTTCACAGACCAAACACACCCTTTGGCTCTAATACCAAATGTAAATATATAAGAACCCAATCAAATTGCTTAGCAACACAAAGAGTTCCTAAATAAATTCCCTGAATTTTCACAAGAAAGTGCATCCCCAATCATTTGGCTAAAAGTCATTTCTCCTATGGAAATATGACACTAAGATGCACATTTCATATTGTCAAATACCAATGGTACTGATTTTTGGCCCAAATGATTCCCACTATTAACTGTCTAATGTTTGGAACATCTTCAAAAAACTCACATTCCAAGATGTTATAACACTCATACAGTAACCCCAATGGGGCAACCTACCGGTTAAGGCTTATGGAAAGTGTAACAACCAACCCAAGTTTGAATCCTAGAGTGAGCAACCAAGGGCCACTGAGTATTAATCCCAAGAAATCATGTCTAGCTCTCGGTAATGGCCAAAGTCAAGGTGAACCTTACGAAAAAAAACACTCATACAGCAAAATTTATACGCCATAAAACCAGAGAGCACCTTATCCATCGCCATTTACGTCATTCCACATGCTTAATAGTTGCTTAAGCAGGCTAATTTCTAATTACACTCCACACTCTAACAAACTAAACTAAACAAAATTAAACGAATTTAAACAGTACAAAAGTCAAAATCTAAATCTGAGTCAAAAGAAAGCCTCACATTTTTTCGCAAGTAGCGATGAGGCCATCGCTGTCGAGCTTCATCCTCAGGAACCGGATCTCCAATAAATCGACTCTCCACCTCCTCACCTTCCTCCTCCTCCTCCTTCTTCGGCTTCTCCAGTTTCTGGCCGGACCTTTTCGCAGGAGAAACCCGATCGATAACCACAGAAGCCTCAACAACAGCAACACCACCATCCGAGGAAGAAACCGAAACCGAAACCTCTTCCTTTATCTCTTCTACTATCTTCGGTTTCTTCTCCAAAACAGACGAAGAAGGCGATGGCGGTGCATCGTCTTTGGCGGCAGAAGCAGATGACTTCCTCTTAGGCCTCGGCATTTTTTCGGTCGGCGGAGAAACGGAGGAGATGAAACAAAGTGCGGCGGAGATGCGACGGTGTGAATATTGGATGCGGTGCAGAGATGGAGGGAGAGGGTTTGGTGGGTTTTATAGTGAGGGTTTTTGGCGGGAAGGGAAAAAACGTGTACGGCATGTGAACGTTTTTATTGGGTTTGAATTTTTTGTGATTTTTGAGATTGGAGGGAAAATTTTGACCTTGTAATTAAATAATAATTAAATGGGTTTGATATATTGTTTTCTTTTTATGTAAAGATTTTATTTTCAAGTTTACCAATTTATTTTAAATTGATTGTAAAACATTTCTATTTGAGTAAACTTCCCTTTTAGTCCATAATATTTTGTAATTATTTAATGGTTTTAATATTATCCACAACAACAATCCTTAACAATCCAATCTCAATTAAAATATTAATTTTACTTTCATCCATCTACATAATATTCAACTTCAATCCAATGTCAAAATTTTTACACTCCAACCACAATCCTTTACAATCCAATCTAATCTAAAATATTATTTTATAAAACCTATATATTTACTTTTTATACAACATAATGGAGATAATTGAAATGAAAATCTTGTAATTAAAATACATTAAGATTGGTCTTTATTACTGGGAATTGAAAACCATGAATTTTGATGTATTTTGATAAACAAGTTCTATTTAGAAAATATAAAATTAGCCAGTGATATTTTGACATGTGTCAATTGCACAGGATATCCTCACACCAATCTGGGATTGTTTAGCGACCCAGTTCGTTCTAGATTGGTTCGTATATTTTGTTTTTCCTTTTTTCTTTTGTAAATTGTTTTTATCTTTTTCCAGTTCATGAACGATTTGAATCATGAATGTAAGTATAATCACTCTTCCTGTAATAAATATTGTTTTCCGTTAAGTCCAATAAAATAAAGAGTATTTTAATTATTTTAAGCAATTTTTTGTTGCATTTCTAACAATCCAGTTATATCAAAGGTATTTTAGTCATCAAAAAGATTTTAAAAAACAAAATTACTAGTTTTGATCGAACTTAACTGACAAAAAATAATGATCACCAACCTCTATAATCAACCATTGACAACACCAATTCATACTCGTTTACTTTTTTTTTTCTTTCCTATAACAACTATCATATAGAAATAACCATTTTACCTTTAGTATAAATTAATTGTTTGTTTGATAAATTGTGTTTATTTTTTTTCGAGTAGAACGATATTATAGCAACACAAAAACTATTTTAACATCAAAACATGATAATATGATCTCATATAAACATTGCCTTGTTATATTATATGTGTAAGAAATGTATATATACAGAGAGAAAAAGCAAACCACAATACTTAATTGTATCCAGTGCCGTGCTAGGAGGGGCGGGTTGGGCGTACGCCCGGGATCCACAAAAAGTAGGGGACCAAAATTTTAGATATATACTTATAGTAGTAATAAAAAATTGTAAATAAAAGTGACACAAATGTTTTAGTATCTAGTATGACCTTTTTTTTTGGATTATATTAACGCCCAAAACATAATTAATTACATTGTCAAAGAAAATATATAAAAAAAGTTAATTGGTCGCTCACTTTATAGTATTGATTATTGTTTTTTTAAGTTTTTTATTTAGGGCCAAAGTCTAAAACTACTCAATTGATTATTCTTTGATATATTTAGTATTAAATTGGTTTTATAAGACACCTAAAATGTCTAAGCCTCGTAATAAAATACTTTACACTTTATAAGACTCAAGTTTATAGAAACATACCAAAAATGTCTGACATAAAAGTGTTATAATATGTTTTTAAGACATTTCTTTGGCATTTTACACGTTTTTGCATATGTTTTTAAACAAACTGACATATTAACTAATATTTATGACACTGTTTGAAAAATTATCATATAATCATGTAACACCCCAAACATCAAAGTGAACAAAAACTTTCATTTAAAAGAAAGTTGGTAATACAATGTACGCCAAGGCGTGAGCTCATCCCAAAAGCAGGGGTATATGTAATGTATAATCACAACGTTTGTAATTTAACAAATAATTACAATAACCAACTAGTCTAGATCCTATTATGAAGAAGACTACAAAAGGGTTATTGATCTGTAGTCAATCCCGCAGTCTTTGAAGACCGGTCTCTCCAAGTCCCCCATGCTCACTCTACGTCCGTAGCCTACTTGGGAACGGCGTCCCTCGTACCTGAGAGACACATCGACACCAAACAAGTGTTAGGCCAAATGAGCCTAGTGAGTTGTATCAATAACATATCATATATATACATAAGCATATGAAGACACGTGCAATATACAAGAGTATGTTGACAACATAAGAAGCATGCTAAACCGGTTAATCTTTTATCTTCGGAATCAATGGGAGCGACCCATTTCCCCCAACCAGTACCCCATCACTCGTTACTTCCGAACATCTCGATGCCATATCTACCATGACACCATCAGAGGCCCGCGCACCCCGGAGCAACCCGAGGGCCGGCGACATAGGGGCATTCCTATTTCAGAACCTCCCAAGACTGTTCGGTGTGGAAATACTGCATTGGTTCGTCCATGTTATTTAATCACAAACAACCTCGATGCCATATCTATCATGACACCATCAGAGGCTTATACGTACTGTCTAGAAAGACTCATACATTTATTACAACCTTTCATAGGTATTAATCGAGGGTCCCAAGCCCTTTGCGTCATTCCATGGCATACATAATACACGTATTTGTCATGCATCCTTTCATCATATAACCATAAGAATGTAACCCATGCAAGGTAGCATACAACAACTATTCCACGTATACAATTATCCAAGCAAGGTACATAAATCAATCAAAGTGATGCGCTCTCAATTTTAACAAAAGGGTTTAGCAACTCACCTTGCTATTCTTCACAAGCAAATATGGATTAGATAGCTAGATACGTCACAAGATAGCACCTATACAATCATATCATGGTATGCATAAGTAAAACTCCCAAAAACGACTCTTACGGTTCACAACCGAAACACTAGTCTAGAGCTAAGCTAGACTATCTCAATGGCTCCCAAAATCTACCAAACCTTATCTAATATAACCCTTAAGGAAAGCCCAAATCTAAAACCCAAAAAGAATCGGAAACGAAAAATGTTCGTCGCGCGAACAGTGAGTTGCGCGACCTAGCCGCGCGACCTCAGGTCGCGGGCTTAGGTCGCAGGGTTTGTCTGACCTGCACTACCCCGCGGGCTGTTTTGCTAAGTCATCCCAAAACTCATCCAAAACTCGATTTCGACTCCCAAAACACCTTACGAATGTTTATGAACGATCTTACGATGATATAACACGATAAATTAACAACCAACTGGAAAACACCGATGGATCATCAAGATCCATGGTTTTCCCCCAAATATGAACCTTAGCTTCCAAGACTTCAAATCTAGACTAAACCACGAAATTAACGTAAATTAAACGGTACCTTTCGTTAGGAATACGATCCTAACTACACTTCACGGTTCGGTTTCACCTCTAGTGCTCGATCTCTCTCTTGGTTCACAAATCTTCTTCAAAACCCTCTTTTCTCTCTTTTCTCTCCCTTTTCCTCTCTTCAAACATAAACACACACAATGAAAGGAAAAGAGGGGCAAGGGTTTCAACTAGTTGGTGAACTAGTTTCATTATAACCCCCCTTATTTCGGGTATGTACTTTTTTGCCCCGAAACTGATAAGTTAAGTACTCAACTCGACCTATGAACTTAAATACGAGCTAATGATTAACTTTGGGAAATAAGGTGTTATATTTAATCGAATTTCTATTACTTACTTTTATCAGATAAGTTCGAGTTTACAAAATTCCGGGTGTTACAATCCTCCCCACCTAAATAAAATTTCGTCCCCGAAATTCGTTACTCTTAAGGGAACAACCGTGGGTATCTACGTTTCATATCCTCTTCGGCTTCCCATGTAACATTAGCACCTCAGTGGTGCTTCCATTGAACTTTGACCATCGTGACCTCCTTGTGGCGGAGCTTCTTCGTTTTTCTCTCTAAAATAGCTTCCGGTTCTTCCACACAATGATTACCGGAGTCCACTCGAATCTCCGACAAGGGAATGACGCTTTCCTCCTCGGCTAGGCGGAAATGTCCTATAAACCTATTAAAATGTTATCAAATAAGACGTTTTATAGGTTGACCGTATAAACTTATCTTAATTCGGATACTTAGATATTTTAAACATATCTTATAAATCCAATATTTTTATAGCGAGTGTTACTTTAAATATTCAATATTATGACTCCAAATAGCGTCAATCTCTATATGTATATAAAAATATATCATGTCTTTTATGGTGGAACTAATGGTATAAAAATGATATGGTGGATAATATTAATTTAAAAATAGTTAATGATTGATTATATATCTGAAAATACTCGGAGAATGGTTTTATATGAACAATTATATTTAAAATTCAAGAGTATGTTGCCTTTTAATTATAAAAACGACATATTAAAGTTTTTTTTCGCACTTAGCGATGACCCTTTTTAACATCTTTCCCAGGGCCTATAAAATATCATGAACGGTACTGATTGTATCATATTATTATATGGGTTTGTAAAAGAAAATGGGGAGACTATTGTATCTCCAGTATCTCCACAAAGAGATTGATTTTTCTCTTACGCACAACGACATTAATACATGATTTTTTACATTTTTTATAATATAAATTAACTCGATTTCAATATTAATAGGGATGTCAATAGCATCGCATAAAAAAAACCAGCTACCCTTTTTACCTTCTCCCAAGTCCCAAGAATCTGTTATCACCGACTCTCAGACGCCTGCGTATCCTTTCTTCTCCATATTTCTTTTCTATTTTTCTTCCTTCACCTTCCTTTTCTACTCCGGTTTCCTTTTTTTTCCTTTCTCCCCTTTTTTCATCATTTCATATATAACAACTTAGTTTTAAGCTCCATGAATAATGATTTTAGCCATAAGGGTTGTGATGTAGTGGTTAAGGAACTTAAGGCTCTAGGAGATATGGTGGAATATCCCATCTATCTAGGATTTTATTCCAGGCATGTACAACAATTGTGGCCACTGAGTTATCAGAGATTGATGTTTTACGGCTATAATTTGCTAAGATAAATTAAATCTGAATCTAAAGCTCAATACACCAATACTCGTAAATAATAAAGGATGTGGTAAAGAAAGGTACCCAGATTCAAATATGAGGTTTCAATCACCTTCTTTTCTTTTTCGTCAATGGTTGTGGTTGCGGTTGTTCTTTCAAGGGTAGGGAATGTCATTTGTATGGACTAACTAGATTTGGAAAACATAACAATTCCAACCATGCGAATACGACAACCCAGTTTTTTCATTAAGTTGAAAATAAACAATCCAAAATGTTGTACGAATAAGCCCTTTCAATCATCAAGTAAAAAGTAAACAACCCTAAGGTCTTGTCCGATTCATCTTTTGTTAAAGACCAATATGGATATAGCTGTCTGTCCATATATAATTGTCTGTATGTTAACGAATAAACTGTTGTTCGGTTTTTGAGCTGAATAAACAGTTGTTCGGTTTTTCAACTGAATAAACAGTCTGAATGTCAAAAATGACTATTTTACCCCTCAATCTATATTTTTAAATCCAATTCCAAACATCTTCATTTCCAAAGATATCAAACCCAAATAAAAACAAATACTATAAATTCAATATCACAATCAAAACAACATAAATTCATATATTGAAATCACAAAAAATAAATAAGTTGATATATGGAGACGATAAACTATGGAAACATAAAGTGATAAATGAAAACTATTTTACAAACTTGTGTATGTAAAATAAAATTAAAAAAAAACCACAAAGCATCGAGAACCACAAATCCTTCAATAACCAAATAAAAAAACATAAACCATTGTGAATTTTCTCTCAATCTCGATGATTTTCAACCAATTAGAAAAATCAACTAATTATATCCGTGGTTTTAGTGGTTCTGCATTTTTAATGTTTATCTATCTGACTATCTTGTGCCTACCCCACTATTCTTTAACCAAACCAACTACCAAAAATCAAATTTTAGAAGCAGATGATAATCCTTGAAGAGAAATGACAGCGTAGGAACAGCAATGAGGAGTAAACAAGTAGAGGAGCAGATCTATGGAGGAGGTTCAAACAAATTTCTGTGAAGATGGAGATGAAAAGAGGGGAGTAGAGGGAAAAAGGGTAAATTGGGGAAATGGATTGAAATAAAAGGCTGAATGTAAAGGACATGGTTTTCTCAGCAGAGCGATTCAGCCATGGGCTGACCGAATAAGCTCCTACCGAACAACAAGATATGGCTAAGTGAATAAGTCATATCTGTTATCCAGCCTAATAAGCCGTTAGCCCTTATTTCTGTCATTGTACTTCTAGGCTTAGATCCTTGACTTCTACATACTTTACAAACAACCCTTAAATTTGGGATGCTATAACTCTCCACTTCTAACAAAATTTTCATCTCCAAAAATCCCATTGGGTTGGAATAAGTGAGGGTACCTCCCTCTCATTCGAATTTAGGTTGCTAAGGGGCTGTTTGTTTGCCTCTTAATGTAACCATTAAGAGGTAACCTCTTAATCGCACAGAGGCTGGATCTGTTTGGCAAAAGAAAATTCAGCTCTGAACCATGACAACCACCTCTGTACGATTCTGCATCAAGGGTGAAGACATAAGGTTCAGAGGCTTATGTTTTCCATATTTGCCCTTCCCATCTTTTCTTCCACACCATTCTCTTCTCCCCATTGCTTCCAAGATCTTCACATCGATCTGCACTCTCCACCCACAATGATTGCCTTCTCCGGCCATCTCTCCTCCGACAGTCTTTCCGGCGACCTGTGCACTCTCCACCCACGGTGATTGCCTTCTTCGGCCATCTCCTTCGACAGTCTCTCCGGCAACCTATCCAGTACACTCGATTTCTGTTTCTCCGACCAAATCGATGGTAGCTTCAGATTTGATTTACCTCTCGTAAAGCTGCTGATGGGTGAAATCGACCCAAATTGTTCCATATATATTTCCAATCAGCCATTGATTTCAGTTTATTGGGTGAATCGGCCATAGATTTCTGTTTTTGTTTGCTTTCCATATTTATGTCCTTACTCGTTTCCTAATCGATATGGTGTTTTCCGATTGGCAAGAAAACAATTTTAAATACAATTGATTTTCCCAAATTAAAGGTTTTCAATGGGTTTGCTGTTTCAGAACTTTAATCAATGAAAAATTGATTTTTTCCAAAGTATTTCCAATTTGTTTATGTTTCAAAAGCTTGAATAAATTACTCACAGGGTTAAAATGGTAATTTGTCGTCGTTCAGAGCGTTTGTTCAGAACACTTATCAAACAACCATATTTTTTTTTTAGATAAGGTTCACCTGGGTTTGCCCAGACTACATCCTTGGTAATTTTTACCGAGAGCTAAGGCATGCTCCCCTGGGATTAATACTCAGTGGCCCCTGGTTGCTCACCCCCGGATTCGAACTTAGGTGGGTTTTTCCCCCAACACCAAGCCTTAACCGGTAGGCTGCCCCATTGGGGTTAAAACAACCATATTTTACTCTGCACTATACCATACAGAGCATCTCAACCATTCTCACCTCTCAAGGATTCAGCATGGAACCATTCAGCAACTACCAAATAGCCCCTAAGTCATTTCTGACCACTTGTGGAATCTCCATTTCACGAGTACGTTTTGGATGAGCAACTTCGCCTCTTTTTTTTTTGTAAAGTCCAATCTCAGATGAAAAAAAAAGTCATCGTGAATATGGTATGAAGGGATTTAGACCCTTAAGAAATCCTAATTAAAGATCACCATTAATGAGATGCACAAGTTCAATTCTCTTCTAATGCGTTATTCATAAGGACATTAGATTGAAGTGATCAAGGGTCCAAATCGATTATTACACTTGTCACCTTTAACTCTTTTTTCTCACATGATCTTTCATCAATGCTAATCTAGTTTTCACACTTCCGGTATTAAAAATAATTGATATAAAACTTCAAGGGTTATGTTATTTTTTGTTTTTTTATTCGGGTGTGTGTGTGTGTGTTTGTGGGGGGGGGGGGGGGGGGGGGGGGGGGGGGGGAATGTACACATATATGAAACAACAAACAAAACAAGGAGAAACATACCCTAACTTAAGAAATATAACTCATTAGGATTGGTTTTCATGAGTTTGTAACATTTTGGTGGCTTTTATCTGTGCATAGATATAGCAAAAGGACCCCAAGAAGCGGATGCAACGGCACCACCAATACTCGGAAGAATTTCATCGCAAGCATTTCCGGCAAAAGCCTACACATATATGAAACAACAAACAAAACAAGGAGAAACATACCCTAACTTAAGAAATATAACTCATTAGGATTGGTTTTCATGAGTTTGTAACATTTTGGTGGCTTTTATCTGTGCATAGATATAGCAAAAGGACCCCAAGAAGCGGATGCAACGGCACCACCAATACTCGGAAGAATTTCATCGCAAGCATTTCCGGCAAAATGTAAACAAACAATGTCATATACGATTCAACCTGAAGACTTTCTAAAATAGGGACTTCTACTACTAGATTGTCCTCGACTCAACTTTTGCCCCTGAATGTCAAAAACCCAAGTTTAGATTTATAGTTATGCAATCATATTATCATATATAGTTTATATATAGGAGTGGTTTCATTTACAAACCTATCCTTAGAATACAAACCATGCAATACACTTAATCACCTTAGATTAAGAGCGGTTTGGTAACTGCCAAATGGTTTGATGCTGGATGATTAAGTGCTCAGCATGATTAAGAGGATTTTACGATATAGTACAAAATGAAATATGGTTGTCTGTTAATTGTTGAAAATGAAATGCCCAAGATACAAAATCATTCAAGCGGTTCTTTTTTTGGCAAACAATATTTACGTCTTAGAGATTTAGAGACCGGCTCTTAATGGAGTTGTTAAGAGGTAAACAAACAACCCCTAAGAAAATAAATTGCTAAGACTATTTCATATCTATATTTGGTATTCAAAAATTCATATACCAAATATAGTTTAGGTTAATCGTAGCCATTGACTTTCTTAATCTAAAGTGATTAAGTGGGTTGCATGGTTTGTATTCTGAGTGGGATTTGTAATTGAACCCTACTCTCTCTCTATATATGGTATGGGTACCGGTGAGAAGTGTTAAATTTTGTGAGAAGCGTGATAAGTGGTTATCAACTGTTGGGATGAGAAATGGATGAACATTAGGATGAGATGCACCGGATCAATTCCCTTTTAAGCCGCAATTCACGGGAGGGTATTTGACTAAAAGTTATCAACGATTTCAAAGCACTTCTCACACTTCTCCCAAAGATGGCACCTCTCACATGATCCCATGCCTATCATTATATATACGGGTCCAGGCTCAATGAAAACTCAAATCTAATTACGAGCGTGAGGTCAACCGAGATTGCGACACGTGTCCTGTACGGATCCCATTCGGTTTGAATAATACATGACTATTCAAACCGAATATAATGCATTAATCATGGTGAATAACACAATATTCAGACCGAATTATATATCGTTTAGTATTATTCAGTCTGAATGTTGAATGTTGTATTCACCTTGAATAATGCATGATATTCAGTGTAAATAATCAGACTGAATATGTCATGTGATGCGCTCTCGGTTGTCCTCACATTCACAATTCAGATTTGAGTTTTCATCTGAACTTTCGTCTATATATAAGTGAAAGTGGAATAACATTACCTGATATGATGATTTAAATGCTGCTTTTCTTTTTAGGAAAACCTTGAGAGCCTGCTTCTTTTTCTCTTCAGCTTTCAGTTTCGTTAAGCTCGGCCTATAAATGATTACGGTTCGACCGATTCGACCAACCACCACCGAGCCAGTCGCTTCCTCCAATCGATTCACCACGTCGTCTAGCTCTCCCGGACAGTTGTTATGAATTTTAAGCTGTTTCACGTGTTGCCATTATTATAACCAGGCTACCTCTTATTCATCTTTCAAATAAAGACATGTAATGCGTAAATAAGCTATAATGTAGATCACATGTGCTCAAACCATAACACACACTTCCATCCTATAAATCAAACGAACCCATTATATCCAACCAGGGGTGGGGTTAGGCCGGGATGTACGCAGACCTGACCTCTACCCCAAAGAGTTTGAAAGTACGCGAACTATAGAGAACCCCCTCTTCCCCCTCCCCCCAAAAAAACAACTTATATGTGATTAACTAGGAACAGGATACCTACCTTTAGAACCGGAAGAAATGGAAGTGCCGGAACCATGTGATTGGTTCCGGTTCTAGTTCTAAAATATGAAAACGATCGGGACTGATTCCAGTCCCGGCTCTCATTTTTCTAGAACCGTTAACCATTGGTTACCCACTAATTCTTTAATAAAACTATTTTATATGCTTTTTATATTTAATAGACTAAACTTAAAATTATTATTTTACCCTTTACGGTTAGTCGGTTACACATTTACACTTATGACTGCTTCCTTCATTGAACTAATTTATTGTTTTTTTTTTCCGATATTAAACATATCATATTTAACATCCTAAATTGTGTGCTTTTTTGTTATTTTCATTTAAAAAATTAGTCGTAGTTATTAATATAATTATTACTTTATTAGTTTTATCGCATTAGTTTTCACCATTTATAGTATTTATTTCTTTACGTCGGGACTTCGTAATAACTAATAATTAAATTTTTTATAGCACAAAATGATAAAAAGTTATTAAAAAAAATTAGACATCGAGAACCCAGTACTTAAAACTACCCTTTGCCTCCCAATGTTGTCTTATACACTCCCCGCTGAAATTGCACCACATTCATTTGATCTTAAGACGACTAATACGGTCCCTGTTGATCTGGCCCAACAATAAAGGTGTGGGAGAGTAATCCATACGTGCAAGGTCCTTGGTTCAAACCTAGGCTCCTCTTATACCAGTGGGACACATGCGCTAATTTACCTCCCCCATGATGACCGTGGCACTCAGCTAACAACACAATATCTTTAATAAATAAAAACATATGTTGTGGGACACACCTCCAAATCCTTCAGAAAATATCATCCAAACTCACAGCAAATAGGAACGGGATCCCATAAAGATTGTAGCATTTGGTTGGTTTGAATTGGAACGATTAAACCGCCATTTTTTTATTTCTACATGTCCTATCCTATGAAGAGTAATAGTAATAGAAGGTACCTTCCCATAATCGTGGTATCTAGTCTACGTGGTTCATGCAAAACTTACTCCAAATGAAGTAATGAACAAAATTTTAGGCCTTCCCACCAATGAACACTCACCTCAAAAGAACCGATAGCACCAATCAATAATTGAGCCTATTATCACACCACACTAAAATCTTGTATACAGAGGATTAACCCCAAATACTGAAAACTAAAATATGATTAAGAGCATAAGAATAAACTCCATTATAAACTTGCCTGAAAATCTTTAACGGTTGAACATTTCAAAACATAAATGAAGCGCACAAATTGGAAATTGTAACAATTTCTAAATCACCAACATTCTTTAACTGTTACAAAAAGCCATAAGACCAGTGTAAAGTTGGCCAATTTCCGTGTACATTTTCTGATTTTCATCGTTATCATGACAACAATAACTTCTGGTTTTTGTTTAGAACTGCAACCCTAAAACACCGAATTGAAACATGCCAGTAACTGATACTAGTCTGCATTGGATGGTTAATAGCATCCAGAATCAAAACGGTGAAGATACACTTTATAAGATAAGAACCATTTTAAGGAACGTTTATACCCTTATTGAAACGCTAGTTGGAGTAACGTTTCAGGAGCTTCTTGTGGTTTTTTTTTTCCTTCCAATTAAACCCTTATTAATATTAATTATTATACCCCAATATACCCTCCTTTTTGGTCATTTTACATTCTCATAAGATAGTTTTTGCAAATGCAATTTACTCATAAGCTGGCTTATCAGTCAACTACTACCTTATCAGCTAGTTTTACCAAACACACCCTTAGAACCCTAAATTCAGCTAACCCTAAATCATCAAGTTATTAAATTCCCAATATTTTAAATTGTATAATCCTAGAGAAGTATTATTAAACCCCAATTTTGATATAATAAGATCCTACATCATGACAATTCCTTTTCCTCTGTTGGATGGTGCTGTTGCAATCTTATAATTTGATTGACATGATAAACCCTAAATCCCAAATTATAAACCCTAAAATCCTAATAAAAACACAAAATTAACGTTTGAAACAAGAGGAGGAATGATTATATGATAACCTTGAGAAGCTCGTTGGCTTCTAGGGTTTCGACCAAGGCCGTGGCTACCGAATCGGTGACGCCGGACTTGCCGACCTGCTGCGATTTGAGCTTTTTCCCCAAACTGTTGGCGTAGGATCCAAGCTCTTTCTTCTCTTTCACGCTCATGCCTTTCAATTTCGACAGCATTTCCTTATGCGCACTCGAAAGCTTTGCATCTATGGGGCTTTCAGTTTCAGATACAATCTGATGGGGGTTATCGTCGATTTCGAGTTCTGAAACGACGTAGCTTTGTTCGGTGTCTTCTTCGGTGGAGATGGCGGATTGGATTGAGGTGGCGGTGGTGGTGGTGGAGAAGGAACGGAGAGGGAGGGGGGAGAAGATGGGAAGAGGAAGGGTTGGGAGGGATATGGAAGAGGTAGGTTTGAAGAGATTGGAAAAAGAAAGGGTGGCGATGGTGGTGGTGGTAGACGGCGGCGGACGGCGGAGGAGACATCGGAGGATAAGAGGGGAAGAAGATGATAACGCCCCCATTTTCTTTGGTCTGATTGATTACAGAAAGTGTTCGTTTTAAGGAAGCTTCCGGTTTTGGTTAATAGATAAACACGTAAGCTTCGATCGAAGTCGAAAAGGTATTCGAGATCTATTCGAACATCCGACTAATCCTCTCCTGTTATCTTCCTGAATCGAACCCAAGAAGATAGGAATATCATTCACCGCCCCTCTCAGGATATTACCGAATGTTGAGCTACAAAGGAATTGACAAATGTCCGTAGTTTGTGTATGGAGAGATTCGAATTTGGGTGGACATTATGTACCCTGCAAGCACTAACCACTCCACCGCAACACCTTGGACATAAATAAGTTCAACTACAAACTCAAATTTCATTGTGAACGTGAGGACAACCGAGAGCGCGCCACATGACATATTTACTTTGAATAACACCCAATAGTATTATTCACTTTGAATAACATTAAATGTTGTGCTATCCGCTCAGAATAATGCATGATTATTCAGAGTGACTATGTCACGTGGCCCTCTCGGCTATCCGCTATGTTCACAGTAAAAAATAAAGTTTCATTTCAACCTGGTCATATGTGTGTGTGTAGTATTATATATGATATCAAAATTTATCGTCATAAGTCATGCCTAAAAAATATCATAACCTCACTATAACTTCTAAAGCTTGTACCATGATATCATGTCTCATGTTTTTATGGGAAACTAGTCGTACTAGCCATACCCCCAAAATCCACATTGACTTCTTAGCAATTTTTTCCCACTTTTCAAAAACGTCACTATATCCGTTAAATATGTACCTACCTAAAAAAATCATAAAAAATGAATATACCTAATTTTCTTTTCAAAAAATAAAAAATTTACAGTCCCAGGTCTGCTGAAATATTTAATTTTCGGGTTTATGACTTATAAGGATAACAAACTATTCGTTTTGTACACATAATACCAATGAACTATTTTTTGTCCATATGTATACCATTAAACTATATTTTTTTGTACACATTATACCATTGCAACCAGGAATAGCCGGTTTTGACGTGGATTTATACTAGGGGTGTAAATAGGTCGGGTTGGGTTGGGTTCGGGTTCAACCCGTTTATTAATTGGGTTGAAAATCTCAACCCAACCCAACCTGTTTAATTAAATGGGTTGAGATTTTCAACCCAACCCAACCCGATGGGTTGATGGGTTGATAGCGGGTTGACCTGTTTATTCGTTGATGGGTTTGTAGCGGGTTGAACCTGGGTTGACCCATTTAATTTAAATAAAACACAAACCAAATAAAATGTGTCAAGTTTCAAAAAAACACAACCTAAGCAAATGCAAAATAAAAATGTTCAAGATTCAAAGTTTCAACAAAGCTTTAAAGTTACAGTAGCATATAAACTAGATAGTAGAAACTTACATCTACTGGAATAATTATTAAAAACAGAAAATTACATCTACTGGGTTACAAACGGGTTGAAAACAGGTAAATAGTGGGTTGAAATCAGATTGTAAATGGGTTGAAATTGGGTTGTAAATGGGTTAGGTTCGGGTTGTAAATAGGTTGGAAATCTCAACCCAACCCATACCCAATAAATAAATGGGTTAGGCGGGTTGACCCATTTATCATAAACGGGTTGAAAATCTCAACCCAACCTGCTACTATTGGGTTGGGTTCGGGTTGGGTTGGCGGGTTGGGTCACTTTTTGACAGCCCTAATTTATACGCATTATATCATTGAGTTTTTTTTATACACATTATACCATTAACCTTTGATATGTTTACAAAAAATGTGGCAATGACTAGCAATGACTAGGCATTCTCTTCCTTTTCTTCAAGACACCACCACTACTACAACACCATCACCTCCCTTCTCCTCCTCCACCACTCTCCATTTCTTCTTCGCATACTAAAATCCATTTATCCACCGGAGTTCCTTAACGACGAAGACATACTCATGGACTTCTTGTCGGAAAAGGAAAAACTCACCACCAACAACAACAAGGGTTCTTCCACTGGGTTTTACGGGTTCGGGTCGGATCTGAGTTCTCCGGTGGAGTCCGTCATGGGTTCCACCAAGACAGATAGCGACAAAGAGGATTACCTCACCGGGTTGACCCGAAAGCTCCGTAACAACAATCTTTCAAGACGATTTCTGGAAATCAGATTACAATTTCAAGGTACGCATAAAACATATGTTTAAGGAATTGTCACTTTTTTTGTAAGCATATCAAAGATTAATGGTATAATGTGTAAAAAAAATAGTTCAATGGTATAATGTATACAAATCCACGTCAAAACCGGCTATTCCCGGTTGCAATGGTATAATGCGTACAAAAAAAAATAGTTCAATGGTATACATATAGACAAAAAATAGTTCATTGGTATTATGTGTAGAAAACGAATAGAGTTTGTTATCCTTATAAGTCATGGACCTTTAATTTTGTTTTACAAATCTATTTTGTATTTTAGGTAGGTCTATTTTTTAGCAGACTCATTTCTAACCAACGTAGTGACATTTTCCAAAACTGAAAAAGAAAATGGGCCAAGCGATCATTAAGAAAGCAGGTTACGGTTAATGGGCCTTACTTAATTCGACCCGCGTGTGGGCCTATTTTTTGTGAATTTTATCTTTCATGGTGCAAATGGGCAGGACCTTAAACTTTAGTAACCACAATTAAAAAATAATTGAAGTTTATAAATGCTAGTTTTTTTTCTTCCATCATGTCATTCTCTAATCTCTATTTTGTCTATCATTTTTGGTAGCTTTATTCAATCTTCTTACAACAAAAAAATTCCTCTCCTTCAACACTTTTAGAGCTTTCTACTTTTAATGCATTTTCTTGGTTGTCCTGCAAAAAATCTAGTTATCAACTAAGCTTCTTTTAAACTTGTTAGACTTTGTTACTTAAAAGATAATAACCTTTTTTAGAACTATCGAATGAATGGCCGATTAGGAGAGGAAATTGCCTTAACCAACTATATTACATAGTCAAATTGATCTCCTAGCCATTTCTCTCACACTTTTTACTTAAATATCACTACGTTCATAAATTATAGGTCCGTTTTTTGTTGACCTAGCTAAAAAAAACATTACAAATAAATGAACTTGATCTATTTCTCTTTAAAACAGTTTTTTACGGACTTAGTTATGCAAAAAACGGACCTATGTATATTTTGTTTATAGAAAAATGGCCAAGATCATTTTTGTTGTTTTTAGTTAGGTATGTTAAAACAAGACTTAGAGTTTATGGACATAATGATATTCGAGTAAAAACGAGATAGAAATGGCTAGGACATCAATTAAGATTAGTTGACTGGCTAGTGGAAACCAATGTTAAAAAGAGCTCGATGCGACAATCGTCATGGCTCAAGACTTATGTCTCACGCCACGTTATGAGGCACATTATGGTTTAATGTACGGTTTTATAACACAATAATTAATTCAATTTATCTTATTTGTTAGTTTTTAATATATAACTTAATTTAAAATTGTTTATCATCATTGATCATTAAGGAATAGTAGAAAAACATATATTTATGTATATAATATTATATAGAGTGAATTACACTTTTGGTCCCTGTGGTTGTCACACTTTTTCAATTTTGGTCCCTAAATCAAACTAATATCAAAAATAGTCCCTAAGGTTGCCACTTTGTTTCACTTTTGGTCCCTCGGACTAACTTCTGTTAAATAGGTCAGTTAACTCAAGGGTATTTTCGTCATTTTCATATTTATTTGTTTTCAATTAAAAATAAAAGATATGTATTATTATTATATCATTTATCTCTCTCTCTCTCTCTCTCTCTCTCTCTCTCTCTCTCTCTCTCTTATCTTTATCATCTTCAAACCACCACCACACCCCCACCACCACCGGCACACCCACTACCACCACCATCTCCTCCACACCCACCCACCCACCACACCCCCACCACCACTACCACACCCACCACCACCACCATCTCCACCACACCCACCCACCACACCCCCACCACCACCACCACACACCACACCACCACCACACCCCCACCACTACTGCCACACCCACCACCATCTCCACCACACCCACCCACCACACCACCACCACACCCACCACCACCACCACCTTCACCACAACCACACCACCACCACCACACCAATTTCATCTCCCATCTTCCCCAAATCACCACCACCGCTTGAGAAGACACACCACCACTACACCCAGCCACACCACCACACCCACCACCACCACCACCATCTTCGACGAGGACGCAGACGGTTGACTGGAGGAGTTCGATGGTGAGATGAAGGTTGGAGAGTTGTAGGTTTTGGATCGGATCTGACAGTTGGGATCGGCAATCTCGTATCGCACGCGGCAGACGGAGGATTGGAGGGAGGTTACGGCGGAGCGGATGGAGGCGAGGGAGGAATCGGCGTCCTTGACGGAAGAGAGCAGCGAGAGGAGGTCGGTGTGGCGGAAGAGGACCTCCGAACGGAGTTGTTTCTCGAGGAGGCGGATGCCGTCCTGGATCTTCACGGCGCGGGCGGTGGCGGTGCCGGAGGAGATGGTAGTGGTGGTGGTGGTGGGTGGGTGTGGTGGTGGTGTGGTGGGTGGGTGTGGTGGAGATGGTGGTAGTGGGGGTGTGGTGGTGGTTTGAAGATGATGAAGATGAGAGAGGAGAAGGGAGAGAGAGGAGAGAGAGGAGAGAGAGAGAGAGGAGAGAGATGAGAGAGATGATAAAGATATAATAATAATAATACATAGAGAGATGTGTGTAAATATATATATATATATATATATTATATTGTTTATTGAATTTTATATTATAATATTGGTATAGTTTTTAATTCAAAACTAAATAAAATTATGGAATGACCAAAATACCCCTCCTTTAACGGAGTTTTTTAACAGAAGTTAGTTCGAGGGACCAAAATTGAAACAAAGTGGCAACCTCATGGACTATTTTTGATATTAGTTTGATTTAGGGACCAAAATTGAAAAAGTGTGTGACAACCACAGGGACCAAAAGTGTAATTCACTCTATTATATATCATATAGATATTTATCGTCATAAGTCACGTCCCGTCGTGATCTTACAATGACCTTTTTTAGGGGTACCCTAGGCTATAACTAGACTAATCACGACAATTTATGATTGTGATATATCAACCTCTAATAAACTCAGTGGTCACAACTGTTGCGTACGTCTGGATTCCAACCCTGGCAAATGAGATATTCCACCACATCCCCTTGGGCCTCAACCAGTATGCCACAACCCTTGTGGTTATCTTACAACGACCTTTAGGTTGCATTTGGTACACTATTCCATGTTTGATGGGACTTCTTCTGTGTGGAACAAACGTTTTCCACCCCTACCCATGGAGCATGCTAGAACATGATGGAACATACTCTTATTTTACTATTATAACCTTAAACTAAAACATAATTCTATTATAAAACATCAAATACGCCTTCTCACTAATGTATTATTCACTTTCTAATTTTTGTCAGTTATACTTTATTCTTTTTAAACTTCCACTTCACTCTTCTAAAAGTATTACTTTTATATAATAAGTATACTTTACTTTATTCAATTACGTAATTAATTAAAAAATATAAACAACTCATTAAAGATCATTTTATCTATTTTATTATGTCCAACTTTATTTTATTAAACGATAACCAATCGTTCTGTTTTGTTATTTTCTATTTTATCCTATCTTATTTTACCAAAATGCTAAACATAGCCTCAAAACTTAAGATTTGACATTAGCATCACACTATTTAGAAACTTGGATATTGAACAATTTAGCACTTAGGTCATCCTTAACTGTACCCCTCATACCTGCTGCCACCTCAGCGCCACATCAGCTTTACCAACACCGTACCATATCATCCTTAACCGTACAAATTCCATACCCCTCTAAATAATTAATTAAAAAAATAAAAGAAAAAAAAAGAGAGAGAAAGGAGAGAGATAGAGAGAAAGGTGAGGTGGGGTGGGGTGGGTAAGCAACTGGCACCACCATGCCGTTCAACTTGGTACCGGTGCCCTACCGATTCACCCTCTATAATGTTCCCGACGGTACCAGGTTGATACCGACCTTGGTACCGACCCATTAAGGATGGCCTAAAGAATCAAATTGGGATGTTGAAACAATTTAAGGGTTAGAATCAAGTTGGAATCCATTTGAATTCATTTGTGGATCATGATGATTAATGGGGACACAATATGCATGGATATCAGACGACATGTAGAGCTATAGGAGTCCCTATCCAATATATGCATACGCTGCTGACGTCATCTAATCACTATGGTGCCCCTTTAATAGACCAAACTGCAGTAATCATATTCGTACATTTTTTATTTTTCTATATATCCTTTTATTCAAACTCAATAAATAAGATTAAAAAGAAGGTTTAAAAATAGATATTTGTTAAAACTTTTGAATTTATAATCGTTAAACTTCTACTCGAACAAATGAAAATTTTGAACTTAGACAACTAAATTATTATACATGTACATATACCGAGTTGTAGGGCCATTGTATTATTTTTAAGGTAAAATATAATTTAATTCTTAAACTTTATGCTTAAAAATTGTTTAGTTCATACATTTTCAATAAATGTTTTAATCTAAAAACTTGTTATAGTTAATTGTTTTAGTCACCTAACCTGCTACAACAAGTTACTACACTTTTAAAAAATCACTTTAATCTCGAAAAAATTGGTTTACGTCTTAATCTTTTTATTTAAAAATAGTTTAACCGCTAAACTTTTAATGCATGTTATAATCCTCTACTTTTATAGTACTTGATTAATACCTAAACTTGTTTAACCTAATTAGTTTTTTATTTCTAATGAATGTTTAACCCTATTTTGAAGTACTTTTGAAACACATGATCTTGAATATCTCTAACTTGCATTTCATGATCTTCAATGTCTCTAACTTGTATTTCTTGATCTTGATATTCCTTGATCGGATTTAATCAATAAAATTTATGGTATGAAACAATAATAGACTAATGAATCAAATTTACTAAAAATTTAACAAAAAAAATCATAACACGCTTGTTGATTTTGTGTTCATGGTGATGCAAATTTACCTAAAATTTAAAGATATATTTCACGGCAAACATCAAATGCACAACAAATCAAGCACATAAATGACATACTTCATAATAAATGTCTTTGATGAGGATAACGGTCTTAATGATTAGTCTTTATCGATGACGATCATGCATTAAATAATAAGATACCGACAGATCATATGTTAGATGGTTGTTGTCGTAAGATATCTGACAACGCTTGTAAGATAGCACTCAAACAGGGTTAGTTTCGCACAACAAATTTATTGATATGTTTGGTCGTTAACACCTTATTTAAATACAAGATAAGTCATACAAATTGTGTCTTGAATTTTTATCTTGGTTGAGTCTCGGAAAATTTTACCCAAACAGTTCTTTGATTATATTTTATCACTGATTTATTGATATATCTTTATAGAAATAATAAATTTATTTGGTTTCATAAATATAACTTTAGTGCAAAAAATTATCTAGGGCATGTTGTTAAACTATAAAAGTTTGTTGGTTATCCGGTTTGTGTAACAATGGTTATTTACTCTCATTAAAAAAATATAAAAACTCTATAAAAGAGCATGGAAGAGGCTTTTTATAAAAGGAAGATATATAGAAAATTTCAAATTGTTGAGTTATGATAGAAACCTTATTATTATGGATGATCCTTGTTAACATAAAAATTTGTTATATTTGAAAACAAAATTTTAACCAAGATATAAAATTACTTTGTGATTTTAATTGTACATAAACTGCAATGATAACCTTCTGTCTTCTACTCGATTGCATGTATGTGTCCCTTCGTGTGTATACACGCCACTACTACAAACGCATGATTTGTTTTCTGGAAGGCATCAAATCAATCTAGTTCTATGGATTTTTTTCAAAATTACTATATAATTTTATTTGGTAATTTTAAATTATTTGTTCCAACTTCCAACATTAAACAATTACCGATAAAATCGGTATAAATATTTTTGAAAAAGGTCTAAAAAAAACCATCAAATTGTTTCATTTTGGATAATTAAGTTCTTAAACAATTTTTTTGAAAAAAAAATCATTAAATTTTCTCAATTTTATTGATTAAACCACTAATGTTTTGAATGAAAAAACCATTAAACTTTTTCATTTTGAAGGATTAACTCTCTAAACATTTTTTTAACTGAATAAATCATTGAATTTATAAAAAGTTCCTACTTATATTTGTTTAACCTAAACTAACATAGTTATATTTTATCTTTAAAACCTTTGTAGTCGGTTACATTTAATTTTTTTATTTTTATTAAAATAGGGTAAGTAACCAACTTTTGAAAGTTTAATGGTTTATTTATCGAGAAGAAATTATTCGAGAACTTAATCATTCAAAACGAAAAAGTTTAATGATTTTTTCATTCAAAATAATAGTTTAGTGACTTAATCATTCAAAATGAGAAAGTTTACGGATTTAACCATTCAAAATCGAACTTCTAAGGAACATCCAGAATCTCCTGCGTGAAGATGGTTTAGCAAATTGCAAAATTCAACATGTGGGAGGCCTGAGCATTGTTTGTGAATGCTCCTCCAGGGAAGCTGCCAAAGCTTGTCTTTTGTCAAACAAGGAGATGTTATCTTCTTGGCTAGTTGACTTCAAGTTATGGGAGCCTCACGCCATTCCTCAAGAAAGGCTTGTTTGGCTCGACATTAGTGGCCTTCCTATAGAAGCTTGGAGTACAATCACTTTACGCCAAATTGGGGACCGCTTTGGTAAGGTGCTGGAAGTGGATGATATTTTATTTGAAGGAAACATGGCGAGTTCCTTCGGGGTTTTGATTCTCTCTTCCTGCTTTGACGACATTTGTAGTTCTTTTCTAGTTAAGGTCGATGGCCTGCTTTACAAAATCAAAGTGGTCGAAGAGCGTAATAGAGCCTTTTTCTTCTCCTCGAATCATTCGTTTGCCTCGGAGAAATCCTCGGAGAATGATGTAAACTTTAATCTTGACGATTTAGATGCTGAAAATCTTGATGAAGTCGAGAGTGATTTCTCCGACGAAGATGGCATCCCGGAAACGGAACCCCTCGGCGAAGGGTTGGAGCAAACGAACGGTCAGCCGACTTCGGTCCTTCCCAACTTCCCTCCCGTTGCAGAAGCTGGAAAGGCGCCATCTAGGTTTTTTCCCGAGGTCGGCGTTTTTAAATGCTGATTTAAATTCGGGCGCTGATTTTAGAGGACTGATTCCTCCTAAAGATTCTTTTGTTGGGCCTGACTCAGATGCTAACTTTATGGGCCTTAACTGTGGAGTCAAGGTTGGGCCTAGTGTGCATGATCGTTCTGGGCCTGGAGATGCTCCTTTGGAAAATTTGGACAATTTGAAAAAACATCCGTCGGGGCTAGGTTTCTTTGGCGATTGCTCCTCCATTCCATCTTCCTCTAATTCTTCTGTCCCTCCCTCCTCTGATACGAACTGCAATCACCATTGCCTGGGTTCTGCGATTGGGGTGACATACGCGGAGACTGGTAGGGAGTTACCGTTGCCTCGATAACTCTCTTCTCCTCTGGTTTTTCAGGTTTCCATCTGTTGTCTTAATGAATTTCCTTTCTCTTAATGTTCGTGGACTTTGTTCCACTGAGAAAAAGGTTGCTATCAGGAATTTGATTGTGAAGGAGAATTGTAATGTCTTTGGTCTTCAAGAAACAAAGCTTGAGTGTCTTGATCGTTCCTCTTTGAGACAATTTTGGGGACACGATCTTTTTAATTTCAATTTTGGAATTTCGATTGGAGCTTCAGGCGGTACTGTTCTGTCGTGGAATATAAGCTTTTTCTCTCCTGATAGCCTTCTCAATGGCGATCACTTTTGCGGGGCTATTGGATCATGGACGGGAGTGAATCAAAAAGTGGGGTTCCTTTGTGTTTATGCCCCTCAATCACGACCTCAGAAATTGGCCTTATGGAATGAACTCAAACTCCTCATCCTGTCTCACAATGTCGTTTGGGTCGTCTTTGGTGACTTTAATGCAGTCCGATCGCCGGAGGAGCGAAAGGGATATGTTTTTGACCTTCGGGAAGCTTCCGAATTCAATGACTTCATCCTCAATTTGTGCCTCCACGACCTGCAATTAGGTGGTAGGAAATTCACGCGTTTTAGCAAGGATGGATCTAAATTAAGTAAGCTAGACCGCTTCTTGGTCTCGGCTAACTTCTTCTCAATCTGGGGAGACGCCAAAGTAATTGCTCTTTTAAGGAATGTTTCAGATCACTGCCCTTTGGTTCTTAAGACTGGATCTATTGATTTTGGCCCAAAACCTCTTAAGGTTTTTGACTCCTGGCTTTCCATTCCTTCCTTTGAGCAACTTGTTAAAAATTCATGGGGATTTGGCTCATTCAGAGGCACGTCAGGCGTCATCCTTAAGAACAAGATTAAACGTTTAAAGCAAGACATTCGCCTTTGGTCTTCTCAGGAAAGGAAGGAAAGAGCCTTGAAGAAAACAGAGCTTTCGGATAAGCTTCATGCTTGGGACCGTAATGCTGAAAATGGAGTACTCCCGCCGGAAGCTGGTTTAATTAGAGAGGATATCGTTGTTGAATTGTCAAAGTTGGAAATAAGAGAAGCGATGGACCTTAAACAAAAATCGCGTATCAGATGGGCGACAAATGGGGATGAGAACTCCAAGTTCTTCCACTCGATCGTTAACCAACGTTGGCGGAAAAATTGTATAAAAGGTCTCTCTTCTGATGGAAGATGGATAGAGAACCCCTCGGAGATCAAAAATCTTGCCAAGGAACATTTTGCTAACAGGTTCTCCGAGCATGTAAAAGTCAGACCTTCTTTCAGGAGTGATTTGTTTCGTAAACTTTCCCCTCAAGATGCTGCCTTCCTGGAATCCCCTATTACCATGGAGGAGATTAAAAGCGCAGTGTGGTCGTGCGCTGGTTCTAAGGCTCCGGGGCCCGATGGGCTCAGTTTCAGTTTCATAAAAAAATTCTGGGATATTGTGAAGCTTGATATCTTCAACAGGGTCTCCCATTTCGAATCCACAGGTAGGTTGGCTAGAGGATGTAATGCATCCTTCATTGCTCTGGTTCCAAAGGTGAGCGACCCGCTGGTGATAAGCGATTTCAGGCCAATAAGCCTGATCGGCTGTTTGTATAAAATTATTGCAAAGCTTCTTGCAACCAGACTTGCTTCGGTTATGGATACCCTTATAAGTGAGAACCAATCTGCGTTCATCTCTGGTCGGCAAATTTTAGACAGCTCCTTAATTGCTAACGAAGTGATTTGCAATTTAAAAGAAAAAAAGATGAAAGCTTTAGTCTTCAAAGTCGATTTCGCGAAGGCATTTGACTCGGTCAACTGGAACTTCCTTCTTTCCACTATGTCGCAAATGGGCTTCGGTCAAAAATGGTGCTCTTGGATCAAAGGATGCCTAACTTCGGCCTCGGTTTCGGTTCTAGTAAATGGCTCCCCAACCGAAGAATTTCTTATGGAGCGTGGACTTAGACAAGGAGACCCTCTTTCTCCTTTCCTATTTCTTATTGTTGGAGAAGTTTTACAAATCATGGTCCGTGAGGCGTGTAATAAAGGCTTATTCAAGGGCTTGACTTTGTTAGATCGCAAGAAGAATCTGTCCCTCCTCCAGTATGCTGATGATGCCCTTTTCTTCGGGAAATGGTCTCGGAGCAATATTAAAATCTTAGCGGACCTTCTAAATTGTTTCCATGACGTCTCTGGGCTCAAAATAATTTTTTCCAAAAGTCGGTTGTTTGGTATCGGGGTCCCAATGGATGAAGTCCAACAATTCGCTTCCTTGATAAACTGTAAACCAGATCAACTTCCTTTCTTATACTTAGGTCTTCCGGTTGGCGACAATATGAACAATCTAAAGCCATGGTCGAAGCTTGTTGAGGGGCTGAAATTGAAGCTTAACAGTTGGAAGGCCCGGATTATGTCATTTGGTGGGAGATTGACGCTTGTAAAATAAGTCCTTTCTGCTCTCCCTTTATATTTTTTCTCCATCTTTAAGGTCCCTGATGGAATTCTTAAGCAGCTCGAAGCTACCCGAAGAAGATTTTTCTGGGGTTTTAAGGAAGGTGAAAAGAAGCTTTGGTGGGTAGCTTGGATAAAATTCTAGCCGGAAAAGAGCAAGGAGGTCTCGGGGTCATCAACTTGGGTCTGATGAATATTGCGCTGCTCTCTAAATGGTTCTGGAAATTCCATGAGAACTCTAATCATCTTTGGAAAGATGTTGTTTCAGAATTTTACGGTCTCTCCGGTGGTTTTGATGGTCGGCATAGAAAAAGAAGGTATTCCCCTTGGTTTTCGATTATTGATGTTTTAAAGAACCTCAATATGAATCCACCTCTGTTGAATTCTTTTGAGAAAAAAATCTCAGCCGGGTCTTCAGTACGTTTTTGGACAGACAAGTGGGTGGGATCCGGAACTCCTTTAAAATCTCGTTTCCCACGGCTCTTTGCCAAGGAGTCCAATAAATCCGTCGCTTTCAAAGATAGATGGGCCTTGATGAATGGAGTTTGGAAAGGGATCTGGTCGTGGAATAGTACTCTTCGTGGACGGACCTTAGACGACTTTACTAATCTGGAATCCTTCCTTGCCAATTCTTTTTTCCTTCCCCGGGGAAAAGACTTTTGGTATTGGAAAATTGACTCTAACGGCCTCTTCTCAGTCAAAAAAATGTATAATTATCTCCAGCAAAAGGTGTGTCAACATCCTCAGTCGTCGCTTTGCAACAAATGGTCCTCCCTCGTTCCGATTAAGGTAAACATTCTCGTTTGGCGTCTTTTCCTAAACGCTCTTCCAACTAAGGTTAATCTGGCTCGTCGAGGTATCGTAATCCACTCCACTAGCTGCGTTTTTTGTAACTCCGGGCCGGATGAAGCAGATCATTGCCTCTTTTCTTGTTCAAAAATTGACGGCTTATGGCGGAAAGTGTGGAGTTGGATGGGTTTAACTGATGCTCGTCTAAATTCGGCCCAAGATTTTCAAACCAAATCTTTCATTCAGCCTTGCTCTACAAGACGTTTAAAAGGTTTCGACTCAATTTGTATGACCGTGATATGGTGTATTTGGAGCTGGCGGAATCGTATCCTACACTGTGATGATTTGCATGTTCGGAGAAAGATGTTGGAAGATCTATTTCCTGGAATTCAGCGGCTTTCTGCTCTTTGGATTTCTAGTAGGTGCAACCCGGTTCCTCTGGGTGGGATAATTGGCTTTTAGATCCTCTTTCTTGTTTCGTCTCGTAGTTGTTGTTGCTTTGCCTTTTGCTTGTTGTTTGCCTGCTGGCTCCTCCTTGGAGCCTGTGTTCGTGTTTTTTTTTAATAAAGCCTGGCCTTGCTTTTAAAAAAAAATGGAATAGTTTGTTGGGTTTTTTTAGAACTTTTCCCAATATTTTTCTAGATGCCCAACCAAGTTTCACTTTCACCACTTATCCACGTACCAAACTTAAGGTTAAATTACTATAAGGCCGGGCATTACAGCATGGGGGTTTCAGCGGCTTCAAAGTCGCCAGCCTAGGCGGGCTGGGCGGCTACTGGTACTTCGCCGGCGGCTTGGGCGGGTTGAAGCTCTCCACGGTTTCAACAAGCCGATGAGTATGTGATAGGGTTGTGTGTGGGTTGTGTGTGGGGTGTGAGAGGGTTTTGTACTAATAAGATAGGGTTCCAAAAATCTAATTGTGGGCTTGGAAAAAAGCTGATGTGACAGTGGGGTTGGAAGGATTAGGAGCGTTGGGTATGCATAGCCTAAGGGTCAATATCTACTACTCTAATACCATAATTTATAATGTCACATTTTAATAATTTTAAGATCGAAATGTTAGAATTGAAGGTCGATTGAAAATCTGTTATTCAAAGTACAAAACTCTAACAAAATTCCCAAAATATCACATTACATACATCAAAAGAAATATATATATATATATATATATATATATATAGAGAGAGAGAGAGAGACGGAAAAGTTCATTTAAAAACCAAAACATTAGTAAAAACCGTAAAAATTCTTGGTTTTTTGGCTAAATCAATGAAAACTATTCGTAAAGTTGTTTAATATGATGCAAAATGTTTCGTATAATTCATTTATTTGATGAAATTGTGTCATATTTCGGTGTTCTTTATGTAAAATTAAAATGTTTCATACATTTTTTTACTCTTATGAAACTGTTTCAAGTATTTTTTTAATTCTATGAAACCTTGTAATTTTTACAAAAAAACACCAAAAAATGAATTTAGATGAAATATTTACATTATACTAAACAACTTCACGAGGAGTTTTCGTTGATTTAAGCTATGAAACCATGAGTTTTTACGGTTTTACTAATTTTTTGGTTTTTAAATTAACTTGACTCTATATATGTGTGTGTATATATATATATATATATAAGAGGTTTACATAAGCATTGATTGAACAACTAATCTTCTTGCCTGCTAAGCCATCTTGACGGTTCATCCTATCCTCGGGTTAAATCTTGAAATTGCCAAGATAAAACAACAACAAAACTTGGCTGGGTAAAATAAAACAAGAATAACATGATACCAAATATATAATTTAAAGGAAACATCACGATAAAAGCAGAGATCGCATCAAACCCATAAAAAATAAGAGTCAAGACCATAAGGCCCTCTGTATCATTAGGATGAACGTCCCAGATGGATGATCTAATATGACATCATGATAGAATGACATGGCACTATACTGCCTTTGTGCCTCTTTTCCCGGCAACTAGAGAGAAGTTGGTATTTGGCTGCATCAGGTATGTAATATAATGCCAATATTTAGTTATATCCGATGACTAGTATAATATGATATTCAACTATTTCGTGAAACCAATATATATTGATATTTGGCTTAATTTGATAACGATTTAAGGGATGCATCCAAGATTCTCTAATTGACTTGGCCATAGCTTTTACGAGAACCAACTATATTTTCCATTTTGGAAGTGTCTCAACACTTGTTCCTCAAATGTGAAACCAAGTCAAAGTTAAATTCAATAATCACCAGTTCAAAAAATTAAATCAGTGATTAAACATTGGATAAGCGGTGAGCATCGGAAACTGGGTACGCACTTTTGGTATCGAGACCGTTGTTATTGGTTCTGATTCCTAAAATACATAACCGATTAAGACTGGTTCCAGGACCGTGTACCCAGAAGGCCATAACTGTTGAGTTCTTAGGACCGAAAACCATCGAGTATTCGCAGTTAAAAATATTTATATATTTAATTAAACTATAACTAAAACGAATAGCATCAATAGTTGACGTGAATTATTATGAAAGTCGTTTTAAAATTAAGACTCAAGAGTTTCACCATTTGTTGTTTTTATTAATTATTACTTTAAAAATATTTAAGTCGTTAGTTTTGCATCAACACTTGACATGTATTTTTATCGGATTAATTTTCATCATTTGTTGTATTTAAATCGGTACTTTGTAGTTTGTCATATTTACTTTTAAGTTGATATTCATTACATTTTTAATGTATCAAATGTTTTGAAAAATGGCACCGGATACCTGATACTATAATCGATTCCCGGTAGTTCTAGAACCGCTTCCAAAATATAAAAAATCGATGTAAGTTATTTTAATCCAAGATTCTTCATTCTAAGGACCGTCAATTCGGTTCCATAAAAAAAAAAGAACGGATACCCAACTATAATCATCCCTAAATAGATAGCAAGTCCAACAAAATCATTTAGGTTCCAAATCGTATAATCATCAACAAATCTGAGACAATGAAAAATAGAGTATATGCTATCTATTTTGTTTGGAGGTGTAGTAATTAATGCAATAGATTTGGATTAGAAGATTCTGAAACCACCTATCTACTCAATCAACCCTTCACACTATCACCATCACTATCATTTTCTCACGTACCTAATCAGAAAATGGGGCGAGTAATCATTAAAAAATATTTGAAAAGTATGAGTTTTTATTTTTTTTTAAACGTCATGTTTAACCTATTCTTTAAAATGAAAATTTTATGGTTATTTTTCCAAAATAGTTGGAAGTAGAAAAAATTTGATGAAAATATTAAAATTTAAAGATAACTTAAAATGATTAACCATGAAAGAAACTATAGAGATTGATTGTCATGTTGTACACAAGAAGATGCAAAGTGGACTAATCACACGACACATTCAAACTAGTGTTCAACCGACTTCAAAACAGTTTCAGCCGCCTCATGGTATCTCTTATTCTAAACCTGTCTTTTTCCATCATTTTTGACGGTTCTTCTCTTTCTTCCCCAAGAGCTCGTATTGCCACACTTGGTTGGACGGTTGGGACCATTGGTAATTTGTTCGTGATTTCGGGGTTTTCGTGTTGGCGTATCGGTCGAGGTTGGTTTCGAGTTCTCTAGATGACTGCTCTTAAGTAGCTTGCGAGTTTTTGGTAGTTTCCTCGAGTGTATCGGTTAGGGTATTCGTAGTTAAAATCTCATGTATTTAATTATTTTCGTTGTAATTTCTTGCATCTTGCTATTTTTTTAATATATTGATGTTAAAAAAAAAAGGGTTCTCCATGTGGTTAGACAAGTTGGGTGCAATCAACATACCCTCTAACTTAAGGGAGAGTATCTGCGAAAATGATCAAAACTAATCACCTAATTGATTTGTATGATATTAGATCGGTTATTAATAGCTTCCATTCTTAGGTCTAGAATACTCATGCATATATATTTGCTGTAATATACAGAAAAACTATTTTCCTTCATTTATTTTATACTTCTTTCACATAACTTCATATTGAGTAGCTATAGGAACCTACGGGCCTTTGGTTCAGCGGCCCAACCACCCCAGCAAATGATCCGTTGACCTAGTCAAGGAGGGATTTTTGATAGGTATGTCCAGGGTTCGAATCCGGGCTCACTCATTCTGTTAGGCACGAGGACAGGGGAACATTATCTATGGCTATGGAGGGTCAGTTGGGTCCAAAGGACCACGTTGTTGGGGTTTCCCCGCCGTTCCAAACCTATTAAGAAAAGTAGCCAATAGGACATTTTTATTTATAAAAAAGGACATTACAAAAAACTACTTGTGTTAAAAAAGTGTCGTAGAAACATATGTAAAATTTTATAATTAATTTGGTTCTATAGTTAAACTAAAATAAGTACTCTAAAGTTATAATATTAGCACACCTGTTATTATATTAAAATCTGAACCTATATTAATATAATCTTCTTGTAGTGTGTAGTTCACACCCAGCTTATCATTGCTATTTACATTTTAATTTATTACCAAAAGATAATGAAATACATAACCCCTAAAATGAAGAAAAGGGTCAGCTGCATTTCTGTCTTATATGCATTTTATAACGTTGTCTTGTTCTAAACTAAGTATTGATCTTCTGAGGTAAAATTGAAAAGCAACTTCAACTCTTATGCTTTTTATGGTTTCAACCAAAATGGAAGACCTTGGAACCTGTATCTTTTTATGGTACAAACAATACAAAAAGATCTTAAAAAACCACTGGTTTAAAAGAAGCTCAAAATATATAAACATATTATATATGGTAAGCTAGTCAACAAGTCAAATAGTTGACAGAAGTCAACTTACATACAAAAAACACACAAAGCCAAATTTGCACCAAAACAGCAACAAGCAACAAGAACAAGGCACTAAACAGTTGAAAGCATCACCAACATCATTCTAATTTCTAAACCAAATAGTCAACAAAAGATCAATCTTTTTTTCTTTATTATTATAACAACAAGAAAGATCATGAGATCACAAACTAGGTGGACCCAACAACCCTGCCATGGGGGATGGGCAACATGGCCTCAGGTGGCTAAATCCACCATTTAACACTACATAATACTAAAACCCTAATTCTTGAATCTAAAAAAACTTGAAAAAAATAGATGATAGAGACCACATAAAACCCTAATGGTTAAAAGTTAAAACCCTAATTAACCCTAATTAGTTGTTACAAGTGCAAATTGGCTTTTACCACTTTCCATATTTCATCTTGGACCAATGAACAAACTTTCCCACGGTGAACATTTTGGAGTTGACTTGACCCGACCCGTTTCTTGCGGGTTCGAACCAAACCGGCATGTCCTCATCATACCCGTAAGTGAAATCCATGATACCGCAATGGTTTATTAGAGCATCTTTGCCCTAGAAAAGAAAAGAAAAAATAAACACAAAAGTATAATCTTCTTAAAAAAAATTAGAAGCTAGAAATCCCGGAAGAGAATCAAGAAAAATGAAATTTTAAAATAGATAAAAATTAAGACAATTATTTCACTTACATTCTTGTTTTTACTGATTTTTTTTTTATAAAAATTAGGATGATAATAATCATTTTCTTAAACCGGATCATCTCAATGTAACGCGTGTAATTAAATAAATACTTTGGTTTTTAATTACTCTTTCAAGATTTCTTATTCTCATCCTTACATATGTGAAGGGAGCTTCGTACGAAAAGACAACTTTTTAAAAAAAGTTAGGAGCAATCTCAACCACTCATCTCAGTCAATAAAGGTGGCTTTGACCGGTCCCCTTTTAATAATCTCTACCATCCCATGAATCGCGTCAATCATCCGAGATCACGTCCGTCTGAGATGAGTGGTTGAGATTGCTCCTATTTTTTCTTAAATTGACATTCTTTCTCATTTGAACCTTCCCCTAAATAAATATATAGATATATATAATACCTGAATTTTGGCGGCAGATATCTCAGCAATCTTTGGACTATCAAACAAGTCCCAACTTTTTCCATGAAAAGCATCTCGAAATCCCATTGCAGCTTTTGGAGTTGTGAAGTTGACAAACGCAAACCCAGCATTCACTCGATGCCTGTACCAAAAATACCAAATACATTACATATATATATATATATATATAGTTGTATACACACACCAAGAACACACAGTAAAATGAATGTTAGATAAAAAGTACCAAAATGAAACTTGAAATCAAATGGGCAGAAAAAAGAAAACCATAAACAGAAACAAGAACCCTTATATATATATATATACACACACACACACACACACAAATACACCACGAACAGATGGTAAAATAGAAGTTGAGAAAAAGATTAAAAAAACTCACTTGAAATCAATGGGAAGATAAAGGAAATCAAAACCAGAAACAAAATCCTTTTTCTTCTCATTCTCCACCTTACAATGATCATCCAAAGTTTGAATCAAAAGCTTTCTCCTGCATGAAAAGAAAAAAAAACACACATTAAAACCTTTCCATTTTAAGAAACCAAAAAATAAATAAATAACACTCAAGTATCAATCAATAAATGAAGATCTATATAATAATTATAGTGGGGCATAATAAATGAAGGAATATATACATATATATATATATATATACATATACATACGTGTATCTATTAGGAATGTTTTTGATCATGACAGAAGTGGTTTCATCTTCCACTGGCAAAACCTCCTTATACTTTCCACCTCTATTCTTCCATCTTTTCCTTCCTTCAGAAAAACCCCCAAATCCCTCTTTCTTGAAAACCTCTTTTTTTGCTTCATTCTTCTCAACAGAAATGGTATTCTTTGGCCGCCATGAAAGCTGTTGGCGAGCTCCATGGAAGTTGTTGTTGTTGTTCTTGGTAGTAATTCGCCGGTAGTAGTGTCGGCCTTTGGGGATCCGAGGACCCGATGGGACTGGGGTTAGAACGTTGCTTCTTTTCTTGCCGGAAAGTGGAGGTGGCGGCGGCGGAGGGACGGCGGACGACGGCGGTGGCTTTCTTGGAGATGGTTGGAGGTGGACATTGTAGAGGTATGGTGAAGAAAAGGGAAGAAATTGGAATGGTGGAGTGATGATGAGATGATGATGGAAAGAAGGAGGGAGTTTTTGGTAAGGGGCAGCCATGGGGTTTAAGGGTTTGGAAGCTGCCATTGATGATGATGGATATGGAGTTTTTTGGAGTTGATTTGATGATGATGATATGAATGAATATATGAAGATGAATGGATGGTTTCTTTAATCTTTATATATAGAAGTTATTATTATTATTGTATAATATAAAGAAAATAATGAAATTGAAAAGAGAAAAAGAAGAAAGAGGGAGAAATGTAATCATGGAGTGAATTAAATGCAAGGGAGGGTGAAGGGACGGGCGACGGCGAATGTTTCCCTTTGCCTTACCCTATGTATCTGTGTATAGGCCTCTATATCCCCTATATGTATATATATATATATATCATTTTTCCTCACTCAAATACTTCCAAAATAATACGTATATTTCTATTTGCATGAAATAAATCTTGGTCATTAAATCAGGTTATTTTAAGTTAGAAGATGAAAATTTAAAAAAAGAAATTATTGATAAGCTAAATTAGAGAAATTAATTATTTTACCCAACCAACAAATAGCAATTCATCTCCTATCCATTCTCTACCAAAAATACACCAAATACCCACCGATCCGCTATCCGGCGGCCGTTATTAGCGGCTCGGGCGAATTTTCCGGCCAACACACCACAAAAGTTGTTTTTCAAGTTGAGCTCCACCGCTATTAGCTGCACATCCATGTATGGGAGCCGCTATTTGGTACCATACCCTTCTTTGTCTTCATCTTTTATATACGGGTTTATGACTTGTAAGGGTAACTAACTATTCGATTTATACAAATGTTACCATTAAACTATTTTTTGTACTCAATAGACCATAGAACTCTTTTTTTTGTACACATAATACCATTATGACCGGGAATAGCCGGTTTTGACGTGGATCTATACACATTATACCATTGAACTATTTTTTTGTATACATTATACCATTGAGCTATTATTTTTTGTACACATTATACCATTAACCTTTGATATGTTTACAAAAAAAGTGGCAATTCCTTAAACATAGGAGTCAACCCGATCAGGTAATCTTCTTCGTTGCTCTCTGTCTCGATGGAACCCATGACGGACTCCACCTGAGAGCTCAGATCCAACCCGAACCCGTAAAACCCAGTGGAAGAGCCCTTTTTGTCGTTGGTGGTGGGTTTATCCTTTTCGAGCAAGAAGTCCATGAGTATGTCTTCGTCGTTAAGGAACTCCGGTGAAGAAATGGGTTTTAGTATGCGAAGGAGAAATGGAGAGTGGTGGTTGGAGGAAGGAGGTGGTGGCGGTGGCGGCGGCGACGGTGGTGGTGGTGGTGATTGTGTCTTGAAGAAGAATAAGAGAATGCCTAGTCATTGCCACATTTTTTGTAAACATATCAAAGGTTAATGGTATAATGTGTACAAAAAATAATAGTTCAATGGTATAATGTGTACTAAAAAAATAGTTCAATGGTATAATGTGTACAGATCCACGTCAAAACCGGCTATTCCCGGTCATAATGGTATTATGTGTACAAAAAAAAAAGATTTCAATGGTCTATTGAGTACAAAAAATAGTTTAATGGTAACATTTGTACAAATCAAATAGTTAGTTACCCTTACAAGTCATAAGCCCTTTATATACATATATATATATAGAGAGGGATTTTCTTTTGTGAACTTATTTTTTGTGTGAACTTGTGAACTTCGCCAAAAAGACGATTATATGATAAAATTGGTTCTTGAAATTGTTTCATATGATGAAATTATATTATATGAAACATTTTTTTGTTGAAATTGTTTAATATTTTGGTGATTTTACGTGAAATCAAAAGGTTTCATAAAAATATATGAAACAGTTTCATAAGAATGGAAAACTTACGTAAAAAATACCAAAATACGAAACATTGTCATCAAAAAATGAATTATATAATATAATTTCATCATATTAAACAATTTCGTGAACCAATTTCATAGATTTAACCTATGAAATCGTCGTTTTAGCTTGAGTTCACAAGTTCACACAAAAAATAAGTTCACAAAAGAAAATCCCTCTATATATATATATATATGTATATAGAAGGAGGTTCATACAAGAACAACCTCATTTGTAGGAATAAAGGAACTAATTTCCACCGCTAGTTTGAACTAAATAATACATATTATATTGAATGGCATATTGGCAATTGTAGGTACTTTATACCCACTTTCCACCTAGGGGCATTTACTTTAGGGGTAAAATAGGTATACAATATATTGTAAAATATTGGTTTGAAAATTCACTATTCACTGATATATGATGGTTCCACTATTCATTGACATATGTAATATTAGTTTGAAAAATACACTATTCATTGACAATAATAATTAATACAAAATCATGTGTGATAATGTTTGCATTAACATGTACAAAATATTGAAATCATATGTGATTAAGTTTGCATATTTAGCATTGTAATCATGTGTGATTATCGTTTGTATAAAATCATATATGATTCTACATTTACATTTGTACAAAATCACATATGATTTTACATTAACATTTGTACAAAATCATATATGATACTGAAATCATATGTGATTTTGTTAACATACAAAATCACATATGATCATATGTGATGTTGTAAATTAGACGTGATTGCATTATATGTTATAAGATCACATATGATCACATATGATACTGAAATCACATATGATCACAGTAGAACCTTGTGGGAAAACCATATATGATACTAAAATTATATATTATTTTACAATAACATTGTACAAAATCACATATGATTTTACAATAACCTTGCATAAAATCACATATGATACTAAAATCACATATGATTTCACGTAAAAAAGTTGTATAAAATCACATGATATTACAATAACCTTGTACAAAATAACATATGATATTGAAAATCACATATGATTTCACAAGATCCTTATACAAAATCATATGAATATGATGAAATGATGAACCTAAGATATTTTATGTTTAAAAAGGGAAAATTCAAATACATGGTAAGATATTTTATCTTAAAAAAAAAGAGAGAAAATCAAATTGTAAAGATATTTTATGGTTAAAAGTAATTAACATATATAATCATCTATGAATAGTGTCTTTTCAAAAAGTAATTGTTTCCCAAAATACCCTTCAAGTAATTAAATATATATTGAATTATTTTTGGGGTTTTTAAATAGAGATGTGTGACTATAAGTTATTCCTTTGTTCCTACAAATTGAATTGGTTCTTGTTTGAACCTACTTCTATGTATATATGCTGCACATTTACATATGTATATATATATATAAAGATGTGCAGCTCCACCGCTATCCATGTGTGAATTATACATACACACAACTTTTATATATACACATACTTGTCGCTATGTGAAGCTTTTATATATACACACACATCCCGCTATCCATGTGCAGCTTATACATATACACACAGCCATATATAATATATAAACATCTGCCGCTATTGGCGGTGGGGCCAAATAGCGGCAGCAAGAAATTTATGCCGGACTTGTGTTTCTTGCCGGATAGAGCTGTCGGAGGCCGTTAGCGGTCGCCGGATAGCGGACCGGTGGGTATTTTAGGAGAAAATGGGTAGGAGGTGAATTGCTATTTTCTGGTTGGGTAAAATAATTAATTTCTCGCTAAATTATCATGTTTTAAATAATTAGAAATTAGGTTTATATTTTGTACGAGCAAATCCCTTTTTTGAGAAAATAATTATTATAGCCAAAATGAGAAAATCGTTTCACCTCCAACCGTTTCTCTTCCTCCGATTGCAGATCTACCCACCGGCCCGCCAAGACCCACTCTCCATTGGCAACCCATCAACTTTTGTGTATGTATGTACTCATCACAGTCTCCATTAAAGACCCATCTTTGTGGATATTGGTTTTTGGCGACCAATTGGAGACCCACTCTCCATTTTTTGTTTTAACCACTCTCCATTGGAGAGTGGGTTTTTAAAAATCTATATATTTAATTTAGCTATATATTGTTTAAACGAGAGTGGGTCGTCCATGGAGAGTGGGTTTTTGGCGGCCCACTATTTTTTCTGCCGGAAACTTGGTTTTGGGGGCCCACTCTTTTTTGGCGGTCGGATCTTGGTGGGTCGGTGGGTAAATTTGCCACCGAAGAGAGAGAAAGGCTAAGAGATGAAACGATTTTCTCATTTTGGCTATAATAATTATTTTCTCCCCCTTTTTTGAATAAATGAAGGGTTACAATAAATCATTGGTAAAACAAAAAAAAACTACCTTATTTTGATGTAATGTTGTTTATTTTTTAGATTCAAATAATGATAAAAAGTGTTTGTAACTAGTTATTAAATGTGACGCTCGAAATAATAATAATAATATATGGCTATATAATTGGAAAATAAGGTTTAGGGTTTAAAATAATTCAAACAAAAGGTTAAGGGTGGAAAGTGTAAATACTTTTGAATTTTGATTTTGGACGTGGGAATGGTTGAGAAAATATTTGGCGGCTACGGTTTCGGGATGTGGCTAGCATTAATTAAGGAGATAGAACTTCATTTCTTTTATGTCATGAGTGAAACTTATTAACATTGGTGAAAACGATCGACATTTAGAGAGAAAACGTTCGAGGTTTCGGTTAGCGCTCGTGCGAGAAACAAGCGTCGATTTAAGGTAAATTCATACTCGAACTCGACGAGTTATATACGCTTGATATGATGTTGGTAACTCTTTCGTTGGATATCGTTTTAAAAGTTCAAGGTTCGTCGTACTTTACAAAGTATGGACGAAGGGTTGTTTATATAACGAATCTCGACGTTGGGTTTACGGAACCCCAATTTTTTTTAAGCATGCTAGTTGAAAGTTAAGTGTTTATATATATGGTGATGATATATATATATGGCGATGGTATATATATATATATATGTATGAAGGTGGTGGTTAAATAAGTGATTTAATGGTTTGTTAATTGGTTCGGTGGAGAAATAATCTCAAGTAAGTTTCATATATGGAGTTGTTATAAATATATATATAGATATGTATATCTATATATATAATGGATTAATTAGTTAATCCACATAAATTATTAGTGGCAAATTGTATGGAAAGATGGAGATTCTTTTGGAATTCAAATGTATTTGTGATGGCTACTGTATTCTTTAAGTTGTAGCAATTGGAGGTGTGAGTGACAGAAAGAGTTTTCTTTACTATTTGTTTACCAAGTAATTAATTTATTTTATGAATTAATTATTTAAGGGTAGTTCAGTGGATGATTATTTATTAATCGTGTATGAGTGTAAATTTAGAAGTTTGGTAAATCTTTTCCAATGAAGATTACTGTTAGAAAATGTAATTATTGAAATAATAATTATTCTTGTCAAATAATTATTATTTAAGTATACACGATTAAGGTGGAGTTTTAAGTTACGTGTTGAGAACGCGTGATTTTATGTTAAGGACGACGTGAAATGGACGTCAAAACGGTTAGACGTTTAGAGTTGACCGTTTGGAATAAACTAGAAGTTATTTATTTAACTTGACGGTTAGATTTAATATTTAATCGTTGTAGAGATACTTAGAAAGTTATTGTGGTTCATGTAGGTTCGGGAGCTACTTTGGAACGAGTGAACCTACACTAACTAAGGTGAGTTTTCATGAGATTTCTCTGAGATGTATATATTTATGCGTAGATACAATTATTTGATGTATTATTCGTTGGAGTTACATATGTATTGATTGGTGGCCTATTATATTCATGTTTACGGGTGATGTTTACATGATTATATATATGTTGAATATTTGTTATGCATGGTGAAATTATCCACGTATATGTTACGAGGAGTTTATATGTACATTTATTTTCAAAGGAGAATTACATGTTAATTGGTTTAGTTGGTGCTAATATTAATAGCATGTGGTCAATGAAATTATTGGGAGATGATGTATACGGCCCGTCAGGGTGTCGATATGTGGATAAGGACTGAGCTCGATACGTCACATTAAGGGGTGGCATGCCCCAGTAATGGGTGCCGGACGGGTGCGAGCCGTGCAACCCAGGGAATGCCAGTGACGGAGTGGTCCTAATCGGTGAACCACAATCAGGAGCGTTGTTCAGTTTATTTGTTTAATACTATTATGTGTATTTATTTAATGATAAATGCATGAACGACAAGAAATATTACATGTGACACTATTCATGAATTCACTTAGCTTCTAGCTAACTTTTATATGCATCTCAGGAGCTGGTGGTTCAGGGTTGGACAAAGGGAAGGGCAAAGCGTATGATGTTCTTAATTAATTATCTTTTGTTATGCAAGTTTTAGCTGAACTAATAATTGGTGTAATTTAAGACTTATGTAATTGAGTCTGGTATGGGACAGACTCAAGTAGGAGACTTTATTTCCTTTAAGTTAAGACTTCCGCTGTGTTGATGTTTTATTGTAAATTTTGGGAGTTTCTTTTATATTTAAGTTTGCATTTGACTTAAATGATGTAACACTATCCAAGGGTGGATTTTGGGGTGTTACAAGTTGGTATCAGAGCTGTAGTTTAAGCGGATTAGGTTAAGATATTAGCCTAAGCTTAAACTCGTAAGGTTCTAAGGAGAAGAAGGGATTAAGATGTCGTTAGATATCATTAGGAAAGATGAATTCCTATGACTTAGTGATGCCTAGTGTATAAGTTTGGTTCTTTTGCTCAACTTAATTTCCATTAAGTTTGATTTGCCACTATGATGTCTGACCTAGTGTCATGTGTGATTGTAGGGATATGTCTAGAGGAGGTAGAGTAGCGGCTCGGGCTAGGAGAGGACGTGCGAGACGCATTGCAGCAGCGATGAGGCTTATTATGCAGGGAGGATCTAGGGATCACCGTCGCAGTAGTCCTTCGAGGAGTGGACCTAGCAGGCGAAGCCCCTATGGAGATCAGCGTCGCACGAGCCAGGAGAGCAGCCCCAGCACCAGGGACATTGAGGTGGTAGTGGAGCAGAGAGTAGAGCGGGAGGTCACTCCCGAGTACACCCCGAGTACGCCCCTTGAGGAGTATCACACTGAGGAGGACCCAGATGAAGAGTATCCTATGGAGGAGGACCCATATGAGGAGGAAGCGCGCATGTTATATAGGGAGATCGAGAGCCTTAGAGATGAGCTATTCAGGTCTCAGGGGGAGACGACCATCGCTAGGGAGACGGCAAGTCGTCTTCAGAGTTGGAATGCTGATCGGGAGGCTAGACTGAGTGCATTAGATTTTCAGAATGTGTGTCTACGTGGCACCAATGGTGGCTTGAAGGAGGAGAATCGTGAGCTCAAGGGCGAGCTGAGAATCGCTAGGAGATCATGGAGGACCCGAATTGGAGATCGTACCCGGTACTATGGTGCTACAGCATCGGAGTATTTTGGTTTGGTTCGCGAGTACGTGGGCCGTTGGAGGCATCAGTTCCAGCAGGGGCCGAGCCTGAGGTTCCTCTGGAGTTATCGTCCAGCACGAACCTACGAGGAGGAGATCAGAGCAGCCTACTACCCACGCGACATGCCGTGAGTATCGTTTGGAGTACAGAGTTAGAGTTAGCACTCAGTTCAGTAGATCAGTACTTGATAGCGGTTATTTAGCTTTGTTTTAGAACAAAATTTATTTTGTTTCAGAACTATGTACGTATGATCAGTTAGGCCCGTTTTTACTTGGTTTTCGTTTATGTATGTTTAGCTATGCTATCTCTTTATAGAAGCTAACAATTTGTGAAAAAAAAAAAAAAGTTGTTTCTTTAGCATGAGAGCTTGCTCATATGCTTGTGTGTATAGGTATGTACACACTCATAGATATATATATATATATACATGGGATATAAGCTACCTTATTAAATAAGGTAGGGGCCATGTAGAGGTTGATAGCCTTTACGTGGAAGGAGTACTCATGTTATGGCACTATAATTGCTAGGTGAAGTTGGTATTCCAATACTAGTATGTTGTCATTTCAATGTGTTCCATCAAAGGATAGTTCATCGTTTTGTCGAAAGACTTAAAGTAAACATCAAGAGGTATGTTGAGGTGACAGTACCTAAAACTTTTCTTTAGACCTTAAAGTGGCCAAGATAGTAGAGAAAAATAGTGACAGACCGACAGAGGTCGGAAGAGGTGTTAAGGGAAAGTGGGAAGACAACAGTAAGAGATCCTAGATTGCTAAGTTTGGATCTGGTTTGAAACCTAAAGAAAGTGGGTGAATTCCTTTATGCATAAGTACAAGAGTCATTTGGTGAATTTAAGATAGGAAGCATATGGTGCTTTAAGTGTGGAAGGTAGGGAATAATCAGCAAGAATGTCCAGAAAGTTGTAAGTGCTTTGAGTGTGGAATGTCAGGGCATATCAGGTCAAATGTCCTAAGCTAAAAAAAAATTCCGCCTGAAGTCTATGGTTAGAGAGTGATGCAAGCAGAAGTGGAAACACGACGAAAGAAGTCCTGAAGGCTAAAGGGGCAGAGCTTAGGTGATAACGAGTCGAGGAGGCAAAGGAGATCCCTAATGTTGTATCAAATATGTGTCATTGATTGTTATGCTTGGTTTTAATTGATTTGGGTGTGCACAGAATCTATGTTTCCACTACTCCCCTTCACTACTTGAACGGAAAGATTAATCAACTAGAAATGAGCTTTATAGTTGAAATAGCTGACGAAAGTCAGAGAGAGATTGTTGGGATCATCGAGGTTTGCACGATAATTGTAGGTGGAAAGGAATTTCTATCTAAATGATGCCAATGTGTTTAGGCAGATTTGATGTAGTCCTAGGAATGGACTGTTTGTCTGAGAATGATGCTTAGATAGTGTGTGATAAGAAAATGATTAAGGTTTAGACTCCAATTGGAAAGTTTGAGTATGTTCGTGGAGATAGAAAGAAAGGCGAGATAGAAATTATCTTGATGTTGTAGGCAACGAAATGAGAGTATATGTTCAAATGGATTAATTGATCGGATAAGAGAGACTCAGAAGGAGGGTCAGTTGGAAGAAGAATGTTAAGAAGGAAAGAATAGTGGGGCAAGTCAAGTTACTGACTGTGGGCCAGATGTAGTGTACAAATTTGGGAATCGAGTTTGGTTTTCCTTCTAGACGATAAGTTAAGAGCTTACGTAATAGATTTTGGAGGTAGCTGGGATAGTCACCTATCGTTAGCCCTGTTAGAGCTTCTGTAAGGCCGTAAGGGAAAGACGCCAGTGGGTTGTACTGACGTGGAAGAGGTAGTTAGTTGGACTTGAGTTAGTCCACCAGAACTCAAATAAGATAGTTTAGGTAAGAGAAAGATTGAAAGTGACCTATGAAAGGTAGAAAAGTTATACAGATAAGAGGTGTAGGCCTCTTGAGTTTTAGATGGGAGTAAAGGTGATGTTGAGGATATCACCTTGGAAAGGAATCGCAAGATTTGGAAAGAGGTGCAAATTGAACCAAAGATATGTTGGACAGTTTGTAGTGGTAGCAAGAGCGGCAGTAGTGGCTTATCGACTTAAACTGCCGGCAGAGCCCAGTGGTATACACGACACATATCATGTATCGAGTTTGAGATAGTGTTTGGCAGACGAGTCTCGCCAAGTGAGTCCAACCGAGGTTGAACTCAATGCAAAACTAAGGTGTGTTAAAGAGTTGTTTAAGTCTTGAAAGAACAATTAATAAGTTAGGAGACCAGAATTACCACTGACGCTAGTAAAGTGAAGGTTCTTAAGGGTCTAAGATGGCCTGGGAACCTGAGCAAGAAAAGAGGATGAAGTACCCTCTTTTGTTCCAGATTAGCAAGAACTTCGAGGATGAAGTTTCCTTGAAGGAGGGGGTATTTGTAACACCCTAAATTTTAAGGAACAATAATTATATAATAAAGGTATAATTATAGATTTTGGTGAGAAATAGTTGAAGGGTTTGAAAAATTCAAACCCAAGTGCAAGGGTGAAAAGTGGTAAAAAGGAAAAGCTTGAGGTGGCTAAGAGTAACTTTCAATTTGGGAGTTTGAAATGGATTTGTTATGGACGTAAGAAAGAGTGGGAGTGGTTACTTCTCTCCACCACTCCATCCCACCATCATCAACCATCAAATTGATTCCATCAATACTTTCTCTTTTGAATTTTAGAGAAATAAGAGAGAAAATTAGAGATAAACTTGAGAGAAAGCCAAGAGGAATTGGTGGCTTAAGGCGGTGCAAGCGAGGATTGGCGGTCGTGATTGCAAGACGATGTCGGAAGGTAAAAGTTCCGCTCCCGTTAATGTCGCGTGACGTTATTTCGTTTCGTTATATTACGTTTAAAAGAAAGAATGTTGGTGTCAAACCGCTACCACCCATGGCGGTGGTGCGGTAGTGGAGCGGTGGTAGTGCGGCGGTGGTTGGCGGTTGTAACCATCGACCGGTATGAAACCGCCAAGGTGCGGCGGTTAAAGGTGGTGAGGACCCCGCTTCATAGCGACGTGAGGGTTCAACATTGATTAAAATTGGAGAGTTTTAGGGGTGTGGCCATGAAAATACATGTATATGAGATATAAAGACTTAATAAAAAGGGTGGGGTGCATGTGGCTTCAAGTTACTGCATGTCTATGTATATATTAAGTTATATGTACGTTATGCATGTTAGATTTTTTTGGCGCATGAGGATTTTAAGATGGAGAAGTGTGTATGTACACATTAAAAATATTGTGTATATATTTATATAAATTTATACATATACTATCGGGACTATGGTATGTACATATCGTGAGTATTCATGTGGTTTCCCCTAGGGTGCATACATATGTATGAAAATTATTCTGCATGATATATATGTGCGGTGATATATATGTTATATATGGTGTGTAGAGTTATTTACATGTTTACGGGTGTTGTTTTCATGTTTATAACTGAGCAAAGGAGTTGCATGTTTTCTTTGTATTTAAAGGTGTTTTAAATAATTGTTTATATGTGTTATTTGGGGAAATCCTATAAGGAGTGGCACGACCCAGTAATAGGCGCCGGACGGGTGTGAGCCGAGCGACCTAGGGAATGCCGTTAACAGGAGTGGCACGACCCAGTAATAGGCGCCGGACGGGTGTGAGCCGAGCGACCTAGGGAATGCCGTTAACAGGAGTGGCATGACCCAGTAATAGGCGCCGGACGGGTGTGAGCCGAGCGACCTAGGGAATGCCGGTGACAGGAGTAAATCTGTCAGGTGACGCAGATTAGGAGATTGTTTGGTACCAATGTTTTTTTTTATATATGGTGTATGTTTTGTCAAAAAGTAAGGAACTTACCACTCTACCATTGGTGTTTGTCAAGTGGAGATTCCACAAAGGGTCGGAAATGACATGGGAACCCGAGAAAGAAGTGAGGGCGAAATACCCTCAATTGTTCTCAAGTGATGTTAGTTTTCGGGGACGAAAACTCTTAAAAAGGAGGGGGTAGTTGTGACGCTCGAAATAATAATAATAATATATGGCTATATAATTGGAAAATAAGGTTTAGGGTTTAAAATAATTCAAACAAAAGGTTAAGGGTGGAAAGTGTAAATACTTTTGAATTTTGATTTTGGACGTGGGAATGGTTGAGAAAATATTTGGCGGCTACGGTTTCGGGATGTGGCTAGCATTAATTAAGGAGATAGAACTTCATTTCTTTTATGTCATGAGTGAAACTTATTAACATTGGTGAAAACGATCGACATTTAGAGAGAAAACGTTCGAGGTTTCGGTTAGCGCTCGTGCGAGAAACAAGCGTCGATTTAAGGTAAATTCATACTCGAACTCGACGAGTTATATACGCTTGATATGATGTTGGTAACTCTTTCGTTGGATATCGTTTTAAAAGTTCAAGGTTCGTCGTACTTTACAAAGTATGGACGAAGGGTTGTTTATATAACGAATCTCGACGTTGGGTTTACGGAACCCCAATTTTTTTTAAGCATGCTAGTTGAAAGTTAAGTGTTTATATATATTGGTGATGATATATATATATGGCGATGGTATATATATATATATATGTATGAAGGTGGTGGTTAAATAAGTGATTTAATGGTTTGTTAATTGGTTCGGTGGAGAAATAATCTCAAGTAAGTTTCATATATGGAGTTGTTATAAATATATATATAGATATGTATATCTATATATATAATGGATTAATTAGTTAATCCACATAAATTATTAGTGGCAAATTGTATGGAAAGATGGAGATTCTTTTGGAATTCAAATGTATTTGTGATGGCTACTGTATTCTTTAAGTTGTAGCAATTGGAGGTGTGAGTGACAGAAAGAGTTTTCTTTACTATTTGTTTACCAAGTAATTAATTTATTTTATGAATTAATTATTTAAGGGTAGTTCAGTGGATGATTATTTATTAATCGTGTATGAGTGTAAATTTAGAAGTTTGGTAAATCTTTTCCAATGAAGATTACTGTTAGAAAATGTAATTATTGAAATAATAATTATTCTTGTCAAATAATTATTATTTAAGTATACACGATTAAGGTGGAGTTTTAAGTTACGTGTTGAGAACGCGTGATTTTATGTTAAGGACGACGTGAAATGGACGTCAAAACGGTTAGACGTTTAGAGTTGACCGTTTGGAATAAACTAGAAGTTATTTATTTAACTTGACGGTTAGATTTAATATTTAATCGTTGTAGAGATACTTAGAAAGTTATTGTGGTTCATGTAGGTTCGGGAGCTACTTTGGAACGAGTGAACCTACACTAACTAAGGTGAGTTTTCATGAGATTTCTCTGAGATGTATATATTTATGCGTAGATACAATTATTTGATGTATTATTCGTTGGAGTTACATATGTATTGATTGGTGGCCTATTATATTCATGTTTACGGGTGATGTTTACATGATTATATATATGTTGAATATTTGTTATGCATGGTGAAATTATCCACGTATATGTTACGAGGAGTTTATATGTACATTTATTTTCAAAGGAGAATTACATGTTAATTGGTTTAGTTGGTGCTAATATTAATAGCATGTGGTCAATGAAATTATTGGGAGATGATGTATACGGCCCGTCAGGGTGTCGATATGTGGATAAGGACTGAGCTCGATACGTCACATTAAGGGGTGGCATGCCCCAGTAATGGGTGCCGGACGGGTGCGAGCCGTGCAACCCAGGGAATGCCAGTGACGGAGTGGTCCTAATCGGTGAACCACAATCAGGAGCGTTGTTCAGTTTATTTGTTTAATACTATTATGTGTATTTATTTAATGATAAATGCATGAACGACAAGAAATATTACATGTGACACTATTCATGAATTCACTTAGCTTCTAGCTAACTTTTATATGCATCTCAGGAGCTGGTGGTTCAGGGTTGGACAAAGGGAAGGGCAAAGCGTATGATGTTCTTAATTAATTATCTTTTGTTATGCAAGTTTTAGCTGAACTAATAATTGGTGTAATTTAAGACTTATGTAATTGAGTCTGGTATGGGACAGACTCAAGTAGGAGACTTTATTTCCTTTAAGTTAAGACTTCCGCTGTGTTGATGTTTTATTGTAAATTTTGGGAGTTTCTTTTATATTTAAGTTTGCATTTGACTTAAATGATGTAACACTATCCAAGGGTGGATTTTGGGGTGTTACATTAAAAGTCCGGACTTTACATCGAGATATAAAGTCTGATCGATTTTATTATAAGTAGTAAGATGGATTTATATGAAACATAATTTTTACATATGTTGTCATACGAAATGTTAGTATGACGGAGTTCATGCATTGTGTTGGGTATTTTACCTATATGTTTACAATAAAAAAAAGAAGTATATACATATATAGTGCAACTGATGTCTATGTTACGTTGTTGTTATATTCAAGTAAAAAAAATATATAATTGATTAAAAAGGGTATTGGTCATTTTGCCCTCTCATTTAAGGGTAGTGGATGGCCGTTAACATGAGGGACGAAATCTATAACAAACTACATACTTAGAGGTTTGTTTTGTAATAAATGAACTTTAAGAACAAAATCCGCAACAATTGACAAACCTTAGAAACCAAAGCTTTGGAAAAAAATATCATGTACTTATCAATAGTTTAATAAAATTATTTAATTTAGTTAGATTTGATTAAACAAGTAACGAAAATTGCACAAGTCAGTTGAATGATTTTGTATATATATGTAGTTCTCTTTTTGGAAGAATGAACACACGCACACATGTAAGCATACCTCCTCGTTAGTGTCGGGCATCTACGGGCATATCACTAATCCGCCACTTTCCCAGTTCCAGTTACACTGGATGTAAAACCTAACCATAGTCTTTGATTGGGGAAGGGGGAAGGGGGAAGAAGAGGGGGGGGGGGAGGGTACTGTCGGGGTGCCTAGTTTATGATAGGACCATTCCTTGTACTGGGTATTCTTCATGCCCTAAATTCACTTCCCCCATGAGATCGTACCTATGCAGACTGAGATCCCATCTACAACCATACTCCTTCAAGATGTTACCGTACTTAGAAAGACCAATTGAGCTAGAGTTTAGATTAAGAAGTAGTCATTGTGGTAGAATTTGTATTTTGATTTTTGAGTTGGATTGTTGAAGTTTGTAGATTATATATATTGAGTAGCTGTTGTGGAATATACCATCATCGATTCTCGTTACCATTTCAAACGATGAGTTTCTACAAAGTTCATTTTTTTCATGTTTATGTTACAATTCAATATTTGTTTTCATAATTTTAGATTCTGATCGATGATTAATTTATAACAAGTTCTTTTTTAGTTTATTAGTAACAACAAAAATGATTTGGAAGTTATTTTAAACAATATTTTATTTAAAGGAAAATTCAATGAACTATCATACGATCATTGATTAAAACTGGTTTTACGAATAAATAAATTTTTACATTTTATGAAATCAAACAAAAAGAATCTTTTAACTAACAAAATAGGAAAATTAATCCAGGGGGTTTTGTATTTTAGGTGATTGAATTCTTTACACAACTTTTTAAAGAGTAAATTATGGATTTGGTCTTTATGGTTTAATGTTTATTCTGACCATGGTTCTTAATGTATGTTAATCTTGGATATGTGTTAGGTCTCATAGAAAGAAACATTTGGCTATCAGGGTAGAAGGAGGTTGAATATAATACTTCAAAATATAAACACAGAGATATACTTTTTAAATTATTTTATTGAAAACTTCAATAAGAATTACAGTTAATACATATAGAACTAGATTGTTGCGGAATACAAATAACTAAAAGCTACTTGAAACAATCTCAACACTAATACACATAGAACACATAGAGAATAAAGCTTGAAGGAGTGAGGAATCTGGTTGCAAGGAGTCTCTAATTATAGTCTCTAATTTATTGATTGCATGAGACACTTGTCACCTCTTGACTTGCTGCATGCGACGATCTACAAATGGTATAACAGCAAAGTCAAATCCTCTTGACTCTTTTTTGCAAATAGACAATCCTTTGTGAATAATCTGTATTTAAGATAATACAGACAAATCTTCAGACAACAATCTGCCTATCTTTTGCAACCTAGATGATCTGATTTAGCAAGGAATGTCTTTGTCAAAGAGATATATAGGATCAAGTGACATGTCTTCCCTTTATCCATTGGTACTTATACATTCTCCATTTAAAGCTCTTCCAGAATTAGATAGTACTTTCAAAAGAAAAAGAAAGAGTCGTTGCACAAAAGAGCTCACCATCGATGGGAACCTATTGGTCGGCCACAATCGATTGGCCGTCCACCATCGGTCGGTTGGTCACCATCGGTCGTATTGATGGTAAGATGTGAGGGATGTCTCAGACACTTAGCCAAACTTTTCTTTGATCACTTCATTAATGAGTTGAGTTGATACCGATTCTTCTTCAAATAATCGATGTTATTGAGTACATGAGATATTAGTTTTACAACAAATAAATACAGAAGGAGATCGAATGACATCTTCAATACATGACGATTACCATTGTTTCCTTAATTTCTAAAGTTTAATGTTGTTATACCACTACTTCTAACTATACAATAAAATATAATGTCTTTTATTTTGAGTATAAAAAATTGAATTCTTTTGGGAAATTCATTTTCCAAATTCAAGTTAAACAAGATATTTGTGAAAGTGTAACTTCATTAGTTTTTTTCTTAAAACTTATGTCATCTCTATTTCAAATCGTGTTGCTATAATGATTGCAACATATACCCTTGAAGAAATAGCAATGCGATTTCGTAATGGTAATATGGTCATTGAACCACGATTTTATTTGGGCTTGTTTGGTATATAATTTCAATCATCTTCTATTTATTCTTTCTTTTTTTCTATTTTGATGTTGGGCTCCATTTTCAATTGTAATCATGTTCCCTTTGGACTTTGATGTTGGGCTTGATTTTTATTTTTTATTACTACTTAGGTAATTAAGTTTGATTCATACTTTGGGTAAAGAAAGTTTAAAATATGATGTGGTATAAAGTAAATATATTTTGGTGATATGGCTAAATGACTTTAATAGTTTTATATAAAGAGTTTGATTCTGGTAAGACCAATCTGTTTTTGTGAGACCAACACTTTTTACATGAAATTTTATAGCAAAACACTGTAAAGGTTAAAAAATTTCGAACATTCATTGTAAAAACATAGTAAAAAACACTATCGAGTAAAAAAAATCCCCAAAGATGTATAGAAAAAACAAAACCTTCACAACTAAAAAAATGGGAAGGTAACAAACAAATAATTCAAACATTCACAGCAAAAATGTTGTGAAGGTAAAAAAAAATTGAACTTTTACCCCCAAAAAACACCGTGAACGTAACATTTGCAGTGTTTTTACGATGAATGTTAGATTTTTTTTTAAATATTCACAGTGTTTTGCTATGAAGTTTCATGTAAAAAGTGTTGGTCTCACCGATCTCACGAAAACAGTTTGGTTTTATATGAATCTAAGTCTTTATGTAAAATTAGCAAATGATGTGGTATAGGGTATTTCCACTTTTATGGTTTTTGATCTTTTATCTTTATTTATTACAAAACAAACCTTTATGGATATAGCTTTTTTCTTTTCTTTTTCTTTTTTGCAGATTTACCCCCATGCTAAAGTTTAACCAAATTTTCCATTAAACATGACATGTTTAGCATATTTTCTATAATTTACTATTTTCCAAACCATATAGACCAAATATGTAATTTTCTCTAACTTAAATTTATATTTTATATACTAGATGCTTACTACAGGCGCGATGTGATGCAAAATATCTTAATTATATAAATAATCTTGTTTTATGTTAGCTTTTGTTTTTGATTTATTAATAATACAATTTATTAAGTACTATGTATAAATATAATTTAATTAGTCAAACTCGTGTTTTTAATAAAATTAATTAGTGAAAATATTTTTTTTATGCAAAGCAAAAATTAACTCGAACTAAAATTTCAATAATTATGTTAATTATATTTTATAGTTTTTATATTTTAAATAAATTAAATAATTTAAATTTCAATAATTCAGTTACTCTTTAATTGTATATAAACAAGGTTTTGATACCCGCGCTTCGCTGCGGGTCATTATGCATATAACGTTTTTTTTAACTAAAATTTAAAATTGTAAACGATTTAAAGTTATTGAGATGATTATTAATGAGTGTTATTACCCAAAGGGGTAAATCATAACTTTTAAAATTCGAATAATAGAATACTATTATTTTTTTTATTATTATGATAATCTTTTTAATAAGTTTTATTAAATGATGTTTTTAGCCCTTTTACCATTTTTGAATAAATATATAATCGTAATATACATGGTATACAATAAGATAATTAAATCAAAAATTATTCAATATTAGGCTCGTTTCGAATGTATCGACAATACGACTATAATGGCGTAATTTGTTTAAATTGAAACACATTTTTTAACATATTTTAACCAGTATATGATATATGCTAAAACTTGAAATGAAATATAGAAAACTAAAAGATATAAAGTAAAAAATATTATAAGTCTAAGGGGATAAAATGTAACTTTCAAAACTAAATTAACACACACCATCATTTATCTATTGCAGTTTTTTTCCCTATAGCGGGGTCACATGTATAGGACCAACTGGGGCATTGGTCATGGTCTAAAAGATATTTTAGCAGAAAATAATATTAAAAAAATGGTTTAAACATTATGATAAATGTATGTATTACTAATACTAATAAATCTCAATGACCCTACATATAAACATAATAGAAGACAGTGAAATTTATACCTCTAGCAAGGTTTCATAGCGAGGATTTCGAATATGTAATTGTATTGATAGTTTCTTTAATAGTTGAAAAGTAATCTTAGAGAGAATGAAAGAGTTTTAAGATAATATTTAAACATAATATAAGAGTGAAATTTTTACCTCTAGGAAGGATTCGTAGCTAGAATTTTGAATATGTAATTTCAATATGAAGAATGAAGTATAATCTGATTGAGAACGCTTATTATTATTATTATTATTATTATTATTATTATTATTATTATTATTATTATTATTATTATTATTATTATTATAAAAGTTTGATTAATGAGTTTGATTAAGCGACGGTTTTAACTCCTCAACTATTTTTTAATACATATATAATCGTACTACATATAGTATCGGTGGAGAGAAAGATGTAGCTTATTCTGATAGATTATTATTATTATTATAAAAGTTTGATTAATACCTTTTTAACCGCTCAACTATTTTTTAATACATATATAATCGTACTATATATAATAAAAGTTTGATTTAGATCTTTTTAATTGTTCAACTATTATTATTATTAAGACTTTTCGAAGGTATCGACGACACGATTATAATGACATAATTTGTTAAAATTAAAACGTATTTTTTAAACATATTTTGACGAATATACGACATACGACTAAAACGTAAAAGAAAATATAGAAAACTAAAAGGTATAAAGTGAATCAATATTATAAGTCTAAGGAGGTAAACGGTAGCTTTTACAATTCGAATTTATTATAATAAAATTTTGATTAATGAGTTTTATTAAATAACATTTTTAGCCCTTTTAATATTTTTGAGTAAATATATAATCGTAATATATATGGTATAGAATAAAGATATTAGATCAAAAATATTCAATATTAGGTTCATTTCGAACGTATCGACGATACGATTATAATGGCGTAATTTGTTTAAATTGAAACGCATTTTTCTAACATATTTCAGTCGGTATACGATATATGGTTAAAATATAAAATGAAATATAGAAAACCAAAAGGTATAAAGTGAATAAAGATTATAAGTCTAAGGGTTAAAGTGTAACTTTTAAAACTAAATTGATTAAAATATTATAAAAATACTGTTCATAAAGTAAAAAAAATATTAAAAAGTTGATTAACAACTATGACAATTACTGTTCATAAAGAAAAAAACTATTAAAAAAATTGATTAATAAGTATGACAAACATATGTATTTCTAATTCTAATATAATATATAAAAACTCTTATGAACAGTAAAAAAATATTAAAAAACTCATTAAACACTATGACAAATGTATAGTTTTATAATCTATACTTGTTGTATATATCTATGTTTATAAAATTATATTACATCTAATATTTCTATATATAGTTTTTACAAAAGTTTTTTTGCATTTATATATGATTGTGGGCTGGATTGGAGTATCGTTGGGCCGGTTTGGTTTATCTCTTATAAGCCAGAGTTTTTCTCTTTAATTTCTGATGCTGCACTTTTTTTTTTGTTTTTCTTTTTAATATCTCTTTATATACCCGTTAACGACTGGAATCAAATTCGTTTATTTTTCTACACCATATTGACCAATTTATGATTTCAAAATTGCTAGAGTGAGAAATGTTACTTTTAAAAAAACCACATGGACTAAATTTGTAGTTTACTCTTTTATTAATCAAAATATGGAAATAATATGGTAATCCAAGATAATTTAGTAGGCGACATGTATAAATTTTCAAATATTTTTCTAAATATCAAAGTTAATAATGCATAAAACTTATACGAGAGAATAGATGGTGATGTTCTGCATTTGACTTTTGACTTTGGTGGCAAACCCAAAGAGTTGAATTTCAATTTAACAAAAGTCAAAATCATAAATGTATCTTATCTCCTTTCCTTTCTAACATGTTTGATTAGTTGTGATATTTTTGTAAGAGGTGTTAAAGTTTAAAATCTTATTATATAAAAATGGTGTTGAAGTTTAATATTTAAACTAATAATACCATTTGCTTTTGTAATAATTTAGACTATAACTTAAAAAAATGAAATACAATTCTATGATAAATAATAATTACTGAAATAGGTTACTATTTTATGCATGTAACTAAATATCTTTTCTATAATATCTTAAATTAAAATGATTGATGGAATAAAAATAAACATTAACCATATATAGAAATATAGAAACATATAACTTTCATTTAAACATATTTGCTTACTCACGGGGAAATTATGAATTCGAAAATGGTGACACGTGATTTTAATACATGTTTGTTTGTAGTTGGAGTATTTAATTATTATGAAATTGAATTTCATACTTTGGTAAAAGACAAACATGTTTGTCTTTTCCTATCATTTTTTATAAATACCAAACATAGTTTATAAAAGTTCCCATTTAAAAAAGTGTTCATTTGACAAAAACCTACCTCTGGTCATGGGTTAGCTTTTGGATCGATTCATGGTCGTTGAGGATTAGTCGATGGTCTGTATGAATCTTGGATATCTTGGTGACTTCGTATTGAAACGTATGTATGAGTTATTTTACTTATTGATTATTTAACTCCTTAAACAACTGTTTGTGACATAATAACTATTTTTATCTTTACTTCTATTTATAACTAATTTTCCAATATTTATTTGTAAACTAGACAATAAATTATTAAATATCATTAGTTTGAGTGTCACTATTAGCCAACTGTTGCGTGTTTTTCAGATTGTTACATGGCGCGTTCTCGGTTGTCTTCACGTTCATAATGAAAAAGTGGTTCACATTTGAACTTTTCTCTCTCTCTCTCTCTCTCTATATATATATATATATATATATATAGGGGTAGGTTCAAATGCGAACCACCTTTTGATTGTGAACGTGAGGACAGCCGAGAGCGCGACACGTGACGGATGACTAGGTTGTCCTCATGTTCACAACCAAAAAGTGGTTCACACTTGAACTTTCCTCTCTTTCTCTCTCTCTCTCTCTCTCTCTCTCTCTCTACTATATATATATATATATATATATAGTATTAGGTTTAAATAATAAGTGCTAAAAAAATACGAAGTAGGAAAGTGGTCTTCCACAACTCATCCGGTCAATAAATGTGGCTTTGACCAATCACACTTCATAAATCGCGTCCATCAACGGTTGACATCACTTCTCTACTTTGTATTTTTTTAGCACTTCTCATTTGAACATTTCTTTCTCTCTCTCTCTCTCTCTCTATATATATATATATAGGGTCGGGTTCAAATGTGAACTCATCTTTCATTGCGAACGTGAGGACAGCCGCGAGCCCCATGTGTCATATTCACTCTAAATAATCATATATTATTCATATATTATTTAGAGTGAGTATTATTCACTCTGAACACAGAATGTTGTGTTATTTACTCGAAATAATACAAGATTATTCAAAGTAAATATGTATACGACGTGCTCTCGACTGCTTTCACGTTTACAATCAAATTTGAGTTTTCTTTTGAACCTGACCATACATATACATATAAATATATATATATATATATATATAGAGAGAGAGAGAGATTGAGAGAGAGACGAAAATTGACTAAAAAATATCTTTCATTGCGAACATAAGGACAATAGAGAGCGTGACACGTATTGTATTCAATTTGAATAATAAAGAAGTATTTAGACCGAATGTTATCCATTATTCATGGTGAATAATACAACATTTAGTATTGTTCAGTCTCAATGTTGTATTATTCATCATGAATTATGCATAACATTCAGTATAAATAATTTTGTATTATTCAGGTTCAATAGGACACGTGTCATACTTTCGATTGTTCTTACGTTCCAATAAAAATGAGTTTTCATTTAATCCCTCCCCTATCTATATAGATATATATGTATACATGGACCTGAGTATATTACTAAGTTGTTTTCGTAGGATTCATGAAATTACATTTTTACATTTGAAACTTTACAATGTTTTGCTCAGAAGGTTCGAGTTCTTTTACATTTACAATGTTTTGCTGAAGAGTTACAAGTGTACTAATATATCTCAAGGGTCTTTTAAAAACACATTTTCGTCCCCTAACCCAATCCTTTATATATATGTTAGTGTATTAAACAATAAACTTAAGTCATTAATAATTTAATTTCAAATATAAAGCTATAAACTATATATTTCTAAATTACAATTGATACTAATTTCTTGAAAAGTTCTTAAGAGGAATTAGTAAAACTCATCTTTTTATATAACTACATTTTATATTACAAGCTTGTAATATTATATAACTACATGTTATATTACGTAAAACCCATTTTTTAACTACATGTTATATAACTACATGTTATATTACGTAGCTTGTAAAAAATGGGTTAAAACTTAAGTTATATAACTACATGTTATTTTACGTAGCTTGTAAAAAATGGGTTAAAACTTTAAATCCTCATCGTCGTGATTCTAGTACATATTAACATCAAGGGTAGACGTGTAAATTTACCACACGAATGTTACAGCTTCTAGAAGGTAGAATTTCATGTGGCAAACGAGTTGCATTTGCATCACGTTTTGCATGAAACCCGCACATGACAACACATTTTATGCGCATAATTTCTCTTCTTACATTCTCTTATTTGTTATTTTAATTATTTCTATTTGTTTTGGTGTTTTGTTTTAGAAAATCATTTTTTAATCAGTTATTTAAATCTTGTTATGTATTTGATAAAAAAAAATTTTGGGTTTTAAGGTTGGATTTTAATTATATTATCTTGTTTGTTATTTATTTGTTTGAGATTTTTGTTTATTATAATCTTGCTTGATGAGAGGGGAATATCACTTACTAACTTGTGTTCTCGAATTTTGTAAAGAAAGAAAAGAAAAATATAGTTTTTTATGTTATGGAGGTTTAAGAGAAATGTAAGAATAATAAATTTTCATGTTCTTGAGTAAAGAGAAAAGAAAAAAAAGTTGCTATTTTTACGAATATATCCTTATTTATTTTGTAGCCGAATGTAATTCATAGGTAGTATATATGTAACTTTATAAATATTTTTAATTGTTCATATTCCTTTTTCTTTATCCTCTTTTTTTTTATTTCTTCCTTTTCCTTTATTTTTCTCCCACATTTGGAAGAAAAGTTTTGTAAAGAATATCAATTTATTTTCTCTCTCTTTATTTCTCTTCCCTCCTTAAAAAAACTTAAGAACATAACATATTTCCTTCCTTTAAAAACCCTCGAGAACATAACATGGGCATATGACCCCATTAGAAAGCTAAAAGAAAGAAAGTTTTTAAGGTTAAAGAAAAGTGTTTTTTTTTCTTTCCAATTTCTATCATCGTTTTCCGGATGAGTTTTGATATAAAATTTCATCAATTAGAATGTCTTTTTTTGACCCATCACCAATTGTTATTAAAAGAACAAACAATACTACTTGTTGTTAAAAAAGACAAGAAATATAAAGAACTATATGCTTAGGCTTAGAAGAGAACTAATTTTTAAAAGAGATATCGTATCACATAATAATTTCAATAATGTTCCAATATGATTATATCATATGATATACACAACCCACGTCATAAATTCTCATAGCACAATAGTTTGATTAATTTAATGCCACCTATTTTACGTCCATAGTGGAAGGGACCGTAAAAGTGTATGTTATGGCAAAAGTTTTTCTATAACTTTTTTTTTAAAATATAAAACGAAAAGTAAAATTATGTTTCTTTTAAATATAGAATAAAATTAAAAACTTTAAAGCTGATTTTTAAATTTTAATAATTTTTTAATTTTAAAAAATCTATATCATTAAAATATACACTATAACTAATATGAATGATCATTTTTAAAGCTAGTACGCCACCATCCTTGTAATTAAATAAAAGTAATTTTTTAGATCAAGATTTTTATCATCTGCACTACGATTGGATTTGGTTAGTTTTTAAAACTTTATAGTTTTAAATGGGTGCTATAAACTTTAATAAACCCTAGGAAAACTTTAACTTAAACTTATAGAGAAAAATCATGATAATGTGGTCAGAAACTCTAAGCTATACAAGAATCGTTATCGTGTGTAATAAAGCAATGCCACCGGTGACTAAGTGATGTTAGGCAGGGGATTGTGAGTTGGTGTCTAAGTGATGATTCTAAGTTATAAACTTCAATGAATTCTCTAAACTTAAAGTTTTCTATTGGTTTCTCCATTTTATAGAACAGTATAGGAAATTCTTGGAGCAAAATAAAAACAAAACCTTCATATTCTCTATTTTAATAAATTTATTGTGTTGCTCTTGTTAGGGTAAAAATCCACAATCGCACGACGACCGACTATAATCGTAAGACAAATGTTAGGACAACAGTCCTGTATTAAGATAAGGTCCTGAGATAAAACCTAAGAGGACTATCGAACAAAGATCAATAAGCATCGAACGTATACAACGAATAAGATGCACGATGACTATATTGTCGTACGACGATACTAACGAATAACATACAAAGTTTATATGTTTGATGCAGATAAGCTGATTATCATATCTAACAATTGTCCACCTTTGAGAAAGTCCGAGATTGAGTACTATGCTATGCTTGTTGGAGTTCATCACTACAACGAACAAGTCGTAAGTTATGTATCGTTCGACAGCATCAAGATCGACCGTTACAAGCAAGATTCTCGCAGCAGTTACAATCTAGACATTAACTCTCAGCAATACCGTTGGACAGTTACTCTCCGAGCATTAATTAAAGACAATAACGTTGGACGGTTACGATTCACTCATTGATGAGCCACAATACCGTTGGACCGTTATTCTCAAGCCACTATAAAAGAAGAATCAAGCCAGCATTGCAACACATGAAGTCTATCCGAAGCTCACAAGTTCTATAGCAATTATTCTTGAGAATCATCTGTAATTTACATTCGATTTCATAGTTTTCTCAATTGTAATCGTACGACCAAAACTGTATACCTGAAGGACATCACCCCTGATTGGTGAACATAGTGCTCCGTCGACTTATCTTTTAGGTCGATCGCAGGTTTTTTCCTCCGTCGTGAGGTTTTTCCTGCGTCATCAAATTATTTGTCTCATTTTACTTTTCCGCACTTATCATTGATTGTAATTTCTTTCTCTCGACGGTTAAGCCTCACACAAGTTTCTTACGACATCGAGTTGTGTAATTTTTTACATAAACAGCTCTTATAAACTTAAATTTTTAATTAATTAGATAGATACTCTATAGAGTAAATTACATTCTCGATCTCTATGGATGTGTTTTGTTTGACTACAGTTAATAAAACATGTTTATTATGTTCGAAGGTATTTTTGTCTTTTAGCCTCTTTATGTTTTGTCTTTTATCATAGGGACTAAACACTTTAATTGTAGTCACAAGAACATGCAATTGTGGTTGGGCTAAAGAGTGGAAACCTATCCAACCCTTTTCTTATTCATCTCATCCAACAATTTTTCACTCAGAGCCTCTTAATGTTTGAAGAAATTAACTTGTGTTTTATTGGATTTCAGTTTCATCAAGGTTTGAGTTTTTAATGCGAAAAAATGATTTATAGTTTTATGGGCTTGAATGGTGAAAATAAATATAAGAAAGGAGATGAGGGTTAATTATCTTTATCTATGAAATCCAACAAAAACAACGACCTTTCTCCCCCTTCTCGTGAACTCCCTCTTAGCGGTGTAAATGATACGAAACAACTCCCAAGTTATTCGAGGTCAACTCGATCAAAGCTCGGTTAACACTCGACTCGAAGAGGCTCGACTCAACATTATACCGAGTCGAGTTACCCAATACTCACCTCGAAAAGCTCGTGAGATACTCGATATTTTATATATAACTAGTTTTGTCCTGAGATACTCGATATTTTATATATAACTAGTTTTGTAGTATTAGTTGTAAAGCATAGTGTTAAAAGTTTATTGATAACTTGCTAATATAAGAATACCGCACACTTTTAGAAATATAAATAAAATTGATTATTTTTTTACTACAAACATTATTCAGTGATTAGTGTTATTTAAATCATAATAAAGAAGACAAAAAAGCAACAAAAAAAGTTGGTGAAGTTGTCCCATAAAGAAAGAGATATTATATGGTGAAGGTGTCACACATTGAAAGAGGAGTCCTAAAGAAAGGGTGAATAGTCATTATAAAAAGAGGGGGAGTGATTGGTTGTCATTTTAATGATAAAACTTGAGGTACATCCTTGAGTTTTGTAAAGTTTTAAGTGAATTTTTTTATAACTTTTATAACTTATTAGATAAAGTCAAAGACTTCAACATACGAGCCTAGTTCAAGCTTAACTGTAGTTTGAGCTTGATTTGAGTTTGAGTTCAAGTTCGAGTTTGAAACGAGTTTGAGTATGAGTTTTTACTACTCGCGAGTTTTCGAGTAGAGTTCGAGTTTGAATATTGGCTTTCGAGTTCCAGTCGAGTATAATAATACTTGAGCAGTCGAGCTCGACTCGCATCATATACACCGCTACTCCTTCCTTTCATCTCTGCTCTCCTACCTCTACTTCACTTGCACAACCCATCGCTACAACATGATTAATTGAGATGAAAAGGATGTTGTTTATGTGCGTGTTAGGTTTTGTGTGTTCTGTGTATCTTTTGACAGAAAAATGTGTTTCACATACACACATAAATTATCTAAAATCATATTCTTGACCTAGAGATTAGTGGTGGTGGTGCTTGATGGGGGAAAAGGTATTCATGGTGTAGTAGGGCATATTAAAAGGTTGGTATATGTAGAGGAGGTGACGAGTTGGGTGAGCAACAACTTTCGACTCCCGTGTCGGTAGGGGTGGATTTATGGAAACTATTTATTTGTTTCCTGTTTCTTAATAAGGAAAATGCAAAAATAGGCATAAGAAGACAAATACACCCCTTAACTTAAATGGGTAAACAAATTTCAATAGAGGGGGACCACCTAGAGCAAGCATTTTTTGTATATTACAAGTACCTAGAGTATAATAAACCTTTTAAAGGCCCTTAATAAAGACAACCAATAAATCATATGAGAACTAATGTAACTTAGTCTACTTTATAATATGAAACAAATAAAGTAATGTAATATAATTTGTAGGGTTAGGTTTAATGAGAAGAGAAGTTATGGCGAGAAGAGTAAAAAGGATCACCCTTAGATCAATATCAAATGAAAGTTAAGACTGATAAGGCGTTTGATTCACAAAATGAAATTTGATGAATTGGGAGTCCAACGAAGGAATTAACTTCAAAGGAATTGGAATGAAATTTGACTACATGTTGGTTGGTAGGAATTCAATACATTCATTTAAGTCAAGGATGACACATTTCTTAAATTGTGGAAATTAATACAACTCAAAAGATTCCATCTAGTTCATTCCGCAAACCAAATATCACTAAGGAATTTGTTCAAGCAATTCCTCATTCCAGTTTTATCAAATTCCTTTGAGGCTTTGAATTATGTGAACCAAACAACCCCTAATGATTTACCGAAATGCACTGGATCATTTTGCCTAAGAAGTGCTATTCATGAGATAAGGATGGGATTAAAAGTGATCAGAGATCCGTTCTTACGCTTACCTTAACTTTTTCCATATCCTTCTTCATAACTTCTATTTAACTCATACCCAAGTCGTTACAAACACTAATGTGAACAAATAGCTATCATCCAAAAAATAATGCAAGAACGAACTTTATCCAAGTTGGTGAAATTTTGGGAGAAATTGTTCTATAATTTGTTTTAAATGGATATATTTTAAACAAAAACGAGCATCAGAAAAATTATATGGGTCAAAAATTATTTAAAAAAAAATTGGACTTTTCTATCTAATATGCGGCCAAGTGTTTCTTACATCAAGTATGGGGACCATTTCTAGAATCACTCTTGGAAATAAAACTCTACTCCAACCATTCAAATGAAAACTTAATATTTTTATTTTATTTTTGATTAATAAGTGTCCATAATAAAACGTATTAAAAAATATTTTCATACTTTAGATAAGGAAGTTTTTGTAACCATTGTATGCCCACTTTCAATAATCCAATTTAATTGACTTGTGTAATGTTATACCCAACCAAACTAGTGAACATGATTTTCTTAATAAAACTGATATTAATTGAGGTTGATTTTTGGTATCAAATGTATATAAACTTTAAAACTTGGTTGCTATACATATAGACATAGTAATGTGCTATTAGGAGTTGTATATATGGTATCATTTGAACTCCCCCCCCCCTTCTCTCTCTCTCTCTCTCTCTCTCTCTCTCTCTCTATATATATATATATATATATATATATATTGGGGAATGTTTATCTCGCGGTTACGGTGGGCGTGATCACGGAGGATTGATGCTATTCATGGGAGGGTGGATATTATTAAAGGGGGGGGGGGGACTGGTCAAAGCCGCCTTTGTTGACCGAGATGAATAGCTGAGATTGCTGCTCGTGTTTTCTTAAATTGATATGTTTTTCATTTGAACCCCCCTCCCCTTCTCTCTCTCTCTCTCTCTCTCTCTTATATATATATATATATATACACCAAAAAAATGCTATTATCAACACAAGAACCAAAATTCGTCATCATCTTCTTTCTTCTCCATCAAGACTAGTATTTTGGCATTGATACCGACTCCTTCTCCGTCACTGAACCTTCCCCTTCTTTAGATTTAAAACCCCATGCATCCTTGACGCTCCTTTTTGTCTCCGTTGAAAAACAGAAGGCTCACCACTCACCATAAATCAAAGTGTGGGGCTCGAATCAAAAGTGTGGATGATATAACCAATATCCAAATCTGGTTGTTAACAATTTATGTGGAGACGGAAAATGGGTTTTTTACCAAGTTTTTTCAGTCTTTGTCTAATGTATTATGGTCACCTCAACAACTTAAAACCCTCTACATGTTTTCATTGTGTGAAAAACTTCATCCGAGCTTTTTAGAATTTTTAGGGTCCTATCATTTTAACTTTATATCATTTATATCTTTTTTATAAAAATAAATACATTAAAATTAATACAAATACATATTTATTTATATCAAGAAAATACAAATATATAAAATATATAATTAATTTAATATAACTGATTAATACGAGAATTTTATAAAATTTTATAAAGCTAAAACAATTTAAATACGAAAAACCTCTAATAAAGCAGGTCGTGTAGTTACGACATATGACACAAAACCTTACTTGGAAAACCTTTATATTATGTAAAAACCTCAAAAAAATGTTTTTACTTTTTTAAAAACCTATCAAAAACCAATGAAAACAAAACTACATTGTAGATGCTCATGTCTTTGAAAAAGCGAATATATATCACCAAGGATGGTGTAAGATTTCATGGAGATGTAATTTGTGAATATATTAAATAATATAATATTAAAAAGTTCTATTTTTTATTTTTATTAAGAAAAAGACAAAATAGTGCCGAATGACCTAAAAAACCCCTTTGAGTTAATTAATTTTATTAGAGGAGAGACCAAAAGCTTACAAAAATGCATAGGAGGAGTACCATACGGGTATTTATTTTGATTTTGTGACCATAGTGTGTAGAAAGTGTAAACCACATAAACCAAATCTATAATTTTCTTGATATTATAAACACTTCAAAAATTAGTACCGTTGAAATTTACGTTTTTATAAAAAAAAAATTTGCTGAATTAATATGGGTTAAGTAAGGTTCGAGTGAAAAACACATTTTTCTTGACGTTGTGGAAAAGTGGGAAGGTACCCTTACACCTTTAGAAGGTCATGGGACTGATAATACATTATTTTAGGTCTTTGAAGGTGGTATCTTTCGAATAATATTATGAACAATCATACAAAATTAATTGTTCTTTTACTATGCACAAAAACATTAACCTTGTATAGCATACTATAAAGCATTTGGCTAGAAGTCTTAGAAACAACTTATTAAATATTAGATACTCAATCATATATAGGCTATGTTTGGCAAGCGTAGCTTATAAGCTAGCTGGTAGCTGATAAGCTAGCGATAGCTGATAAGCTAGCTGTTGATTGATAAGCTTGCTAGTGGCTGATAAGCTAGCTGTTGAACAAATTATGTTTGGCAAAAAACTAGCTTATGAGTATGTAAATGACCAAAAAGGGTATATTTGAATTAATAATTAATATTAATAAGGGTATAATTGGAAAAAGCTACAATAAGCTCCTCATAAGCTACTCAAAGTAGCGTTTCAAAAAGCAAGCTTATAAGCTAGCTGATAAGCTAGCTTCCTGGTACATGTTTGGATGGACTAGCTTATAAGCTAGCTTATAGCTTATGCTTGCCAACAAAGCCATAATCATCTAGTTTCAAGATAACAAATAATCATTGTATTATACGATTTCTAATAGTTCATGGAACCCCACAAACCAATTAATAACAAAATGTTAAACATGTTCAAATATAATCATTGAACTGAAATCGGATACTTAACTATTGTCTTTCATAAATAAAAATTAGTCTATCATTAAAATAAAATAATTTCCATAGTTGTTTTTAAATTAAAAAATAGTTACGTAATGCATTTTTTATTTAATTAATTATATTAAAATACATAAAAAAATTCTCGTATTTAACTTGAGATCAGTAGCTATTTGTTTTCGGGTTTCGGCTCTCCACGCTAGCAAGTCATACTCAATTACCACTCGAAATTCCTATCTTTTTCAAACATAAATTTTAAATCTTATTTTTAACTATAAATTACATATATTTCTTTTAAATTATGCTTTTGGTTTCATATATACTCGATGCACAACGTGAACGTTTTTTACTTGTACATTTTGTTTTACAAAGATGCAGTTCTACATTGTAAAATAAATACATGTCAAACAAACACATTGTAACAAATATATACTAGTCAATATCCTAAATTATAGCTTTAGATGAAAAATGTGATATTGAATATCAAAAAATGCATTCGGGTTTGATCCTACACACACACACACGTATATATAGAGTTGGTTCCAGTGAGAAGTTAAGGTTAACATGGGAAGCGTGTGTGGTGGTTATCAATGGTTGGATGAGAAGTGGATTCTCATTAAGATGATATGAAACGCGATAAGATGCACCAAGATACACCAGATCAATTCCCTTGTAAAGATTAATTCATAGGAGGGTATGAGATTAGAAGTGATTAACAGTTTAGGCGCGCGCTCGCACGCACACACACATACATATAACCAAAAATTAAAATGAGAAGCAGATGAGTGATTTTAGCCCTTAATATGGCTGATATAAAGTTTGACTAGTAAAAAATTGCGGTTTTTAGCGGTTGTAATTTGCCCTGATGCCAAAAATAGAGAGATAAGATTCGTAACCTTTACAAGTAGGTGAAAAATGGGTTCATATGTGAACCGATGTGATTCACATATTAGCTACTTATAACCGCTTCATATGAACTGATGTTAATATATGAACCCGTGTAATTTACATACTAGCTATTTTTTACTGATTCATATATGAACCATATGTTCATATGTTTCACATATGAACTTTTATGATTCATATATGAACAAATTAATTGATTTATATATGTTTAATTAACTACTTCACACATAAAATCGTGGGTTCATATAAATAGTTAAAATATTCACATTTGAACACATGGTTCACAAGTTCATATATGAACTTGTTTGCCGTCTATGTGTAAGGTTACGAAACTATCCCTTTATCTTCTACATACTCATACAGTGAATTACTCAATATTTTATAGTAAAGTCGCAAACATTGACCAGATGAAGAGCTAGGATCAATTCTTTATTTACTATTTTTTTAACACTTCTCATTTGAATCCTTATATATATATATATATATATATATAGGGGTGGGTTCAAATGTGAACCACTTTTTGGTTGTGAACGTGAGGACAACTAAGAGCGCGACACGTGGCGGATGACTAAGCGTCACGTCAGGTCCACGACGGATGACTAGGCGCGATTCATGGGAGGGCATTGAATTAAAGGGGGGGGGGGACCACACTCAAAGCCGTATTTGTTGACTAGTCTCCGCCACGTGTCGTGCTCTCGGCTGTCCTCACGTTCACAACCAAAAAGTGGTTCACATTTGAACTTTCCTCTCTATCTCTCTCTCTCTCTCTGTATATATATATATAGAGAGAGAGAGTATTATGTTCATATGAGAAGTGCTAGAAAATAAGAAGTAGAGAAGTGATCTCCATCACGCATCCGATCAATAAAGGCGGATTTGACCAGACCACCCTCTTTTAATAATCTCTACCCTCTCATGAATCGCGTCAATTCTCCGTGATCGCGTTCACCGTAACTGGTCAACGCCGCCTTTATTGACCAAATGAGTAGTGGAGATCACTTCTATACTTCTCATTTTTTTAGCACTTCTCATTTGAATCTATCTCCACACACACACATATATATATATATATATATAGTAATCAAATGAAAACCATTTTATCAATGAAAACTCGTGAAAACCGACAAAAAAATATTTTTTTACGATTTTTTTTATCAAATACTATGATATTAGCTATTGTTTCACATATTTTTTCTTCATTATGTAAGTATCATTCATGCAAAAAATAAATTTTATATTCATATTATGAATCGAAAACATACAACATTTGTATTCATATTATGAAACCAATTCATTGATGATATTCATCTTATGAAAAAAAAAATATGTGAAACAATATATCAATTCTAATATTTGATGGAATTTTTTTAAAAAAACTTATTTTTTAATCGATTCTCACGGGTTTTCACTTATAAAATGATTTTCACAGAATTAACCCCTATATATATAGAGAGAGAGACAGAGAGAGGGAAAAATTTAAATGTGAACTAATATTTTATTGTGAACATAAGTACCAACAAAGTCACGCCACA